>BMAW01078595.1:0-86199 GCA_019974015.1 Nephila pilipes | reverse complement strand
TTTTCAAGCAAAGGTTAGTACTCTAGAAAGACCTGGTTACTGGTTTACTACGAGCGCCATCTCTGGGCTAGTCTCGGGAGTTATTGATCGATGTGCTATATATATAACATATATATAGCATATATATATATACAAATATATAAAATTATTTACTTATTGGTGCCCATACTTTTTCAAAATACGGCGCCCTCTAACTAAGGTTTTCCCGCGGGACTTAACACATTGAAGAAGAATGACTAATCCTGAATAAGAGATATAAAAAAAAATATGAAATTCCACAATTCCTCAAAGCGCAGTGGGTCATAATTTGTGAAACACTGATCGAACACGAAATTCTTTTAATGCGAAACAATATTTTAGTCTCTTCAGTTTTTTGTTAAGCGTTTTTCTCTGTATATATCAGAAAACAACAGCAGTGGCGATCATAGTGAATAATTATTTCTAATTATATACATATTTTAGAAAAAAAATTTACATAAACTATGTGTTCATTTGAAAGTGTCTTCTTTTTCACTTTGCCAAGATTCGAAATATACCATCCAATAGGGTATTGACAAGACGCAATAAACTGAAATAAAAATAACGAAAAACAAAGCAAATCAAAACAAATTGCGCACAATTTTTGCAAAGAAATGTTTGTTTGTATTTTTTATTCATGTATTTGAATCGTTAGATAAATTTAACGTGAATTCCACAATCCTTATCTCGATATTTCTTTCATTTTTCAATCATATATTCCTTTTTAAACTGCATTTTGTTTCAGTAACAGGATCCCAGGTAATGATGAAGATTAGGAGGGGAAGAAGGGTGAGGGGAGCGGTCGACTCCTTCCCTTTGAGAGGGATTAAATTGTTATTCTATGTTAGCGGCCTAAAACTGAGAACTGTAAAGCATTTGTACAGATTCTAGGTCTTGACATTCAAATACCTTTCTTTTCATTTCTTTAATTATTAAAAAACTTTCTGATGAGAAATATAACAAAATGCATTGAGACACCTTTGTTAAACAAGTGGGTGGCAAGTGACCGTTTCGTAAATCACCACAGCAAATATAAGAAAATCGAGCAGAAAGGGTAGCATGTACTGTGAGGAACGGTAGCTAAGGTGGATGAACGAGAGGAAATGTATTCCAAAAAAAAAACAGAGATATTTAACTTTGTTTTAAAACAGAGAGACAAAATGTGTGTGATTCTGCTTCATTTATTGTACATTATATATCTTTCTTTTTATAATATGGTGAATAGTATTGCTTTGAACACCTAATTAAATGTTATTTAACACAATAAATCTATAAGAATACTTTTCCCTTGCATATTTTACATTATAATAGAGCATAAAGTGAGGTCCTGAGTAAACTCAAGGTCTTGAGTTTAACCAATTCGATTTTGGTAAGTTATCCTTTTTTGTGTGTTTATTTCATACAAGCAATTTGTTTTAATAAAATTTCTTCTGATCATTTTTGATTAAACGAAATACTCCTATTTAATTGTGTTTCAATATTTCTTTGATGAAAGTCATATTACACGCAAACAAAATTTCAAAAATCAAACAATTGTACAATAGTATTAAAACTAAATCACAGCAAGATTTGTATAGACCAGGAGTGGCTAAACTGTGACGCATTCAATGATTGTAACATGAGGCTTCTCTCAGTTCTGAGAGACCCATCGTGATGTAGAGATTATAATTGTGATTGTGATTTTATGAGTGTTTTTTTTTTTCTTTTTCATTTTATGTGATACAATGCACGTAATTGTGATCTATTTGTTCTTTTTCAACACTTTTAAGGAGTTTCGTACTTTTCTAAGTTATTTTTCATTCATCCATTACAATACAATATAAAATGTCCAAAAGATGCTCAGTAATTTAATGAAAAGGGGGCACCTAAGTTATTTATTGCAAATTCACTAGGAAAACCTTTTTGTATTTTTTTTAATGAAAATATGTTTTACGTAATAGAAGAAATGATTTTGATAGACGCTATAAAACACAGCAGCAGACTTACATCGAAGAAAAAAGCAAGTTTGCTCTTGGGTCTGAGTTTCGAAAAGAATAGGTGACTAAGAAAATGGGAGAATTCAGAAGAAGACAAAATATATTTGCTAAAGTAAATTGTGATGACTTAACAAGGACACTTCTATGGAATAACTTTAGCATTGGCGAAAAAAAGGAGCTTTTTTGTGGGAAAGAAAAAATTGTTAAGCCTTGTCTCCAAATATTTGTACGCCATCTTGATAATAAAGGTATTGATAGGAAAGCTATTCCAGAGCAGACAGATATATGAAACGTATTGAGGAACCCTCTTAGGATGTATTCCAGCAACCGAAAGACCTTGTTCCTTCTTGTACATTCTTTTCTGTAGTTTTGCACGAATTAAATGACATATCTGATGATGCACAGATATATAAAAGGAATTTTTTTGAAACATTTTAATAAGAGGAATTGATTAATTTTATAAGAGAAATGTCTTTGAAAAGCTTACCAGTCTGGAATCATTTCATGACAAACGAGAGGATAAGATAAATTTGAAAAAGTAAAATCCCACCTAGAAAATTTAAAAGCATATTGTAGCAAACTCATCAGTGTATTGACAGAGCACTTCCGATTATAGGTAAAATCAATGGCATTGTAACTTAGCTTAAAAATTTCTCAAATTGTCCTGTATTAAAATATCATTGTATTGTACACTAAGAGGCACTATATGCAAAAATTTTAAATAAACGACATGTTATTGTTGCCGGTTGTGAAATGTGGGAATGAAATTAGAACACGAGCATTAAACAGACGGGAATTCAGAGAATAATGTGAATTACTAGAAACGGAATATGGTGATCTTAACCTTCATTGTGAAGTGTGTTGGCTTTCTAGAGGAAAGGTTCTGAGTAAATTTTGAAAATTGAAAAATGCTGTTTCTAATTTTTAGAACATGAAAAGGAGCTATCCGATGAAAGAACCTTATTACTCAACAACAACTGGATATTTGATCTGCCATTATTAGTTGATACTACTAGCCATCTCAATAACTTAAATTTAAAACTAAAATGAAAGAATGAATAATATTTCCTAGCTTATTAAATAGCATCAGTTAATTTTTGAAATGAAATTAAAACAGTTCATGTCTCAATTAGAAAATGAGAATTTCAGTCAATTTCCATATTTGAATGAGCAGAGTGAATGAGCTGAGAATGGTAGCAATTTGATTAAATATATTGAAACAAATCAAGATTTCATGATTTTGTGAAAGAAAGAAAAAAACTACATTGACGCCTTTATAAACCCATTTTCATTCAGTGAGAAAGACATATTGCAGAGACTTACCAACATACAAATAGAACTAATTGTTTAAAAACAAATTCATACATAAAATAAAATTTTGTGAGCTTTTTTCAGATCGAAATGCTTTTGATGGAATTTATTTCTGACGTTCATTACCATGCGAACCCTACCCAGAGCAAAGAAAATTTTCAAAAAATTATGTATGTCGTTTTGGAATGACATATAGATATGAACAAGCATTTTCATCCAAGAAAATGATAAAAAAAAAAAAAAAAAAAAAAAAAAGCAAAGTCGCGAATAACTTATTTAAATTTGAAGAATTATCTGCTATATTCTTAATAACAAATTTAACGCCAAACATATAGAGACTAATGAAATCCAAACAGGCTCAAAAGTTTTATTAATGGTAAGCAGTATTTAAGTACTGCATTAAATATTGAGCTACATATAATAATTAAATCATTTAAAAAATTAATTATGTTGAAAATGTTTAATAACCTTTGTTAATACTTCTATCAAAAAAGGTTAGTAAACATACGCTAGGGCCAGGAATCTTTCCAGCGAGCAGAGAGAACAGACAAATCCAAGTTCCAAGCAGATCTCGCTGTCAGTGCCAACAATGGTAGTCCACTGTTATCTTCACAAAACAAGACTATCTGGTAGCTATAATACCATCATGAAGCAATTAACCTGTCGTACAGGAGATCATTCATGACGATTGAAGATTGGTGTTTCATGATAATGATGTAAATTAATTAATTTAACTGCGTGACTAATTTATTCCTTTTTCTCCCCTAAGAGAAGTATATTCAATCCTTATCTCCATTACCTATTTCGAACCAGGAACATAAATCGGTGTAAAAAGTGTTAGAATTATCTGGGGCCTCTGAACTAGTCTGTCACTTGGTATAGACTATCAACTTTTACATATATGCCCTTAAGTGGTAAAAATTTGCCATTTTGTAGCTAAATTTTTAAATTGTGTGTGTGTCTACTCCCCTTATATTCCCCAAATCACTTGTTATGTTTAGCTGTCTATAAATGTTTTATACTCCCCAATTTCTAATTCCCAACCGCTACCACTGATTTCAGAGACCATCATGTAACAGGAGATAAAGAATATTCAAAAAATTATACCATTAAGTTCTTCAGTTGAAGTGTCGTGTATGCGTAGAGTGAAGTTATAGCTTTGATATAACACGAGAACGATAACTCAAAGGAATCGAGATTCTAATTTTTGTGCTATATAAATAAGGATTGTGTACTGTTTAATTTTGATTACGGATTAACTTAATTATGATCAATGTTGATGAAAACTCTTAACTAATTCTCAATAATCCTTACAATATAGAAGACAAATCAAGATCTTGCAAGCAACCTTGTACGAGTTTTTATTTACCACCTGTTTTTAGGGTTAACGTCGGCGCACAAACAAAGGGGTCGCAGTGCGCCAAAATATCCCCCCTCCCAACCAACGAGATAAGAGCTCACTAAAAATGTCAAAAGACTTCGTCATCTGATGTTAGCTCAAAATTACGGATCGTATTAAATGAGTTAAATAAATCTTCGAATTTGGTCAAACATATGCAACCAACAAACAATAAATAATTTACAGAGTATGGATTTAATTTGTATACTTTGTGAAGTTTCAGTGATCACATAAGAGCCAAACTGATGCTAGACGTGAACTAAGAATTGAAATAGTTCTGTTTAATCAAATAGGTTCTCAACCTTCTCAATTTGAGAGGTTAAATAGCAATAAGTCTTGACTCGATGTCAATAGAATTAATAAATGCCTTAAATAGAAAATAGCAAGATTATGAAATTGCAAAAAAGTTAGTTCGATAAGGATGATCTATACTTTGTCTAAGGTTGCATTCAGAGTTAAATCAACGTAAAAGGAAATCTTTAATACAGTAATAGAAAACTAGTTAAATTACTAATTTTATAGGTTTTCACTCTGTTGCATTTGAGATAACGGAGATCTTAAAATGTTTTAAACTTTGAATTTTTTTTTATATATATATATTGCTGTTGAAGAACAGAGGGTGTTTCTCTGATTCCGTAAATGTATCATTTATGAGAAATTAACACACGAAACTCTAGACAATCGAATTTTAAAATTATAAAGAAACATGCTACACGAAAGAGACATATACGTTTTATTTACACTTCACTTAAAAAAGGTTTTGGGGGATTCTAGTACATATTTTACTCTAAATTTACTTTATTCATAGTACTGATATCTTCTACATTATAAATTGAGACTATTTCCTATGTAGTGAATATATTTATTTTTCTGATAAACCCGTTACAATTTTGGGTATAGTTCAAGTTTTATGCAAAAATTAAAGAAAATCGGAATAATAAAATTTTATTACATTCAAATTTTGAAATTTTAATTATGTTCAACATGAATTTATAAATGTGGGATTTGGGAAATCAGCTCTCTAACACATGGCATTAAATCTGCTCTGATGTCATCAGAAACGTGCATCACTTGGTAAACGGAACAGAGATGAACGGAAACCTACGAAAAATAAGGACATTGAACTCGAAGTTCTCGCGAAGGAGAGCCGAAGTTGGATTAAAAGAGAGAGCGCAGGCATTTCAAAAGGCTCTAGCAGTGTCCTTATTGGCAAATGGGGACTTCCTAAACGTTGTAAAATAACTGTATTAATTCGTCAATAGTTCATAAATTTGTCAATTTTTCAGGTCTTCAATAAATTAGTAATTCGAATGGTGTGATTGTGTGTCCAATCTAGCACACCCCATAAACGCAGTCGATTTTCTTATGCACGCTATAACAAAGATTCATCGCATGACTAACAATTGTTAATACGACTTTGATTACTAATTGCTCATACATAATTATAAATGTATGTAAATGTTATTTGCTTTATACCTCAACATATACATAAGTATACAAATTTCTCAAATATAAGATATGACTTAAATTGATTTTAATTTAAACAAGAGAATATAGCCTTAAACTTCGATAAAATAATTTTCCTAGTCGATGACGTCTCAGTTACTAAAAAGTTAATTAATTACGTAGTTAAGAGGCAAGTTTTAAACTATACTGCTTTTTAAAAGCCTCACAGAAAAGGTTATCAGGATTCATACAGTTCTTATAAAATCACCATGCCCAGAACATGCTTTTTATTGTCTTAAAATGGTGTCACTAAAATTATTCATACATGTATTTAATGGTTTATGTCTTTTATTTTTTACTGTCTAAAGTCGCACACAAAATAGTTTGTTTCTGCAAAAATAAGTAACTTAATTTCTCGAATCCATCCACTCAATGCATTGATTATGTCAAAGCAGAAATTTCCTTAAGCAACAGAAACTAAAGATTAATCTTTCCATATCGTTATGTGGTTGATCATCTTTCAAATGCTAGAAAAGTCTACGTAATTAAAAAATAAAAAAAAAAAAGCAGGTTCCTTCCGAGAAAATCGAAATTTATCCAGCTAATCTCAGAAAACGCACTGTATTTACTTTTAAGAGGAAGGAATTAATACATGCATATCAAAATATTTGAAAGCGTCAAAAATTTCAAAGTTCGCACAATCACTGAACACAGCAATTCAAATCACAATATCTCATTAGCACAAATCTTTATAAATTCTTATCTTAAAAATCGATCATTTGTGGTAAAAGTTAATCGCACGTAATTGAATGAAAAGAAAGTTTCAGAAATACCTCAGGAGACAAATTTAGCTCCGAGTTTGTTCAACATATTTTTGAACAAAAAACCCTCCTCATCCAATACAATTATCTTCATGTGCGCAGACGACACAAAGATACTGCTTCAACTCGCAGAACCTCCCCTCCCCCCGCCGAAAAAAAAAATAGCACACGCACCTAATAGACACATCACAAATCTCGAAGATTGATTTTCAGAATGGAAAATCACCCTAAATGTAATAAAAATTGAAGCAGTTTTCTTCTCTAATAATAGAAAAAGAATTTATCCAAATATTTATTCTGAGACATTCCCTATTAACGGGTAATTTAAGCTTAGCACCACCTCCTAACTCTATGCTGCCAATTATGTGTAATTTTGCTTATATCTGAACGGCTGATAACTTTTGTTTGACACTTTGCTAAAATTCTCTATTGGTTTAAATATTTCATTCTTAAATACTCTCAAAGCAAGTAACAATAACTTTTAAATTTCTTAATTGTGTATGGACGAAGTCATAAATCATAACTCAAACTGATACGGATACTGATTGCAACTGATACAACAGTGACTAATATAAACTTTTAAATGAATATCCTAGAAATATCTTAATTAGCCAGGGTATTTTTATTTTGTTGACACATTTGACGACGTGACGACATTTTGGCAACCAAATTTGTCGCCAAAATACCCTAACTTAACCTTTTTAGCATTACCCCTAGGCATGATCTCACACTGTCTGTAAAATAATCTTTTCGGTCAGTTTGGTTGCTCTTCAGGAAAGGCAATAAAATCCAAACTTTTACGAAACATTATCCTTAGAAAAATATTTTTCTTCAGTCATTTTTATTCCAACTGCAAAAATCTTCGTATACAAGTTTTTTTTAGAAATATACTAAATTTACATCTTTTTAACACATCGATTTATTGAACTATATACACATCAAAAAATTAATTTCGTTACTTAAAAAAAAAAAGAGATAAGGGAAAGAAATTTTGCATTTTTGAGATGAAGGATTTAGTGAAAATATATTGTAATTATTCACATTTTTATGTATTGAAAACATAACCAAAACTGCAAGTAACATTCGAAAATCGGACTTATTTTCTCCACTCTTGTTCAAAATCTTTAGCCAGATATTATAATTGCGATTGTAATTCTTGGTCGACGTGTTCAGATGCGCACTTCATAAACAGCATTCTAAAACTGGAATTTTACACAAGTTTAGAACAATTTATACATACATAAATATAGTAAAATGTTATATAAATTGCACTACATATTTTATAGTCACACAGAGAACAATTATTTGCTTTCCCTTGAGATATTTATGATTACCGACCTTTCAGAAGAAATAATGTAAACAAAATACTGAATTTTACAGGAGTTGATTGCCATGAAAGTCATTCTATATATTGAAATAAGTAGTTGATCTGTTCTGAAATGAAAAATTTGCAATTAACGAAAGTTATTAAAATGTGTAATTACAAAAAAATACTGTGAATTCCAATAGAATAGTATATTTAATAACATATATTCATGAATTAATAAGCGATTTAAAGAATTTCAATGCCCGTTATCGCAACACTTTTAATGAGAAAGAAATTTAAATAAGTTATTCATTCAAATTAGTTTACATTCAATTTTAAAGCTTCCTTCACTTTTAAAATTATGTTTCTTTTTGCATTAAAATATCTTGGTGAATTTCCTTGCTTCATTTAAAATTTACATTACATTACAGTACATTATTTATTTTTTTTTATTTACCTCCTTTCATTTTAAATGCATTGTCATTTTAAAATTGGCATCCCCTTTTTTTTTCTTTCCAGAAATAGTTTGATTTTCTATACATATAATTTTCCTTTAAAGAAAACTTCTTTTGTATTCTAGTTTTACTTTAAATTAAAATTATTTTTTCAGATTTTTCTTATTCTAAAAAATCATTCAAAATATTGAAATACATAATATGTTTTCAATTCCTAGAAACAAACTTCGAAATTTCAATAACAGGAAAAATATTGTCTGTTTTTAAATCATCAAATTCGTAAACTGTCTGACGATAAAAGCTACATTTTAGATCATAGAGCATTGGGAAAATGAATTAAGTAATGTATCATGATTTAAAGAAATTCATAAAAAATTGGGTTTTATGTACATTTCTTCCTTGAACATGTTTTTCTTAATTCGAATGGAATTCCCTAAATAAATTTAACATTTGCAATTTAAATGAATCAAGACCAGTGATTTTCCTCTTGGTTCATTGTTTTAATTATTTCATGAGCATTTTCAATGAAGTGAATACATTTTCCCAGGATTTCATTAATTTAAAGAAGATTAACAGGAAGTTTGTTTTTAGAAATTACGCAGTAGAAAATTCTGAAATCAAATTAGGCATTACTCTTTCATTTTCTTTAAAAAAATTTAAGCCATGTAAATGCTTTTTCCCATCTTTTCCGACAAAAATCTAATCTGATTATCTAACAAAAGAACAATGACGTAATTGAACATGTGTCAATCAAAGATTTATAACATCTAAATAAGGCTGAAATACCGAAGTTCAGAGAAGTTTGGTTTTCTTTTTACTTACGTGGGTAAATTTAGAATCGAAATTTTAAATTAATAATTGATCAAACAATTCTTTTCGGGGATAAAGGAAATAAAAGAATTTGTCATTAGATAAAGCATAGTAATATATCAAAGTTTTTTTAAAAATATATATTTGAGTACGATTTCCAAATTTTCATTTCCTCATTCTGAACTAATTTATATAAGTAACAAAATTTTGTACCATTAGAATCAAATTTATTTAATTATTGATTCATTTCATTTCATTACAACAAAATATTCAAAAACTAATTGTTATGATGCTACACGGGGTGGATTCTGTTTTAGTTCTTTAGAATCTTGCTTCTTCAGCTTCTTTTCTATATCATTGTTGTAAAGATTCATCAGTTTCTCGGATACCTAACATATGAAGAAAAATATAACTGATAATAAAGAATACAAACTCTGAAAAGAAAGAATATTTTACATCATATTTTAGAACTTGTAATTTTATTTATCATTGATGTTTTAAGTTTTCTCATATTATTTATGATAAATTTTGTTTCACCAATATTATTAACAGATATTTATTCATGTGTTTGCTATTGAAAGTCAGAAACGGATGCTAACGTGTTTAAAATATTCATCTAATTACATATTAATAATTTTTGTACTAGGCGTATCGAAAGAATTTGAAATTAATATTATGTATTCAAATAAGTCGAATATTGTAATGAATTTTACTTTAAATAACACAGTAAAAAACGTTTTTATGGGCTCATTTCTACAGTCGCTTTTCGAACTTTTGCACGTATGCAATTTGTGTGGCTTTATATTATATTGATAATGTTCATTCCTCCCTTTTCAAATATATTATTCTGTAATATAAATATCTGCTACATAATTAAGCTGAATACACTATTCATAATAATACTTAAGCAGTTCTTGTATGAGTAATTGTTCTTCAAAATGCATCGATAATACGGGATCAAGGAACACAAATTTCTTTCCCAATAGTGCTTTAGATAAAATTTTAAATAATTTTTTTAAATAACTTAAATGCAATCAACATTATTCATTTACAGTTTTTGTTTTAAAAGTTATTATTGTTGTTGTTTTTATTCACGCCATTTATAAAAAAATATTTATTAGTATGCTGAAATTCTATCATAAACCGTATTTGAATCTCATATATTTTCGTGCAAAGAAAAAATAAGCATAAGTTTTCATCAAAACAATCTAAAGTAAAACAAAAATTTTACAATATTTTTACAAATCATTTACAGTCATGTATCGTATTATTTAAGAAATCAAACTACAACTTTTTTCTCTGATTTTCTTATTAATCATTATTATAGTCATTTAACAGACGATATAATTTCGATTATTTTATTTGCATGGCAAAATTATGAATACGCAGTATTTAATTCTGTATATTAAATTAAGCTTAAATTATTCGCATTTGACAATATTATTTCCGAAAAATCTCAAAAATATAAAAATATTGTTAGTTAGCGAAGACTGAAATTGGTTTATATATACGTTTAATAAAATAATTTCGGTTAATGCAACTGTTTAAAGAATTTTACACTTGAAAAAAATTCGAGCAACTGTAAATATTTATCGAGCTTAACCCAAAAGATAATGTTAAATAAGTCAGTGTGCTTTCATAAATTGTAATCCATTCCTTAAAAAATGATAATAGATTTTTAAAAAAATTAATTTAAACGGACGTAAGCATATCAGATCTTAACAAGAAATGCAGTTACAAAATTTTCTTGTAGAATGCCAAAAAAAAAAAAAAAAAAAAATAGTATTCTATGTTAAAAAAAATTGTCAAAATTTCTCATTCCTGAGTGGAAATCTAGATTTGCACTGCTTGCACGCAATGTAGCTTTTTAATTTATTAGCACGCAAAAATTATCCCTACAGAAGTTCAGCCAAATAAATGACCTCGAAATTAATATAGCTCATCCTTCATGCACAATTACGGCTTGAATTAGAGGGATTGATTGACAAAAGAGCTGTTTGGCGACATTAATTTTTAAAATCGTTTGACGGATTTTTTCCCCTGCAGTTTTGTTGGACGCTTTTCAAGTTTGTACGATATTAATCCTTTTTTTTTTTTTTTGGTAGATTTTTCTGAATGTTGGAAAAGAATGACTTTTAATGTTTGTTTAATATTTTGAAACTCCTATGTTGTCATTTGCTATTGGAACCTTACATTTTTGACATTCAGTTGTAAAAAATATGTAAATATATACATAAACATTTTCTTAAAAAAATAAAATCATGTATTCAGAAAATGCAGTGAATCAATTCACAGTACTACTATTCGGACATTTTAAAACATAAAATTAATATCAGAAAAATGTATGAAAATGACAAAATTATTAATAACATTTATTTGGATATCCTTAATTAAAATTTCATTCTTCTTGTTTTCCGGTATAGATCTAACATTTTTTAAAAAAAGTTAGAATGCGCAATGATTTTTATTCTTTCATTAAAACTATTTTCTTTGAGACTTATGAAAAAGTATCGTATTTTTTTGTTCAATTTTGTAATTTATTTAATATATGTTCTATACGATTTATATAATTTCTGAGCTATTTTAGAGAAATCGTAAACAAAAATTTAGGATGGTATTTTAGAATAATTATCCGCATAAAACTAAAACGAATTATTGAGTTCGGTAAGATATTGCTTACATTTTCAAATTAACAATTAGAATAAATGTATGCTAGCATTGAGTCATAATGTTTCAATAAAAACTAAATTATTCCTACCAAAGGCTTGTAAACATCCTCATAAAATTCAATACATCTACAAGCCTAGTTTAACAATGAGCAATAGAAGTTCTTTAGACACCTACCGAATGACCGACAGTTTTCCTGTGAAAGTCAGATACAGCTTCATTCGTAATAGTATACTTGGCTTTGGTCAATTTGTAAGCTTGGCAAGACAAAACATCAAATTTTAATCCTGAAATATTTTTAAAAGAATCATTAAACGATTAATAACATTAAGAATTAACAAAAGAGAGAAAAGCTAATTAATAGGAAAGTAAGCTGAATCAGACTCTTCAGAATTAACTGTCTTTTATTTCTACCGTAAGCCGTAAACATTCTATGACATAAAAATCGATGCACCATGAAGGAATAGTCGAATAATGGAGAGAGGGTATGAACGTGTGTGTGTGTGTGCATAGAAAAGGAACAATTTGGATGATTTATTCCAGAGATCGATCGTTATAACCTGTGAAAGTCAATTAGGTGTTAATCCACTTCTATCCCGGATGAAAGCTGTCATCCGACGAGGTAGACTGATAAAAATTCTGCTTGTTGTCCTATGAGATATCTTGCCAAAATATCTCCAACTCAGAGGAGGACCTACACCTAAAGAGGACTGGGAAGGAAATCTCCCTGCCTCCTCTATTTTCGGAAAGATCATCATAGAGAATGTTAAATCAATATATAATTACTATTGAATTAATTAAAATTAAATAGTTTAAATATTTTAGAAAATATTAAAATCTTAAGAATGAAGGGGAAAAAACAATTCTATCTAGCAGACAAACATATCTTTTAGAAAGAGCTTTAGCCATTTTTGTTGTCTTAAAAAATGTTATGAACTTTTCTGAAAATAAAAAGTTAAAACTTTTTTGAGACATTTATAAAATTATAGCATCAGCGCATCTAATATAAACTTTTAAAAATAAGCACAGCATACTTAAACATAATCATCATCCCAGAATGCACACCTCCCTTTTTACAATCATTCATTATCTTGTGTTCGCGCAATATATCCCATAAGGATTCAGTGCCATAAATTCAACCAATCAACCTATATTATAGCATAAAATGCTCATATGCTTACATACTTATGGCTGTAAATAGTCTGTTCGCGGAACTTTTCACTAACATCTGGAGTTTCTTTCTGACTTCGTATTCAAATTTCCAACTTCTTTCCAATCAAATTAAACATGGTTATGAAAATTAAGTAAACTTGAGGAGAGGAGTGAATAGATATGATCAAATCGCAAGAAACTGACCAAGAATATAGATAAGGGTACAGTAATAGAAAAAATGCTAGTGTGAAGTATACGGAGTTTTCTTGCGTGTCTAAAAGATTTGTTGAGACTAGTCATGTTGTCATGTAGTCTCATGATAGTCATGTTGGAAGATTTACTTACATCATATTCCAGTAAGCGTATTCTTTGCTGTATTATAGAAGTTGTCACAGGAAGGGACATGAAACTGGGTCCCCCTTTTTGGAGAATTAATAAAATATATTTTGAAACATAATTAATAAAACCTATTTTAAAACATAATTGACTATTTTAATTACATTTTCTGCGTTTGAACTTAAGAAATTTACATTGGTGGTTAGAGTAATATTTAAGATAACAGACGAGATGGGTAATAGGATTACTTCACAAGAAATTCTTTGGAAATTCTCCCTTGTTCAGGGGCTCGGAGTGGTCTACTGGCTCCGTCCTATTGTACAGCACTGTTCCAACTGTCAAATTGAATAGGTAACTTCTTTGGATAAACTATCCAAAGAATTGTTCGTAACATTAAAAGATAATTCATAGAAAAAGGGCAAAGTGGGAATGTGCATTATCTAGTTGAGGGGTGACATAGAGGAAATAGCAACACAACAGGCCTGTGAGGAGGGCTATTGTAAAGACAAAATCCTTAAGCTGTCCTGAAGGTCTCCAGACATGTCGTCAAAACACAGTAGTATAAATGGTACTCTTCACTAAAGACCATTCATTCCCAGTCAGCTCCCAGAGCTTGACACCCCTGTTATCGAACTTGGTGATGTATATTATTATATTATTAAATTATATTCTTAACACATGGCAGTTTTCACGCTTTCAGATGTCTGTCAATAGCCATGTTGGTTACTGGAGTGTGAATTACCCTCACCTCAATTCTGTTGAGGCTTTGGGTCGATCGATACCATTCTGACGCTGAGTTCTGCCGTTGTTCAACCACTTTTGCCAACACCGTCTCGATCCAATTGTGAGGCGATTGTTTGATTTTCCCACCTATCAAATTTTCTGTTCGCCTAGCCCTATCAATCTCAAAACGTTAAAAACCATACAGAGTGACAAATTCAGTTTCATATATACATTAACACAGATTAAAAATACTTGAAAATATTAAGTTTTTAAACTTCATTTGATTTATTTGTTGTCCCATATCAGAATTTCGTTACATTTACATAATAAGATTCAAAATAACTTTTCAGATATGGTTAAATAATATTCAAATAACTACCATTTTATCAAGGGATATTTGAATACTACAGAAAACTAATCTAATTTTTGATTTCGCGAGCGAAAGAAATATCTTTAGTTATTTGTGAAATTCTTTTTAAAAACTGACAAATTTTAATGCATTTAAAATTCTTAAATATCAATTTTTTTAGTTCATTGTATAGTTTTGTACAGAATCGAATAAAGAAATATTACTTAACCAGGAGTAGTAGCACGAAAAGGTATTCAAATTTAAGCCGTTTACTTACTAATTTAAAAACGGATAGGAAATTGTTCCACCTTTGAAAATTGCTTTTAAACTTACGACTATGAGAAGCTTTTCAAAGTTTACCCCCCTCCTCTCCCCCTCCCTTATTTGTGCAAAAAAAATGAGTCATCAAATTCTCTGAACTCCCGGAAAATAGAATCGATTAATAATGGTTTTCTTATAAAAATCTCGCCAGTTATGTCGTGTTTAACTTAGTAATTTAGAAGTTATGTTGTAATGAACAGATGATGATAACACAAAATTAACAAACGAAACAAATTATCCATTAAGGTATAAATATTAATTTTATGCAACATTGTTTTCATTCCAGAATTCTAGAATTACATCAGTAGAGTGTTTTAAGTTTGTTCAGGAAAGATTTTGGAATGTATTGAATATTTATTCAGCAGTTAGATTTGATATGTGCATGAAAAAGTGAACTCCGTTTAATATTTGCTCAGGGTCGAGTGTTGATATCAAATTGATATTAGACTTAGATTTATTACTCGATAAATAATTCCTCGAATCGAATGACGTAAAAATAAAAGAATTTCTAATGTTGACTTCAGAACTATTTAAATAGGAATTTAGAAATACATTCTAACAAAAAAATAAATATTAAAAAACGTTGCTCATAATTTGCTGTAAGTAATACATACATGTTTTTGCATATTGTTTGAATTTTTAAGAAATCATACTTACTTATGCATATTAATTACAAACAAATACGATTTTATTTTTAGTTAATAAATCATTTTAAGCACGATTGTTTCGGTACTTTAAAAAGTATTGTATTAAATCAACTTGGCAAAAAAAATACTAATCTTTAAAATCGAACAAAAACTTCAAAGGGAAAAATATCTTTTTAATTATTAATTTTGGAATATTTACTTTTACGGAACAGAAATTTTATTACGATAACTTAGTTGCATTGAAGGAAAGCCGAAAATAATTGTTGATTAGAATTTTATCAAAAAACATTTCGATTGCTCAATATTGAACAAGTAAATTTAAAAAGGCAGTATATCATTTGCTCTAACAATAAGATTAAAACAGTTTTATCGCCACTAATTTTTACATCACGGAAACTTCAAAAAATTTTATGATATTAAAAAAAAATCATAGAGTAATTGTAAAAAAGGAACTATTGAGAGGGAATGACCTTCAAAATATTTTGCCAAAAGTGAATGCCAAGTGCTGAAAATCCTGCCAAAATCTGAACACAGTCAACATACAAAATATGGAGATTAGAAAAATTGAGTTAATAGAAACATAATATTTCAATAAAATAGGCTGATCGTATCAAATTGTTCTTTTTAAGTATCTGCATTGCGACATTAGAACAAACTGGTGTAGTATTATTTTTCGGAAGTTCCAAAACACAGATATTTCTCAGAATTGTGAAATAAGTTTTCTCTGATGGTCGTGAAGGAAATAAAATATTAATAACAGTTTTTTTTTAAAAATTATCTGTTATTGTTTCAAACGTAGAATCTTTTTCAGAAGAAAAGATCGATATTTCGGATTATTTCACGCAATTCATCAAGGAAGTAATCGTTCAGTCTTTCGTATGTTTTCTGTAACAGTTTTAGAGAACTGCGTTTACTTTTTTTTTCTCTTTACATCATGGATAAATGAAAGAGAAATATTAAATAAGAAACTTTATTGAAAAGATAGGAGTACAGAGTAAAAGGGTGCGATGAAAATTTTATTTAATTTATTAATATGTTACTGGGGTTATATGTATTTGTATGATAAAACCAGACTTTTGTTGAAACATTTTGAAAAAAAAAAAAAAAAACGATTCCAATAATAATTTTGCATCGAGCTTTGTGGAAATGATATTCATAGTAGACAACAGTATACAATTATAATTCAAGGTAATTCAAAATGAATTATCCGATTCCAAATTCCGTATTTCCAAAAATAAACAACACACATTCATAAGTAATGCATGAATAGAAAGGAAAAATGTGAAAATTTTATTCTGTGATCAACATCGACGGCGCTCGTGTGTTCTTCATGAAACTATTTCAAGAAAGGTGTTTTGGAAGCTTTTCAGAGGAAGATTTGATAATGTTGACCGAGGAGTAGAAAGCGTTTTGTGTGCTGTCGTTGGCGTGATGTGGATATGAAATTATTGTTCATCGTGAAATTTTGTGAAAAGTACCGAATTAACTCACCTAATTCGGCTCAGAGAATTCGAAGATTGTTTCATAAGTTTGAAAGTAGTGGACCAGATATATCTACTAAAAACGTTGAAAGAGCAAGACACTTTTTTACGAAGCCCAACGAAATCGACAGGCTTTCCCCCCCCCCATGTATAAAGTAAGATCTCTCCCACTTCGTTTTCCTACAAGATGAGGCACCACCCCACTGGGCTACAGAAGTTTGTCATTTCCTTAACACTGAGACACCTCGCAGTTGAATTCGTTGCAGTGGTCCAGATGACTCGACGTTTCACACCTGGTGCCTAAGTCGCGTGATATGACCCTTTGCAATCTCTTCCTTTGTTGATAAAAAAAATAAAGTATATGTGCTACCATTCCCCACAGATGTATGTGAACAACATATTTCTTCTGATGTACAATCTATTTCCTCTGACACTTTACATGTTTAGCAGGAATTTACTTATCGAACTTACATTATACGTCTAACTAAAGGAGGTTAAATCGAGCACTTGTTCATTTTGAATAACCCTGTGTTACATACGGAGCTGGAACTAATTTAAATAAGTCTTATTCAATTGTTAGCAATATCAAAGCACCGAGTGGAGTTCATCGAACAATTTTTCTTGAGGACGAGGTTATCTCGTTGTTTCCATGGCTTTCCAGAACAATCGTTATTTCCATCTTGTCAGGGCCAAACGAACGATCCATTAGTCCGAGACCCGGCAAGGAATATAAAATTCGAGGGGTGCAAAATCTCCAAAATAAAATAAAACAAATTGCTACGAAGTTTTTGAATTAATTACCTGAAAAATAATCGATAAAAATAATACAACGATCTAATTTTATGTACTAATGACCACAAAACTTTCAAGACAGTAATGGATAAATACATGTGGCAACAAACGTTGGACTTAATAAGGATTAAAATATAGGAAATACTCAAACTAGGTAAAAACTTAAGTCCGTATCTACAGAAAAATGAGTCATTTAAATCTTGATAATAGCCCAAGATTGCAAAACACATGTTTTGGGTATGGACAGGCAATATCTTATAGTGTACTTCTAATCTTCCAAAAACCTGAAGCATTCGAAATAAATAATTCACCGTTGTTAAATCTGTTTTCTCGTCTTTTTTATTTACTATCTATTCAGTATCACTTAAGTTTTTGAACTATATTTAATATTCATCATTTAGTTTTAGTATGTTCAAGAGATTACCAAAACACCAATTTTTAAGTTTGTTAGTGTTATAACTTAGTACTATTTAATCATCTGGGGAAATAACAGAGTTATGTGAAAATATAGAACAAAATGTTAGTTGACTTAATTGTTAAGACGATTAATTTCCCATTTATTTTTAATACAGGGGTGGCACTTTGTTCAAAATATAGGTAAGTTAAAATTAATGTTTTTATGGATATTTTTATTCTACACAAAACAAACTGAAAGTAAAGTTGGTTCATGCTTTCCCGAAAGAGATCCAACGGGCTATTTTCATTCGATTTTAGCTTTTCTAAAATTAGAAGTGATAGATTTTAAACTTTCATATGGGTGCCAGGGTACAAATAAAAATGGCCGAGAAAAAAAAAGAACGCCAAAAAACTTAGAACACGGACAAAATAGCTTGTCTGCTAAGTGACACGGACGCTTCCCATACTTCACAACTCCTCATTCTGGACTTAATGTATTAGTTGTAACAGCTTAGTTATTATGGTTAGAGAGGAGTGACATTTTAGGAATATGATTTTATCGTCATTGGTATTGGCGTATTAAGTACTCTTAGTTATTAAGTGTCAATAAGAAAAATTGTACAAGAGTGGCGGTGATGTTTTTCAAAAAAAAAAAAAAGGTCAAAATTGCAGATAATAATAATAAGCTCTTCTAAATCATATTATTGAGTCTGCCTTTGATACGTACATTGTACATATGTACATTGATATGTATCAATTAGGATTCTTTACCGATGACAAAATACATGAGGCATACCTCCACATGATTGTTGTCGGTTTTTTTACTTTTTCATTTCGAAAAGGTAAAAAAATAATTATGTTAAATCATTTTTCGTCGATTCCCCCTTGATTCCATTACGTTGAACGTAGTCTCCAAAAATAAAAAATGAAAGTAGTAGACGTCTAATTCCCTGCATAATTTTCCCAAGTGGGAAAAAAAAAGGTAAGGAGTATAACTGGTGAATAAATGTTAAATATACGCCAAAAGTCAAAGTTTATGTAAGATTCCAGAAACGTATTTTTAGAAAAATTGTTTAAGAGTATGACAAATGCTAAAAAAGACTTTCTTCGAAAAACCAACGTTGGAATCGTCTGTCTTCCCACATTTTATTTTCTTTTTCAATAAAAGAACCATTTCACTAACAGGCAGAAGCAATAAACTAACTTATTACTCCACTTTTTAGTAACAAAGTTTGCAATATTGTAATTGATAAATAAATTTTCCTTTTTTATGATTCCATATTCATAACTTTAGCAGTATGTCTGACGATAAAGTGACTTAATTTTTATGTATCATAAAGTTTAATCTAAAAAATGAATTTCTTTTAAACACAGTAACAGAAATATCTGCCTCTTGAATTTGCTTTTTTTTGGAAGATTCAGACAGTTTTATTTTTTAATCGAAAGGCAAATGCGATAAAATTGTTTACGGTATGAATTTTTTTTTCACATATTTATGAGGTTTTTCATTAAAAAATACAGTAGTAACCCTTTTAGTTACCTTTTTCTTACATGATTAACAATGATAGTAAATTAACAACAACAACAAAAAAAAAAAAAAAAAAAAAAACATTTATTTCAAGACATACAAAAATGTCTGGTGACCTCGAGAGATATTTTTTTAGTATTTAGGTAGAGGTGCCAATAATATTTAAACATCGAGTTCGTCGTCGAAAGTCATAATTTAATTATGAAAATCAGAATTACGCCATAACTGATGTACAGGAAAAATACAAAATTAAACTATGAATATTATTAATAATGGTTAACACTGTAATTAATTCTTTAGAACAATAATTTTTTCGGCGACCACATCACAACAGATATTTCTGTTTGTATTTTTTTTTAAAAAAAACTAGTTTTTCGGTAATTTTGACTACAACTGTAAAGATTTGGAAACCATTTTAACATATAGAGAATTATAGGATTTTTTGGAAGTTTTGAAATCAATCAATAATAAAAACAAATTTTGCTCCAAACTGCAGCATTACTCTGAGAATTTTATTAACTGTTTCAATAAGTATTACATCTGGGAGACATACGAGGGCCGGTTTTTTTTCCTGTCTCCGGTGGACCATAAAAAAATAGACGAGAGAGTAGAACAAGATTAATTTGTTACCACTAGTTTTGTAAAAACATTACTTTTCAACATAATCACCGTGAAGACTTGGGCATTTGTCAAATCGGTTGAAGATCTTTCCGTTCCCATCTTTGAGGAATGTTGAAACTATTGATGTGAGACGGACTTGTACTTTGTTTCGAAGCTAAATTCATCTTCTTTTGTTTTAAATGCTCTTCACAGTCGTACTAAAGTCTGGCAATAAACAGCTGTACATTGATCGTAGTCTCCGGTTTCAGAAACTCAACAAGACAACCTTTTGAACCCCAAAACCCGTATTCATAACCTTCCAGGTGTTGAAGATTTGCATTTTTGTCCGCTTCATCATGAGCATTGGTCTTTAAATTGTCTGCATCATTTACGCACAACATCATCAATCAGAAAGATTCTCGTTTCATTTTTCGGTGAATTTCGACTGCATTGTTCCCTTCTTCTTGAAGAAAGCAAATAACGCTACGCAACTCATACTTGTCGGGAGAATCAATTGTGGAACTTGTCGGGAGAATCATCTATGTTTTCATGTCTGCAGCTCAACTAAAATCGTGAGATGGCGTAGCAGAAGTTATAGTTAAATAGATGAGCAGTCGCCAACTGCGCATCCCCACCTCCTACCATTTGTCTGGTTGTTTAGCAGCTCAGTCGGCGGTTGAAGAAAAAAAAAACGGCCCTAGTATTTTTTTCAAACTAAAAATAATCATGAATTATTTGTAAACTTCAACACATCTCAAACGAGATTATCAGACATCATTATAATAGGAAATGAGTATAAACACAATAATAATTTAGATGGTCCTGAATTAATTAGAGAACTCTCTGAATTACATATCCATTGTTTTATACTCCTGTTAACTGTTTCTTAAGTTAAGTATTTTAAGTATTTGAGTCATTTACTTAGTTATACAGTTGTTTTTTAGACATCCGTTAAAAAGATGCAAGGAAGACCATATGCCTTTTTTTTAGAATGTTTGCATTGTAGCTCCATAAAGGTGCAATTTTTTTTACTTTTGCATGGAATGGCTCAAAGGCTAAACCTGGCCTTGATCTGGTATGTTTACTTTTTGTAGGCGGGGTTTAGGAATCAAAGAAATGATGATTCTGTTATATTTTTAAATGTTCTTCAATAACATGCGATGTCATATATGCGATGTCGATGATGTACATAAATCACACTGTTTTCGGAAATTTGTAATTGTAAGCACACACAATACGGCCACTGAAAACTATATTACCACTAGTAGCTGTAATACCTGCATACGAACTCTTGCCTCATTTCCCATGTTTGTTATATTTAATATTATGCTTGTTCTGCTTCTTTCATATTATGTTTGTTCTTTTTTTTATGGCCTGATCAACGTGTCACCCGACAGATAGGAGATTGGAGGAACTAAAATGCAATTTTTTTCTTTCTTTATTTACATTAAACTCTTTTCTAACAGAAATAAAGTTCCATTCAGGAAAATAATAAGGTTCTATCTTTGCCTCATAACTCCTTTTGCTTAAGTAATGTTAAATTCGATAGAAATTGATTTATAGAAAATAATAGGAAAGTGGCCACCACTGAGCATTTCACTTGCAAAAGGAATTGTCTTACAAAATCTGGAATTTGAAGGAGAAATTCTAAAGTGAAAACCAAAATTCTTCTTAAAAATTAATGGGAAGAAGTAATACTATTATCCCCACGTTTTCTCTCTCTCTTTTTCTTTTTTATTTATTTATTTTTTTTTTCAACTTCATTACAGTTTTCATAATTTCAGTTTGAAATAAGAATTGCCATATTACTCTCAATAACCTTTGTAGAGTATTAAACTTTACTAAATAATGTAACTAACATTATATCTATTACAGAGATAAAGAAAAAGAAACCACATGACTTTTTTAATATGTTAATTTTAAAAAATTTTTAAAAATTATCTGTCTTCCAAAAATCAAATTAGGTCACGAATGTATCTTTAAGATATCATCTGCCTACAAATAAATTTATTTAATTGTATTTGTTATTTATTTTGTATTATTTGTTATTGTATAATTATTGTTCTATGTATTCTCCGCTATACCAATTTTTAATAATAAGATAAAAATCAAAACAAGCAAATAATTTTATTGCTCGAAAATCATTTCAAGATTTCGCAAGTAAACTTTGCACCGAATCCGGCCTCCATTCCGGTCGACTCGACAAGTTATACACGATAAATCCAGACCTCGTATAGGAGTATACTATTTCTCACACATCCAATGAATCATCCTGTAAATTATCTGAGTGATTATCGAATCGATTAATCAGTTATATCTAATGTGATCATACATTCCGTATGGAAAGAGAACGACCAGCATTTAGGTAGCCAGTCCTCAAACACAACTTCGGGATGCCGAGATGTCCCGTTTTCAAGAAAAAACATCTCTGTTCGAATTTTCACTTGTAAGAGGTATTTTCTCTTCACCATACTTCTCTCCGACTAACCTCTCCGGGTTTTTTTTTTTTTTTTTTCTTCCTGATTTTATGTTTAAATTCCCAGGTTCTACTTAGTCAAATGAGGTATGATGCAAATTAAGTAAATTTCAGAAGTGGCGTGAATAGATATAATCAAGTCGTATAAAAATGACATAGACTTGAATTAAGGTTTCGGTAATAAGAAGAGTATTGATGTGATGAGCGCGGAAGTATTCTGGAGCTTGTTGTGGATTTGGTGAGATTAGGACTCGGCGTTGTTAGAGCAACTGCAAGAAGTTCTCGCAATCTTATTCCGCATTCTTTGAGAGATAGAACTCGAAAATAGAATATTAACTATGGAAACCATTCCCTTATTTAAGGAGTAGATAAAGAAATTTTGAATATAACTGACATTTTAATTAGTTGATGGGTGCTTGAACTTAGTTTGAAATTTAGATCTTGCGATTAGCTTTAAGAGGACAGACGAGATGGGTCATGAGATGTAGTCACAGATGAAGCAAATAAATGTTATTACGGAAATTTCCACAGATCACTTTCTCAAATTTAAAAGAAACATTCTTCGTTCAGATTGATCCAGGTTATCCGGAAATCCGAGTTAAAGGGGTCCGACTCAACGAAGTTCTACTATGTTATCTAAAAATTAATGTATATCCCATTTTGAGGGGGAAACAAATGGTCATAATAATAATTACAGTAACCTATCTTTGATTCGACATTCAAACGGTTTGGTACATTCTGTGATTCGGCACCCATCATTCCGTTCGCTTTCGGATTTTTTGTGGGGATTCAAACGTTTGTTGACCTTAACCGTCAGATTATAGCGTAACGCTGCTCGAATTTTCAAACAGTGTTCAATATAAATATCAGTTTCCATTTCAGTACAGTGTTTCTTGATTTCTAGTGGGTTACATATCTCATTTGCTCAATATTACAAATGTGTACCTACAGTGTACTACACGGTAAAATGTTCTCGAAGCCCAGCGGGTGATTTTCAAGTGTTAATAATAATAATAAAAAAAAAAAAACGTAAACGTGTGATTTTCAGTGTACACTAAAAACTGTATAAATTTTCCTATTGACTCGTGTTTCTCGTCAATACAAGAAAATTCAATTTGTAATAACTTGGGGTCATTATTAATATTTAGAACAATAGAGATGCAATAATAATCAGCCAAATATCTTTAACTTGTTTATTCGGAATTCTTCTTTTCTTAAATAATCCAAACAGTAAGCTGGATTTAACTGAATCTGAGTCCATTAGAATTCTAGAAACGAGTCAGGAATAAACTTTTAGAATATCTCATTACAGTTGCTCTCACCAATATAATTTGCCTGTCAATATCCCTAACTCTTCTATCTCTTCCTACATCTAATCTCTCTATTACCTCTAATTCCTTATCTATCTCATTCCCTATAACTTTTTTTTTTAATGCTAATTTATATTAGCTCCGAGTTTTTCATGAGATGCGGTTCTTGTATTAAACATCTTAGTAAAATATCTCCAGAGGTTGCTTAAAGGGATATGAGCGTGAAAATCCATTAAAAATTGGATTAAGATTCCCGCCTACCTCCTATTTTGATTTCGTGAACATAATATTGATTCTATGGAGTTTCCCCTACCACCCTCATCATTTTACTATTCTGCCTATTTGAATGTAAAATAGTGTATCCGAAAGAGCAAAAAATTATGAAGATTTCAGCAGAATTACGTTTTCCTCCAATTTTTTGAAAATACTTTACACTAATTTTAACTGTTCACTTGTGAGTTTTCTGGAATTTAAAAAATTTTCTAAAATATTTTCAAAGATCGATGGGAAAAAATAATTCCGCAATAATCTTCATCCTTTTTAATTTTATTTATTTATTTTTATTTTATTTATTTATTTATTGCTCTCTTGGGTGCACTTTCTTACATTCAAGTAGATAAATAGTAAAGATTCCAGGAGGAAAGTAAAAATTCCATCAATTTAACATTACGTTCTCGAAACAAAAATGGCCTGTAGGTAGGAGCCTAAATGCTCAATCTCTGAATTAAATTTTGTTACTGTATTATTCCTTATTATACTATTTTTTATAATGCGATAAATAGCAAATTAAAATAAATTATTTTTTAAATAAAATTTATTTCAAGGCCTCTTAAGTTACTTTCAACTTGCTAGAGTACTTTGTTGAATATTTATATCGCCTACACAGGCTATGCAAAAGCACATTAAATACATGTTTTAAGTGCTTAAAACTGTACAGTAATTTATATCTTTAGTGCCCCCGTTAAAACTATATTGATAATGGATAATCCGACAAATCGCTGATCTGTCAAGGTCGTGATACCGAGCGGACCAATTTAAAAGCACTTACTGTACTATTTAAAACAATGTTTTTCAAACTGTTCCGCTGATCCCAGAGTTCCGTGAGTCAAAATAAAAATTCGAAAAGCATACTAATTAAGTGGTGTTTACCAACTAAAAATATAAATATTCATTTAGTTGTCCTTGAAAATTAATTAAAAGCTTCGTGTGTGGGCTGCCGACCTCCGTAACGCGAAGTTAGAGTAACATTGTGAAAAAGAGCCCCGAACGTACAATTGTTCTGTCAATGAGTAAGCAAAATAGATTCACGTTCTCTGCAGATGACCTCGATCATCTAAAGAAGAGCTACCGTTGTGAGCTCTGTGAAAAATGTTGTTTAACGAGTGTGTCGGCAAAAGCAAAATATAGAAACAAATTTAATGCAGGATATGAAATGCGACTGCAGATTACATCAATAGAGCTAGACTTCGACAGCTTGTGTAAAAAAATGCAAGCACATCCCAGTCACCAAATGCAATACAAGAGTAATACAATGTTTGCTGGTGCTATTAATGTGTAAATTACATTACTTTTATGCTAAAATTTTTAATAAATAATTCAATAATTTTCTTTAATTGTTTTTACATACAGTACCCAAAACACATTTTCTTCTATGAATATCATTTGTAAAAATATTTTTCTAAGTGTGAGAAGGAATTCCTCAAAAAACCTTTATAGTTCTAGAATTTCGTGAGCCAACAAAGTTTGAAGACACCACTGATCTAAAAAAAATCAGTTGATGCTTCGTTTTGAGGAGAAAAAAAATAATAAATGATCATGCTAAAGATATCCAACTCACAATCATCTCTTAACCTACGTTTAAAAAAACATCATCTCATTTCGCAAACAGGAACAGAACGCATCATTTGTTCCAAATCCATAAGCATTTTCATACTTCAAACAGAACACAATAACGTTGCGAAACACCTGATAGATGCACTACTACTCCAGAGATAATGAAAGCGATGCGATTCAGTTTATTTTCAAAAGGACTCGAGCAGTTTTCCCGCCACTTTAAACAGGTACCGCCGACCAAGAATATCTTTTTTTACCTCCTGATAACCCTGACAATTTAATGAAATGGTATCGCGAAGTAAAAGAGCCAAGTTCCGTCAAAGATTTAATGTTATTAGCGGTTTAATTTTAACATGGAGTACGTTTTTTGGCAAGCCTTGCTATGAAAATGGCGTCACGTGCATTTTGAAGAGTCGCGTGTTTTGAAGTGTTTTTCTTTATTCCTTTCACTGGCTAGTAAGTTTCCGGGTGTTCGGTAGATCAGAGGAAGATCTTTGATTGTACGTGGTATCTTGCAAGATATTTTTTTGATAACTATTTAAAAGAAAAAATTTATGTTCACCCGATATGAATACTTCTAAAATAAGCATTTCTGAAGGGGGGGAAAAAAACTTCATTTTCAAATAATTATTTAAAATTTGAATTTTTTTTCAGGATGATTCGATATTTTAAGATTCCTATTACTTCTACGAATTTTTATATTGTTAAGGAAAAATATTTCTCATTTTTTTTTTAAAGTGTTCTTCACAATTTTTTGCATTCGCTTGGTTGCATTAATGTTATGTATAGTTTTACAATTTTCGCACAATGAAAATCAGTAAAAAAAAAAAAAATTAAAAGAATTAAAATTATATGCAAAGAATAGATTTAGCTACCCAAGGTGCACTTCTTTCTATAATTAATATTAAATTACTCAATTAAATATAAGATCTGAAGTAAACGATGAAATATTGAGAAATGGATAATAGAGAACTTTTTCGTGATTAAAATTAAAGCAAACGATAAATTATTAAATTGAATATATTTAAACTAAATGTAATTAAAATTGAAGCAAACGATAAAATATTGAAAAGTGATCTACGCCAAAAATTGATCCACCTAAAATAATAGTCCAATGGGTAGCTAAGAAATGAAAAGTGATCCAGTTCTACAAAATGTCCCACTTAAAACAATAGCCCCTTAGGTGGCTAAAAATATTACAACTAATTTTGTGAATTAAAAAAAAACACTGTAGCTGTAGAGCTATGAAATATTTAGAAATGCTATAAATTTACTATGAGATAAAATTTCTTTCAATATTTACGTCATTTTAGGGTACTTTGTGCCTTAAGGTATCC
This sequence comes from Nephila pilipes, assembly GCA_019974015.1. Taxonomy (NCBI): domain Eukaryota; kingdom Metazoa; phylum Arthropoda; class Arachnida; order Araneae; family Nephilidae; genus Nephila; species Nephila pilipes. The sequence goes on along the minus strand of BMAW01078595.1, from coordinate 58,709 downwards.
GCCTACCTTCGAAGAGGATTTTTTTAAATAATAGAAAAAATAACTTTTTATATGCATTATACTATAAGATATGGCTAAAAACTTAGAATACTATGGAAAATTTGCATAAATTAATAATTGTTTTAAAATTTCAGCTCAAAAAATACATAAAAATAGCAGTAAAATAGCCCTTGTGCAAAACACCAAAACTGAAATTTAAATAGAGATATTTCAATTCTGTAAATTTTATTATGATGAATTGAATCTAATTTAAGATTTGTGCCTCTCTCACAATTATAACCCTAAAAATTAAATATTTATAGGAAGTCGTACTTGAACATACAGATAAAACGTACAAATTTGTGATAAGTTATGACTTTTATCATCAATGAAATGCAAAGTAATTGCATTATATCAATAGGAGAGATTCAAGTTATAAATTCATTTTCATAGAGTATTCCATGAAAGTTTCATAATATTATATGCATAACTTTTTTTAATACAATGTTTTGCGCTGAAGCAAAATATGAAAATCTTGATTTTGAGAAAAAGCTGAAAATACGTTTTATTCCAGAAATTTGCCTAATTAAATAAACATTTAACATTAAAAGGCCCCTTATTTGTAAAGTTTACTATCTGTATTACTTAAATAAGTTATCCTTTTCTTCCTGATGGCCTTTAAAACTTTCCTACGCTTATATTTAACAAGTGTTGTATAACGTTTCAATTCCCTGATTCGATTGTAATCCAACTTTTTTTGTCCCTTTACAGTGAAGTAGCCCGGATTTTCAATGTTCAGATTATTTAAGCAGCCTTGATGTCCTTCGTTAAATTGTATAATTGTATCATATCCACCCAATTTCACAGTTTTCAAACAAACAAAAACTTCCTTTAGTACTCTTTGTCATATTACACCATTAAAAGATTCATCGGCATTTCGGGTCTTGAGAAATTCATCTTGCATGTTGGAAGATATTTTGATGGTGATATTACGTAAAATATCAATGAAAAACAAACATTAAGGTTCCATTTCCGGTAGCAGAATGCTACTTCCAGTTCTGAAATTTGACACAGACTATTATTAAATGCTTATAACTCAAATTCTATGTAAGATAGAAACAGAATTGAAACTGTTCTAGAAAGCTAAGAAATCCAGCTTTAATAATAGACCATAAATAAAAAAAATCGACTTTTTGACCGAAAATCGCGTTTTAAAGGTAGGCGGATACCTTAAATACATTATTAATTACATCTTCAATAATTTATGAAAATTTTCTGCGCAATTGATAAAGGAAAGTAGTTTACAGACTTTGCAGACCTGATAATACTGTTTAAATTACCTATCACATATCATTATTATATTATTCTTTATTTTGTTTACATTCTTATCTTATATGGCCATAGATTAGAATTAATCATAATTATTGATGAACAAGCTTTCCAACTTTGTTTCACTACCAAGTGGGGCGAATAGGGAGCTGAGCTGAAGCCCATTTTCCGAACTTCCTCACCGCGATTCTTGAGTATATAATTTTTCTCTTTGATTTAAAATGCTGAAGCTTTCGATATTCTGGTCTTCGAAGGAATTTAGTCCCTATTCAGCGACCCTCAGATCAACAGGTCCCCCTCTTCGAAAATTAAATACACTATAGGCGACGAACCTATTATTTTTTTTAAAGAAGTGTTTTTCTTAAAAAAAAACTATAAATAACATTTGTACATCTAAACTCATGCACGAAATTGTATAAAACACTTCTAAGTCAAGAAAAAAATTGCTTAAAAATATTAAAATTTGTGAAAGTAATAGGAATTTATTAAAATGTTTGAACTATTTCGGAAAAAAAAATCAGAAATTTAAGTACGAGTAATTGTTTGTTTGAAAATGAAGTTTACTTTTCTGAAATGCATATTTTATTTATGTTCAAATAAAAGGAAAAATACTCTTTTCTTATAAATAACTAATTTTAAAAAGTTTTCCATAGGGCATTATGTCGCCTTAAACACAAAATATGTTCCAGAACATTTCACACGGCTTTTTTCCCGAAAACTTCACGATTTTTTGAGAAAGCGCATTATTTTTGGTTTTCTTAAAAACTGTCTCTTTTGAGAGGAAATGAGGGTTTGAAAAACGGACGGAGAAAGAAGGTTAAATTTAGAAATTCTCAAAATAATCTCAGAATCACGTAAAAAAAAAAAAAAAAAAAAAAGAACCTCGGATTTAATTTATGTCTGCCCGATTCTACGCGATGACACCTCGATCAAGTGCAACTTAGCAGACGATTTAGCCTCCTTAAAGCAGGATTGCAGGAAACTAATAATACATTTTATAGTTTTTCGCAGACGTCTGGCTCGCGAACAAATTGTAACTTACTTGCTGGTAGTTAATAAAATAAACAACGAGACGCGACGGTGACCTTTAGGTATTGTATTGCTGTGGCAACAGTGCCTTAAACTTTTATCTGCCGAAAACCTATTGTGGAGTCGTCGACAAAAAATTATACAACCTTAATGGCTTTCGCTGTTCTCAACGCAACTGGGTAAAATTAAATGCACATGACTCAGACGGATCTAAATTATGATGCTATGGGTGAATTTATTAATTTAATGAACTTATTTAATTAACCATGAAAATACAAGGTATACGCCAAAAGTATCGAAAACATTTTTTAAAAAAAATTATATAATTGGACAGACAATAAAATGTGCCTAATATTCTGTGAAGTATGAACCTTGAGCATTAGTTCAACGAGTCCAGCCGTGCTGTCATTGTTCGTAGAACTGTGCAAACTCATTTTGCGAGTTGCATCGAAGCTTAGTGGTCATGGTTTTTTGTGCATTTTCGACAGTATTGAAATGGTGTCCCTTTAACATCATTTTTAGTTTAGAGAACAAAAAGAAGTAGCCAGGTTTGAGTCTGGATTGTGCGGTGGATGGGGAAGCCAGGGATGTTTTCAAATGATAAGTTATACAGTTTTATATCACATTTACCAAGTTTATTGCAAAATGTTGTTCAATATTTTGCTTCATCAGGAACGTGACGATGTATTCACACAATGTTTCGTTATAAGGCCGCTAAGGATTCTCAGACAAATCAGACCACCTACTGACCACAGGAATAAATCATTAAAACTTCAATTCACCTGAAGCATTCAGTAGTCTGCTTTGGTAATGTGCTAGATACGAGCAATAAAATTATTCTCGTTACTTTTGGGACAGATCTTGTAATTTTCTCATCATCGATGTCCATTTTTTCACGTATCCGATTTCCGCACCATAAAATTTGGAAAAATTTAAAATTTCGTAAGATTCTGCTTAAAGGTTTTTGAGTCATGGGGTGTTATGAAAAATGGACCTCCGCATGTTAAATGAGTGTCTCAAACATTTGGCGGTAAAAAAATAAAGTTTCTACTTATCGTCTTATGAAGTTTTTTTACACCAAGCGATATTTAATTTTTTTCAGTTCTAAATTTAAAAAAAAAAAAAAAAAAATAGAAAAAAGAAATACTGAAAATATGAATAGTTAAATAGTTATGAAAAAAAAATTAAAGCATACTAAAATTTTAACTGATTCTTTGGGTTTCTTATGTCATAAAACCCTTAAATCCAAAATTTCATTCATTTATGATTTATTTGCGCGAAACAATCAAATGTATGACTTCGTAACAGTTTCTTCTGAATATTTTTGGAACTAAAGATCAGATTTAATTAAAATTTAGGATACAATCCATTGAGACCATTTCTTACCTAATTCTTAAAAATCAATTCTATACCAGAAAAAATCTTCTTTTGATTCAATAACTTTGGATTAATTCATTTACTTTAATTATGTTAGTTCAATTAGTTTATCCATAAATGTCATAAACTAATTCACTTTGAACTATTAACTGTGATACTAATTTTATCTTGCCGCGATGAGAATTACAAAAATTAGTAAGAATGTCAATTTTTTACGACTGTACTTCCACTTTTCGATTGATTGATGAGTTTTATTTGGTACTGTCCAATGAACCAGACACTGGCGATAAATTTCTTAATGTTGCTTGCTCTCAGCCATGCATAAAATACCGCCGACTACAACATTTCCCGTTGGTTGATCCCGAAATTACATTTTGTTCAGTGTGCTGTAGCCAAAAGTGTCCACTTGTCGAGAGTTTCGCCCAAACAGTGCCCTTTATTTTTTGAAAATTGAAAATATCCAGTATAGAGCCTCGAGAAAAACGAATTGAATTGTGGTAAAACATAAATATTGTTTTCCTTTCATGTGTATTTTTGAACAATGATGTTCATATTTCAGAGGGAAAACTTTTTTGTTTTATTTTGTTTGATACAGAGGTTAAATTTAAATAGAAATGGCCAAAGTTATGATGGTAATGCAGATTGCAATACTCAGGCCTTTCGGCTCCCATCTACCAGGTATTTTGATATCGTGAGCGTTATACGTATGTTCTACATACTTTTGACACAAATTCAGCGTCTAATACTTTCTCAGTATCTATTGAGGTAACACAGACACATCCTCTCCGTTGCTAAGAGCAATCAACTGAAACATTGCATTGTGAATATTTCAATATGTTATTTCCCCTAATTTCTAATGCAGCTTCATTTATTGAACTGCACGCTACGTAGCTAGCAGCAACTACGAGTTTTTTTTTTTTTTTTCTCCAGAAAAGCAAATGTTTCCTTTGATGGAACATTTACATTGACAGCGGAAAAAGCTTTTTGGCCTCAGAATATCCCTTACCAAGGTTATCATACCAAAAACAAATGCAAGATCAACGTTATGCAACTTAATTACTTTTTCAGACGTGCAGAAAATGTAGGAAGAGTCGCAGTTATCACTATTTAAAGTCATACTCGTGGTTAAGATTTGCTACTTGTGTTTCATCTAGACTTGAATATATGTGAATAAAGCATCATTTGCTATTTTCTTCTTTGTTTGGCTGATTTCAACGTAAACCCACCGGAACGCGCGCGGGAATTTTTGTAATAATATGAAATATGGTGAACTAAAACTACTCAATGCTCAAAAATAATTAATATATTTCTCATTGCTTCGACAGAGAGATTTGTACAATTTCAAAAAGAACACACACACACACGCACACACATATATATATATATATATCCTGTTAGGATATATATATATGTGTATATATATATATATATATCCTGTTAGCTAAGATACTTATTATTATTCAAAAATATAAATTAAAATATTGCACTGATAATATGAAACAAATTTGTAACCAAAATTTTTATAAGTTAGATTTGCTTGTGGAATACGAATTTCGTACATCTTTAGCTGCCGAAAGTTTAGCTGAGGACGTGTTAGGGCGGTTCGCCTTAGCTCAGTTAAATGCAGATAATTTCAAACAGATCGTTGCTTATTTTTAATAAATTTCAATATTTGAGTACAAACACAATAACATGAAGTACCGAAAATTGAGATCAGTCTCAGCGCACCATCTTTGGTTTTAAGATATATTTGTTCCGGAACCTCTTTCCAAAACTCATGAGTTTAGCCACTCTTTGGTTTCGGAAAAATTTTCTTGAGAAAAAAATAGTTCATAATAGTGAGATCAGGCCTGTCCTCCTCATAAGACCTTACGGGCTGCTTTGGAAGCACATTTTATACCGGCTATCACGAAAGGATTAGTCGCTTCCCACCTTTCATGTGGGAAGCGACTAATCCTTTCGAACCTCATTAGAGAAATCAAGAACATTCAGCTATAAATTAAAATAAATTACAATTCATTGAATTAAATATATCTACACAAAATATAACTTAAAACACTGTCCTTCCTGCATTTATAACATAACGTTGGTGCTAAATTATTGGCGATCAAAAGACACCGAAAACTGGAACAATATGCTTCTGATTCATATATATTAGGCTCGTTGCAGACAGACTGACTGCTGCTCGTTCGCATGTTCCGCGTGTCGCATTCCCTCCCTACGTCTAGTATTGCACACACGCGCTCTTTCAACAACTTTTCTGGTTAGTTATACATTGCATATCGCCCGATCGCCACACATGGCCCTTGCGCTTTTTAAAACGAACTTTGTAAATGTTTCTGAACAAGATTAAAGAAGATTTGTGTTAAAAGTTGAGTCGGGAAATGAGATATTTCTATGGTAGTAGGGTATGATGCGAGCGACTTAAAGTGGAGTGCTCTTTAGTACTTTTAATGCAATAAATGTTTAAATCTTTATTCAGATAACACTGTTCGACGGGCCGAAGGTTGACACCTGGCGGGGTTGGCCAGGCCTACCTCAAATGATGCGCTTATAAGAATTATAATGGAAAAAGAAAATTACTTAAATCTTCTTTCTTACATTTTGAGTATTAAAAATACAACCTGTATGCGTAATGCAAACTTAGTAGTGTGAATACTTTTAAAGTTCATATCGGAATCCGAGGGTCAGCATATTCCCTTTCACTCTTTGAAATATCTGGATCAATACCATCGTTACTTTCATTGCTTTCCATAATAGAATTTATGCCCTCTTCATTTACAAAATCGATTCGCTGCCATCTATACAGATGCAGCTCTTTTGAAAAGCTTCGAACTGAATATTCGCGTTTAGTAACGTTGTACTTTGAAGCAACATGAGAGCTAATGGAGACGGACCATGTATTTGAAACTTCAGTTGATCGACTAGGACTATGCTTGAGCTGTACCCTCCTCTACAAACTTCCACACCCCGCCAATGAGAGGACCTTGGTAGATTTAACATGTATCGGCAGCGCTACACGTCAGATCTTCAGCGGCACCTGTGCTCGAGCCCACGACTCAACAAATACAACTCCGGTCGTGAGTTCGTGACCATGACCATCAGACTACCGCGGCCATCTTTAAAGGCAAGAGAGCTACCACTTCAGAAAAAGTGAAGAGTTTGATGAGTTTGAATTTCGGATAGATGTTTTTGTTTGTTTTGTTTCTGTCGAGTGAAACGTTCTCCAGGCTTTTTTTCGTATGGAAGGGGGGAGAAGGGAATAGGGAGGAATGCTCTCTCTTGACTTATATAAAAATCGGATTATATTCGAAATACGCATGGTAATTTATCTCTTGAGGAAAAAAACACTTTATTAATTTCAAGAGAACTCTTAAAACTATTTTTACAACTTTAAAGCTACTTTTTGAAAAATATATCGCACGTTAAACATTTTTACTTTTAATTAACATTATACAATTATTCCATTAAAAATATTTGCTCGTAATTAAAAAAAAAAAGAATTTTTTTTAATCTAACAGAATGATGCGGTTGTACTTGAGTTTTATCGAGTAAAAATAACATCAATCTCTTTGTCCCATTTGAAATCTAATCTTTCCTTTATTTACGTTTTTCAAGGCGTGTTATCTCTTAGCTAGTGAGGACTGGAAGAAGATTTAATATTTTGCCGGTGCTGCAAAACTGAATAATTGTAATGAAGATATCGCTTAAATAGTACTTATCAGCAATCAGATTAAGCTTATTGAAAAAGAGATATGGGTGTTGACCCAATTCCTGTTTTGTTTTTTACAACGGCTTAAAATATTTCCTTAATATTATTCCAGCATAAAACTTAACTTTTCTTCCCATTTTCCACTGTTGAAGATTGTGCAAATACGAGGAAATATCAAAAAGTTTTAATTATTAATAAGAAATAACAAAGATATATGGATATAATTTATTCTGCCTATTAATTTATCCTTACGTACACAATGTTGTAAATTTTAGCCATTAATGTTCATTTGTTTGTTTTCAGGAGCCGCAGATTGGAATAACCCGTAATATGGAGAAGATACAGTTCAATCTGCAACGTTTTACCTTGGAGAGTTTCGAAAGGTCAAAAAATACGGGGTTATTCAAAATGATTCATCCGATTTCAAAATTGCATATATTCCAAAATAAATGACACAGAATGATCAGTGATACATAAATACAAAGGAAAAATGTGAAAGTGTTACACTGTGAAAAATAGGTGGCCCTCGTGTGTTCTTCGCAAAGTTATTTCACGAAAGCTGTTTTAGAAACTTTCACGGAGCTATTTCGCAGTAAGATCGGTCGTAGTGGATCAGCTGATTTGATGTTACACAGATGGCCATACAAGTCACCTGATAGAGCTCCATGCGATTTTTTTCCTTTTCGGGTTTGTAAAAGGTAAAGTGTCAGCGCCACAATTACCCGTAAATTTATTTGAACTTAAACAACGGTTTTCTGTTGCTGTGCAATCAATTACTACAACATGTTTGGTAGGAATTTACATATCGAATTGACATCTACCTACTATCATTCTATGTTGTTTATTTACGAAAATATGGAATTTTGAAGTCGGGAGAACTATTTTGAATGACCCTATATATTACTCTGGAAGATGACTATATAGAAAGAAATCTTAAGAGTAAGAAATAAAAATTAAGTATCCATATAGATTATTTTAGTAATAATTAAAACTTTACAATACTCCAGGTTCCTTCAATCTACGGCTTCCTGAAACCAAACAATTCAACATCAATAGCTTTCACTTACAACATTATTATACATAAGTGTCAATCAATGAGCCGATTAAATTTTATTCCGATATTTCGTTTACTTCTTAATGATAATTAAGACTTTACGATACCCCTTCGTACATGACATATAAGTTCCCGTATTTCAAAGAAGAATATGATTTTAAAATAGACGAAGTCTATATATAACTCCTTAGCATAAAAGAAGCCTAAATTAAAGTAGGAATTACGACACTTACAAGGGTGGCTCGAAAAGTACCCGTATTAGGAGTAGAAAATGATGCATTACGAATGGGAATAGCAATGTATTATCCATCAATGCAGTATCATCCATCGATCGTTTTTCTTTTTTCTAAGAAGTCATGAGTACCCCATCGTATCTCAAAATATTGTCGCCATCATTTTCCAGCCGTCTTCGCCTTCTTTGGAGCAAGTTCACTGGAAGTAACTAATTGTTTCGATTTTTGCTTGGTTTCAGGTGTAAAATGATATATCTTTCTGGATGGTGACATCTCGATGCAAAATCAAGAAGGCGATTTGTCGCGTGTAACAATCAAATTTTAAAAATAAAGTACTATCTAGCGACCCTTTAAATCAATGTCTCATTTGTTTTCATGCCGTTCGACAGATTGCAGCTAAGGGTGGGGGTCGAAAGAACGACCTGTTCTTTCGAACTAATTCATCTTAAAAATTGAGAACACCCGAGTCTATGGTTGATTAGAAACTACACGATATGAGATAAAAAATACTTTTACCAGCATTTACTACAATTTATTTATTTATTTTGAATACATAAATATATAAAAAATACTTATGTTGAGAAATTACGAAACATACTTTATCTTCATATCTGCTGATAAAATCAGAAGGTGATGTTCTGTTTAGTTTTAATTTAATAAAAAAACGTATGTTTTTCCTTTAAATTCATCGATTAGATTTTTCCTAAATTTTGTAAAGTAATCGTATGTAGTAATTATATAACGTTAAGATCATTAGAATATATTTGAGATTTTGATCAAGGAATCTAAAAAACAAATGAATCGAAGAACAGGTTAAAGAAGAGCTCTTTTAAAATGAACAAGAACCTGTAAGAACAGTTAATCCAAAAAAAAGAAAGAAAGAAAAAGAAAAAAACGAGAAATTATCATCCCTAAATATCAGCCATTTTGAATTGTGATGAGGAAAACGCTAATCGTACAGAATTTCTACTTTCCTTCTCAAAGATAGACTTTGGTTTTATTTGAAAACAATAAAGTGTATCCGAGAAGGCAAAAATTAAGAGAAGGTTTCTGTTGAATTACAAGGTTTTAATATTAAAATTAAGGCAGAACGATAAAATATAAAAGAAGAAAATAATATTCTCTTCAGATAATTGAAATTGAAGCAAACGATGAAGTATTAAATATACTTGAGAGAAATATAACAATGGTTGCTGTAAAAGTAAAAAAAAAAATGTATAAAAATATCTTTATACATATTAATATTTTCCCAACAAACAGAAATGTTTTATGAGTTGTACCAGAGATGTCATCTCCTAAATGTTACATCACAGAAATTGTTAATTTGTTTCTAAATAATAATCGTAGAAGGTCATAAATTCTAATTTATTAAAATTTTAGACCTCTACAATAAGTCCTGTTTATAAAACTTTTTATAAATTTATTTCTTCCAATTTTAGAATTATTTAATTCAGCATCAATTCGCTCCTTTGCTTTTTTACAAACATATTAATGAGTCTGCCGCACTATCCTTTTGAGTCATTTAAACGTGCATGTGAGAGCAGTATATCTTCTGTTTACGCACACATAATTGTATAGTACATCTGTGAATATTGCAACGTTTACCATGAAGTGATTTTAATTCCTATTCTTCAGAAAAGTATCATATTAGAATAATTTGGCAATAAGAAATGTTCGTCTTACTATTATATCCGCAGCTCGAGAAAAAAAAAGGATTTTATTTGTATCATAAAAAGAATTATCTAATTTGAATTAATTTGTCACGCAATTTCTGGAAATAATATTATTGAAAGGAAACAAAAAAAAATCGCCTGTCAAGAATCCGTATGGAAGATCAAATAAAAATAATATAATATTAATAAAAAATTGAATGTTTCTTTTTTTTTCATTTCTAGAAATATGAAGTATAATTTTTCATCTGTACATTTTTCAATATCTTCGCACTGAACTTTAAAATTCTTTAAGCTAGGTCTCATTGGTTCGACCAAAAAGAATAATCAGATAACCAATATTATAAGAAAAAAAAATTCTAATCAGAATCACGAACGGAAAAGAGAAAGAATTCATTTCTAAAATCCTCCTAAGATTTCAAAAGTGTAAGTTCAAAAACAATAAGAGAGGCACCCAAAATTGGCACTATTACCTCTTGATTCAAGCCAAAATAGTTAACTGATCTTAAAAACAATTCAGTGTTATATGCACAATGCATAAATCTTCTATGAAAGAAACCATTACCACCGAAGTGTTTATCTTTTACTCGAGAGCTTTACTAAACATCATGAAATGGTTTTTTTTTTTTTTTTTTTCTTTTTCTTTCTTCTTTTCTCGTATATATTAAGATAAAAAGTTCCAGACATAGCCCTACTCGAATTTCCTCTTGAGGTTAATGGAGTGAGGTTCGAAGACCGGATGTAATAATAAAAATCGTTTGCTAAAATCGAAGGACGTCTGTAAATATTAAGGTTAATTTTTTTTATTTGTTTTCCTGTTTATTGTGTTATAATTTGATAATCTAATTACTGATATCCGTTATGCCAAGTTCATCTTTAAAAAAATCCGCAATTGACATGTTATTTCTGAATAACAACAGTTATATTGATAAGATATTTAATAGATTAAATGAATTTTTATTAGAACAAGTCGAATTCAAAAATATAATTCTATCTATAACCTCATATGTGAAAAAAATGGCTTACAACTAATAAAAAATCCAACTATCTGAGAAAAATAATTATAAGAACTAATTTAAAAACAATCGATTCCATGTAATTTAGGATAAATGTCTTTATTTATTTGCTAAAAGCTCATTTTCTCTCTCGTATAGGATTCCAAATTTTAAAAAAGCGATTAAATATTTTAAACAAAAGTTAAGTTTTTAATAAATAAATAAAAGCTTAAAAAAAGATCATTTAATTATAAAATTAATTAAACTAGCATAATACATCATTTATGAGCATTAAGTCTCATAATAAAAGTGACAAAAAAATTTACTACAATTTTGTATACGGTATTCGATCATTAAACTCTACAATAAGAAATCTTAAAGAGGAAACTTAACTGTCCTGCATTGTAGGATAGTGATAATAAATTTCAAGTTCTTACAGTTTAATAATTTTTAGAACTTGTTTAAATAATTTTAGACTTATTCTGTTCTTGCCTGCTCAGGCATAACATAAAAGCTTGTGCACGCCCTGGTATGAAGTTTTTTTTAAGCTCTCCTATATTTCCTTATGAGTTTCCCCTTAAGAGTTTTCTTTTTTTCTTTTTTTTTGAAAACGTTTTAAATATTTGTAAAAATTCCGACAAAAATTTAATGGAAATAAAATATTTTCATTTATTGTAGTTCTTTTGCTTTTTCTACGAGGATACAGTCAACCAATCATAAAAAATTTGTTCTGACCTTTCTGTTTTAAACAACGGAATTTCTAATTATGTTTTCTCAGATCGAAAATCATTGTATTTATTCGAATGCTACAAATTTACGTTCGAAAGAATAAAAAAGACATTATGAAAGTTTCTTCAAATCGCACTTTTTTTCTGCTCTCAGATGGTATTTTTAAATATCACTTAAAAAGATATGGAAGCTTCCAAACGAATCACTAAAATAAACGTAAGAAATATTTTCGAAAACGGATGGAAAAAAGTAAACAAATAAAAACCTATCTTAACTTTAGTTCTTTCAGATCACATTATTGCATTTGAACAAAAATAATAATCTAAATTTCAAAAGGGAAACAAAAAATGTCACGAATTTAACATACGTTTATATCTATTCAATATGCCCATAGGCAAAGCTTTAACTGTACTACTTCAGCAATTTTAATGATATTTAAATGATCGTCCAAAAAAAAAATTCCTTAACACAAGTTATCAGAAATGCAATTTTGAATCATTATTTTTTGAGAATCGATCAACATGTATAGATTTATATTATTTTTTTCATTTTATAGTAACAATAAGTACTAAGTACAGTTAACTTAAGATATAGTTAATTCAAAAATTTATCGTTTGCTTGAATTTTAATATCCGAACAGAATATCGTTGTCTACTTTAATATTTTAACGTCTGCTTTAATTTTAATTTTTAAATTTCGTTAATAATTCAATACAGAATTATTTTTGCTGTAATGGTATTATCAGATTTATAAAACTACAAAAAGCTTCTTTGTGCAATTCAGAAATTGATGAGGACTGCGGCTGATTTGGTAACGGTTTTCGTTGAATTGAGATCTTTCATTATGATTTCGTTAAGTTATGGTTTTTCTCAACAAAAAAAAAAAAAAAAAATAGTTCTTAATTACATACGTTTTTAGTTTCAATGTAAAAGTTCAACGGTTTATTATGATGGAAGTGCAGCGAAAACCTTTGCTCATTTTAAACATTCGATATCTCTTTTTTTTCCTTCCGTTTTCAGCAATTTAATTGAACGTTTTATGATGATAGTTATTTACGTAATTTAAAGTTTAAACCTATAGTTCTCAATCCGTGTTCCGAGTAAACACTAATGCTCCGTGAAGCCGCATCTTTAACGTTAATCCGAGCGTTAAATCTTTGAGAGGCAGGATTTTTCAATGATGGTTAATATTCAAACAAAAAAAACAAAAATGCAACTGCTTAGGAAATTTAGAAGTCGAGACGAGAGTGGCTTTTTATTACAAGCTTTTATTTAACTTTCCCTGTTCATATTGTTACGAAAATTTTGGGGTGTGTGGGAGTGAAATCTGTCCAACACGGAGGAAAATAACAAATGGCCCTTTATTCGCAAATTCTGCACCAGGCGACACACAGCTTAGACAATAACAGCCCAAACAGATACACAGGACTTGTATAGATTTGCTACACAGATACAGGAAGAGACAGCGCTTGTAATAACTTTCACAGTTACATCAGCAACGTTCTCCAGCTTATTAGTTCTCCCTTTGGATAAACCCCCTTAGTAATACTCTGCACTTCCAAGGCAGACTCCGATAATTCCTGGCAGATACATGCTACTTCTCCGTAAATTCACCCGGCAAGCTCCACTTCCAGAGCCGACTGTTTTCAGTCTATTTCGAGATCGATCTCCGCAACAGCAACTCGGAAGACTCTTTCGCTTTCAGGCTATTGCCATGTTTTTACCTATTCTTGCCAGGAATGACATCACACCGAAAATTTGCTAAAAGTCTGTTACTTTCTTCGCTGTCGATTTTTCGCGTGGGTTACAGCACATTCGGGAACCTTCCATTTGTCGCCAAGTCACCAAAGGGATCGTCGAATCCGTCACCAAGGTTGAGGGATCATTGCTTAAATTTCCTTTGGCTGACTGATAAAATCTTTGCAAATGTGTCTTTCCTTCGGAAAAGAGCCATTTCAAGGAAGCGTCGTCTCGGGTGAGTAACAATATGTGTGTTTGTAAAAAAATACGTCTTTTTGGATAGAAATTTACACTGGAATTTTAACACATTTCCTATCATCTCATCGAACTGAAATGTAGCAAACACGTTTAACTACGATGACAATATAATACTACGGTATGCTCAAGTAATTATAGACTTATAGCGGGTCTTGCACTCTATAACGTTTAATTGAATTAAATTTTTGAGCACACGTATGGGTCACATAATTGCTTTTTGACGTAATTAATTCCAGACAAAAAAGAATAAATCAAATATAAGTAAAATCCATTTTAAACGAATTTTCAAGTATAGATAAACTACAAAGTATAAAAATAATTTCTTAATTTAAGTTAATATATAACTTATAAGAGCTTGAGGCGTCAATACTTCTTTTGATTTCATTTGTAATTCAGTAGCTATGTTATTTAATTTATCAGTAATTATCTAATAGGTATTTTAGTTAAGCGCCGCAAGCTGTTATAAATTATATATTATTCTATATATATTCTACACTTTAAAAATTATTTTTATACCTTTTAGTAAATAAAAGCTTAGTTTGAAATATTTTTTTTACTTTAAATCCAATACGTCCCAGCATTGCAGAAATCTACAAGAGATAATTTTTTTCGAAATTTTTCAAGTATTGTAATTTTAAGTGATTTTTAAATATATATGCTTACTCCGATCAATACCAGTATTATTTGATAAAAATAACACTTTGAAGAAGGGAGGCTAGCCGCGTGACACGAATCCATTTTCTTTCTCTTGAATAATGGAGTTATTTTACCAACTAATTTATATGAGATTGGACACACAGTGAAGTAGCTGAGGAAAGGTTGCTTTACGGAAATTTGCCCCAGGGGCGCATAGAGATGCCAAATTGGTGTTACGAAATTTTGGAACAAAATGTTTTCCACTCTTAAATTAACTAAAAAGTTTTTTTAAGAAAAAAACATTCACATACTTAGTTTTACTTACTGTTTGAAACTCCAGTGCCAGTTGGGAAAGACGTTTCTTTAAATTAAAACTTATCTTATCTTAGATCACATCCATGGCACAGTAAAGAATGTCAGTACTGGTTTTGCTGAGAGGAGTGGTAGGTTACCACCAAAGCATACATTTTGATGAACTAATCAATAAATTTACAGCAGTAAAAGCTAGGAAGTTTCCTCTTTGAAATTAATAATTAATACATGCACAATATTATATACATCAAGCTATTTTTTTTACTTTATACTAACATCATTTTCAGGTTATTATATTATTATATCTAAAGTAATGTTTTCAGTTTTTACGACCTTGTATGTATTTGAATAATATTTAAGAATAATTTTATTTTTAAACTATTGTTGTCGGAAGTATTTTACTTCTATATGTATACAATTAGCGAAACCTTGAAATATACGCATAAAAGTGCTTAAAAATATTAAAACATTTCTTGAAATAAAAAATATGAAATTTTTCTCTTAAAATACTCTTATTTTAAATACATTTTTTAAAAATTTTCTTTCTCTTCTCTATTGTATTTTAGCAAACATAAGGGAAGCTTGAAATCATCTTATCTCCAGGCGCTGAAATCCCTAGCTAAGCCTCTACGGCCGCCCCTTCTTTAAAGTTTATGTTATATTGAAAGTATTCCGCGCACACAAACACAAAAGAATGTCGAGGTGTTCTGTTCTCCGTTTTTAAAAAAAATTGAGAGCTAAGGTCGAATAGAAATTAGGCTACTAATCATTATATTTTTATTAAGGGGTGTCATGATTCTGGATTATTGGACGCAAAATAAACAGCATTTTATAAACTAATATACTAATTTAACTTACGAATGAAACAAAGCAGAAATTAACACTTTTACCATGTAATATGTATATCTATAACCATTGATTGTCTTACATTTTAAAGAAATCTTGAAAAATTATAAACATACATAATTTTGAATACACACACACACATATATATATATAAAACAATGGCGCACAAGATTCTGAAGCAAGACATGATCAAAATTTACAAAAATAGCGTTATGTAGTAGAAAAATTTTCAGTTTTGAAGTCAAACATACTTTTTAAAAAATTTAGAGTAAAGAAAAAAAATTTAATACGATGATTTAGGAACTATGAAATTTTAAGAATAAATACCATTAAAATTCATATAAAATTTTTCTGTGAATGATCTGTCAAAAAATGGATGTATAATTCATAAAAAAATTTATTTTGAATATATGTATGAAATTTCCAACTAATATGAATATTTGTTCCTGAGGAATCCTGAATGCAAAATAAAAATTTTTGCTTTGAGAAACATGATATTAAAGTTGAAAAATAACAAAAAATATAGATGAACAAGGTTTAGTTTTTTCTCTGTAACTCTCAAAGCATTGGCATATTATATATTTTTTTGAAACTTTTGGCACCGAAATGTTCCAAAAAGTTGGAGATCCAACACTCACACACACACATATCTGTGTGTGCGTGTGTGTTTCAAAATATCGAAAATTTCGAAATTTAAGGTTTCTGAGACCCCTTGAAACATAATTTTTATTGTAAATTGTGTAAAAAAGACTGGAAAAGGCCAGAAACTTACATTGAAGCGTAGAGGCTCGCAAAATATTGATTCGACCTTGACTTGGTCATTTAAATTAAAGATTTTTTTCGGTTAGAAAAAAAAATATCAGTCAAATGATGGGCCTATAAATCATACAGCGCATTAAAGCATTTTATTGCTGAATATTTTTAGACTGTCCTCTAAAAGATGAAAAATTATGCTTCTGAATAAAAACCACTTTATTTCATTGCACCTTTTCTATTTAAAAAGTGTATTTTTTTTTAGAATTCATCTATCATTATTTCATTTCAGTGTTTATTCAGTTCACTTTGTACATTTTTCATTTATCTAATTAGTTTTCCCTTAATTCCCAACTAAGGAACAATAATAATAACAAAGATTTCTATAAAATTACGCTTTTCTCTGATCGATGAAAATATTTTTAAAGAACTCTAAGCCAATAAATGAATTATTAAAAAAAGAACATAAAAAATAATTCCAAACACTGGTGGAAAAATGTAACTCTATAGATGCTTCATTATTTTGTACTCTTTTGGATGTACTTTATTTAATGCAAATAAATACAGTGTTCTCTAGAATGCAGAAGGGGAAATAGAAACTTCGTAGGAATAATATTATGTTCATAAATTAAAAATAGTTGGTAAACAAGAGCATTAACACCTTAAATTCAATAAGAGATGCGCAATTATTACGTGAGAGTATTGAGCAACTGATTTTACTTCTGGGAGAGCACAATAATGAGAAAAATTCCTCAAGCTATAAAAATATTTATATTGATTTTTGAACAGCTTTTAACGTTATTGAAAATACGAAAGTTCAGGATAAATTCCACACAGCTAGAAAGCAAAATACTCCATCGAAACTTATTTTTCCACTTTAAATCTTTTGTATTGTTTTCTTGCTTCCAAACGAATGATTTAAATGACAACAAGCGAAAAAATATCGACAGATTATTCGTTATTTTTCTAAAACGCAGACGACTTATTTTATCGAAGATACGGATGAAGAAAACACGCACATCCTAGAAATATTTTCGAATACATTTTTTTTTAATTCTTTTTTTCCCCTCTTCCATCTCTTCTCAAAGCATCCATGAAACGCTGTCTCATTCGAAGGTTCTCAGAAAGAAACGGTTCGTGAATTTCTATCCCTTGGTGCGTGGTAAAAATATTTTGCATGTTTCGGGTTCAAGCACATCTTTATCCAACTTGTCTAGTTACCAGAAATAACTTTTTCGCCCGCTTGTCTCAAGCGAGATTTAATAAGTTATTTCGCCATTTTATCCAGATATCGCACACGATAATATTGAAAAAGTTTTGTGGTAATATAATGCACATTTTAGCGTTTCAGAAGAAAGTAAGATTTCGTAGGTTTTTTTCGCCATTTTATTCAGATTTCGTGTACGTTAATATTACAACGTTTTGTGATGATATAAAGAAAATTTGATCATTTCAAGAAGAAAAAAAATTCTTTATTGATAATTATAAAATTAAAAGAACCCTTTTACGGTATTTGACATACTAATTCGGTATTATTTCCTATTAATTAAGAACACGAAACAAAATAAAGTTTAAAAACACATGTATTTTGAGCATGCGTAAAATTGTTCTGAAGATTTTATGTTTCACTAAATAAAAAAAAAATAATATAATAAAAATATTTTGACAGACTATTATTTCCGCTCACAGTAAGACTTCTGTGCTTATTTTTTTGAATAAGGTCATTTTCGAATCCTTTTCGGATATTGCGACAATTAGTTGAAAATGATATTCATTATTCGATGGGAAAACGATACTGTATACCGTTTCTATAAATTGAAAAAAAAATATTTTAGTTGCATTTCAGTTGTATAAAAAAAAATATATAAACCACGTTCCTAGTGTCAGAATTTTACCAATATTCATGTGTGGCATTTCTATCTTTTATGTTTTTCAACTATGTATAATGTTTTCAGCTCAAATTTCGTTTGAAATTAGAAAATGCCATAAAACAAATGAAAGAATATTTTGAAAGAAATCTTAAAATACTAAGATGAATTATTAATGAATTATATCATTTTACGCATACCTATGTTAATTCAACACAAATTTTTCTCTCTGAGACACTGGACTAAATATAAAAGAAATCAGTCACGGGAAATAAACATTCGAAACATGAGTCACTTTCCTATCAAAAAGAAATGTCCCCAAATTACAATATCCATTATTCCAATCGTATGCGTATGAGTGCGGTTCTCTCGTGTTAGAAGTGGTAAATGGGAATAGTGAGTTATCCACTAGTGTTAACCAGTGACATGACGTTTATCCTTTTTCTGAGAAGTCCATGAGTATGACGACCTTGGCATTCAAAAAAATCTGCCGCCATCACTTTGCAAGCCGTCTTCGCTGGAAACAAGCAGTTGTTTTGATGATTGCTTGGTCTCCTGTGTATCATGACCATGTATGCAGAATGACGACAGATCTGCAGAATGACGACACCTCTACGTAGCTACAATCAAAACTAACCCATGGTTGAGTGGCAAATTTGTTATAGCACTCTTTAACACATGGAAGTACACAATGGTAGCACCAACTTGCTTGAACCGAATAATTTTTAATACATAATTAAAAAAGTTTGGGGTGCTTTTTTTTAACTAAGATAACTAATTAATTACTAATATATTAAGTACAATAGCTGATTAATATGAGATCAAACGAAGTATTAAGGCCCAAGCTTTTATAAATCACAGACTATTTTACATTTAAAAAATTTAAAAAGCTTGATATATTGTTTTTTTTTTTACTTATATTTATTTAATTCTTTTCAGTCATGAAAAGTAAGACTAAAAAAAGCAAAAAGCAAATACGTGAGCCATAAGAGTGTTGAACATATTTCAGCTCAGTTCAGATCCCCTCGGGTCCGTCTTTGCTTGAGCACACCATAGTATTGTCGTAGTTATATGAGTCGCGAGGACATCGGAGTTATTAGTGTATGCTGAATTTCAACTCGTTCGAATGATAGGAAACTGGTTAAATTCCGAGTGCAAATTTTGAGCGAAAACACATAAATACATGCACAGGAACATAGCAAGTTAAATGAAAGCTTACAAAAAAGGATTTTGCTATTAAAATTAACCCAATTATTGAAGAGACAAGAAGGGTATCGGATAGCGGGTTAGTCACTCTCTTTCAAAGTGTTACTTTTATAAAAGAATACAAATATTGATTGATGCAAACGTATTTATTTAAAAATCCCTTAAAGTTACAATACTTGAACAAATTCCTCAAATTTAATTTTATACATGAGTTTGCAGATTTCTGTAGCATTGGAACGAGTTAATAATTTAAATGACCTACCCTCGTCTCGACTTCTCAATATCCTAAGCACTAGCGCATTTTTTATTTGAATATTAACCATCCTTGAAGCATCCTGCTTTGCAAAGATAGTTTTAACGAGGGAAATAATGTGCTTTGTGTTTTTCTTGTCTATCAGATTCCGGTATTCATCTTTAACAGAGAACCAAATAAAATTTTGAATTGAATCTTACCCCTACTAGTATGGGTTTTTTCATACCACTCAACTTATAAACGACGTCATTTTTATAGTAATTAGATATATATTGCGATATCGCACGCATAACGAAACAGTTTCATAGTCATTCGTGTTTGCCTGATTGCAATGAAAGACAAAATTATTTTGCATTGCCTTGATTTTTAGCGTGTACCTTTCAGTTAGGTATTTCTGGACACACACCTGAAAAGCTCTGCATAGAGCATCGAGTATTCATGAATCCTCGTTAAAGAAATAGCCACGGCGACTGCTAAGCTTTAGTTTTGTACCTCTTTTCAGTAATATGGCCCCAGTTCTTTCAGAAGACGAAATAGTTCTTTCATTTCTGCTTTATGTAAAACTCATTTTCTTTTATCTTCCCTTATCCTCATAGGGCCAGTGGTAGCCAGGTGGTCAAGGTCGGGACTCTCGGTCCGGCGGCTTTTCAGTCGCGTGGTTCAGACCTTTGGCCGCCAAAGACCCGCCATGTGTAGTAGGGCGTGATGCACGATTAAATCTGTTACGGGGCCCCAAAGTCCTCCCGTTGGCGTGGGACGGGATGTTGGGAGAGGGAGATACAGCTCAGGTGACGTTCCAGTCCTTGAACCGTCAGTGCAACGATCGGTCTGCCACCCCTGTGTTGCTTCTAGTGCGACGCTATAAAATAAAAAACAAAAACAAAATTCCACTATCTCTTGCACACTTCGCAAACCCCTGCTTTTTTTCACATTAACCCAAGTTAACCTACCCTGAGAAGCAACACGAGGGCTAATGGCAACGGACCTAGTTATTTTAGGCCTTGGTAAAATGATGAGAACGACACCTGAGCTGGAACCCCTCTCTTCAAATATATACATCACCCCCATGGGAGGACTCGGGATTTCGAGAGATTTAACGTGCATCAAACAGAGGATTTTCGGTGACATCAGGACTCGAGCGTACGACTTGACGGGAACAAGGCCGGCCACGAGTTCATGACCATTAACACTAAGCCACTGTGATCACGTTTTGAAAATGAAGTAGAAGACTTCTAAATCATTGAGGCTCGCTTTGATTCAGTTTGATAGGGATGAACCCATGTTTCATTCGCTGGAAACATCCCAATTGGAACAATATGATACTAGTTCCCAAATTCTCATATGTGTTTGCAATCTACTTACTGACTTACCCTTATATTAATCACGAATAGAAAAGGCAATCTTCAAGGAGTGAAATGAGATTCGATTAAAAAAAATCAATGTCATCCAAGACTCTTAAGCATATTCAGGTGATTCGACAATCCAGTTGTGACTTTGGGTTATTTGTGAATTTACCTTCATTAACCTGGGGGATTTCTTGGTGGTTTGAATTACTCACAGTTACAACTCCTTTAAAACCAAATGAAACGTGATTCTGTAAATCAGATGAAGATCATAAGCGTAGTGAATTTAATTAGAGATTGTGATATGAAAGCGAAGTAGAATCGAAAGAAAAGAGAAGGGAGATGGATTATGTTGATAGATGTGTAGACTGAAGTGAATCATCGTAATTAATCGATTATGTTGGAAGTGACTTTTTATCAGAATAACAGGAGTCGAATCTTCTGTAATCGAGAAGTGCTTGAATTGGAATGAGTGAATTAGTAAGCTAATACTTTGTTGTTAGAATATAAACTAGGATTAACTGAATCAAGAGGGATTCGAGAGAGAGATTTTGCATATTCTATGTTAACAGCTATTTATAATAAACTGTATCGCCTTTCCCTTGCGTATCTTCAATTGGAATCTTGAGTGTATTTAATATTTAATTAGAATTTAAGATGGCTTTAGAGTTAAACAATAAGGGAAATATGTCACACAGTATGTGCAATGACAATGACTAAGTGTACAATGACTGCAATCGAATAAAATATTTTAAGTAATTTTTTATATATTATACATTTTATAGACAAAATCTCATCCATAAACTGCAGATTAACCTGTTATTCAACGCTTTCCTTAAAGAGATCTCCCGCAAAACAATGGAAGAAGAAAAAAACAAAGCTTTCGAATACTTTTACAAATTATTAAATATTTGTATTATAATTTTTTTTTTTAAGATTAGCGAGAACGGTATCTTGGAGATTGTAGTTACTCAGAAATGGTTTTTTGCTGAATATTCTTTGAAAGCATTTTCTAATAAACAAAGAAATCACAGGTTTGTTACTTTTTGATAAAAACGAACAACTTTGATTTCTGTCTCATGTTTAGTAGGGACATATATATCTCAGTTAATCGTAACGAAAGCCAATACGATGGTATCTCGATTGCATAGCTATTTTTACTGAAATCAGTTTTTAACACAATTTTTTTATTAATCTTTTTTAATGAAATCAATAGATTTTTATTTATGGTAGGGTTCATTATACATTTTTTACAAATGAGTTCCATTTGGGAATGCTCAAGATATTTGAATATATATATGTTGCACTTAATACAAATATTATTAAACTTATTTTTTACATTGTCCGATTTGACAAAACTTTCGTATATTAAGATTTTATATAACTGATAATAAATTTGAACTAATATTTTGTTCGTCACGAGGATCACTTCCAGTTCTTCAGGCAATTGGAAAAGAAAATTTTTTTTCTAGATATATTTACTCCAGTGGTCTCTTTGTACGATATCCAAACTATGATGACAGCCAAATCCAATTCACTATCCACCATCACGTCACATCTCTCTTTCTGGTCTTCTTTCATTCACCATACATCTATATATTAATTCTAATTTACATGTCACGGGGTTCAATAGCAAGAGGTTCTCAAATCAAATAACGTCATAAAGTCCCAAAAGGTTAGTTGATGAGAAATACGTAATATCAATAGAATCTCATTATTAAGTCAGTGGAACATTAAAATACAAAAATATTGCTTTATGACAGATTATCGATTTTCCTTAAAAAACCGAGTTTTTTGTTCAGTAAATAAACCTCACCTCCGCTTTCGAAAAACTTACTTTTGAAATTACTACTGCTTTCTTCAAAAACGATGTCTTAATAACTAGTCCGAGAGGACGTCTCTTTTAGTCTAATTGATAAGAGAGCAATAAAAAGCGACCTGTCAACTTTTCTTCGGACTCAGTGGTCAAGGGTTCGAAACGCCGCAGACTCTCCGAAGTCAAATCTGTCCTTCTCCTCAGGCTCGAATACATCTAACGTCGAAAATTCATAATGAAATGAAAGTTTAACTTCAGTAAATTTCCAGATTTTACATCATTCCTTTGCAAACTGCTAAGTTGAATTAGTCGTTCGTAATACGACAATGCTAGCTGTTTTTGTTAAGAATTTTTTCAAAGCTACTTGTTTACATACTAACTACTATACAGACGAAATTTGTTTAGATTTGTTTCTTCTCATATTCATTTCGCTTTCCTTTTTGTTATTCCGCAACAAATAAAAAAATTAATTGTAAAATTCGTAACCAACCAATTTGACGAATTTTTGTAAAAATGGTTATGCATCCTACAGAAATAAGTAAACATTGGTCTTTCGGAAAAAGTGAGGGTTAATATATACTAACTACATTATATCACAAAAAACAATATATTAAGTATATAATATATTTATATGTTCGACATTTTTGAACATGAAATGAGAAACCCGTCAAGCTGACACGTTCCATAAATCTAATGTTTAAAATACAGTAATAATAAAAAATCCACCTGTCCGTCACTTATCAAAATTTCCATTCTCTAGATATAATTTCTATAACACTACTATTACATTATTTCTACCACTACAAGGAAAAATGAATTGCTCTTTCCGTATCTGAAGAGCAAATGCAGTTTCTAAACACCAAGGTGAATGACTTTCGCAACTCGATTCTCAACTATGAATCCCTGCTGGTTTATCGTCGAAAGGCATTGACAAATGGAACACCTGCCATTAACCATTGCGATCCTGCATAGTAAGATATTTCCAGAAATCCATTGCCTCGATTACATGTGGGTCACCACAGGAAGAAAAATGTGATGAACAAAAAATAAAGCAAAAGCAAGTAATGCTATAAAAAATCCCGCAGAGTTCCGTTTCATTTACGGTAGAAATATACGATGATTTATTGTAACTAGAAATGTGTATCTTCACGATTATATTAAGGGGACACAGGACACAGTTCTCTAAAACGACCAAAAAATAGAAAGCAAATTTTATTACACTACTTTAATTGTATGATTTTCTTTAAATATATGTACAAAATTTCACAGCTTTTTAGCTGCATTATTTAGTGAATCATTTAAACTTTCTTTAACTGTGAGCCAAATCATTTATCTGTCCATCAAAACTTTAAACAGCTTTATATTTGTCTCTGTAGACACGTATTTAAAATGCTAAGGCTTTTTTTCATAATTCAAATGACATTTAAAAAAAAAAAATTCTGGTTGTTTTGAATAGATCGTTTGAAAATTGTTAGAATAAGGATTTAGATGTGCAGTTATTTTTTTGATAGTATATTGTTTTCTTGTTTTTCGAAATGTTTGATAAAAAAAAAAAATTTAAATTATAAATAGCATAAATATCAAGCACAGAACTACGAAAAATACTTTTAAGAAAATGAGATGGAAAAATTGCTTAAAAATATTAAAATTTGTGAAGTAGTTGGAATTTTAAGACATTGAAATATTTTGGGGAAAAAATCAAATTTTAAATTAAATGTTTCTCTGGAGTACGTATTTTAATGTGTATTCACATATATAGTGAATATAAACACTTTCTTAAAAATATCTAACTAAAAACTGCCAAAAGGATATCGTACCCTTTTAATTATTCCACAGAATATCATCGAAACGTTCTCAAATATGGAGAGTAGGTAAATGTTCTGTAAATGACGGTTTAGAAAAAAAGTTTCTAAGTTATTAGATCTGCGGCAGAGAAACCGAAAATATAGCAAGTCATTTCACAAATATATAAAAATAAATGATTTGATTGAAAGATGAAAACTCTTTCGACAACCAAATATCTTTATTTTATCTCAAAAAATAATTTTTAGCCATTTAAGGGGCTACTGTTTTTGACAAGCTATAAATTGGAGTACTAGATCATTTTTCAATTTTTTAATACGTAAATTAGTTGCACTATAACCATGCTCATTTTCATGATTTTATGGTTCTATTCATAGACTTAACGTTAAATTTTTCTTTATTATTTTACATTATACTTAATGGTTTTGGCTCTAATGTTAAATATAAACGCTTGGCAATTTTCACTATTAACTAGGATATTATTCAAATATCTTAATTTTACAGTTCTATCCATAGGTTTAGTGTTGAATTTTTATATATTCTTTTACATTCGATTTAACAATTTACTGTTACCTTTCATTTTCAGCTCCATTGAGCTCTTTAAAATGTGAGAAAAAGCTTTTAAAGTTTTGACTTAGACTTACAATGTGAGTAGAAGAAAACCCATTAAAAAACGTTAACCACCTTGGGTAGCTAAATCTGTTCTTTGCAAAACTTTGCATAGGACGTTCTTTATTTAAATTGTTTTATGCAAAGCTTTTCAAAAAAAAAAAAAAAAAGATTTAGCCACTAAAGGTGCTCGCTTTTTTAATAGTTATTAAATTATTCAGTGGCATACAAAAAAAAAAAACTTTTAAGACGATAAGTTTTAGGTCAAATACCTACTTCATTCATCAGCAAAACTTTAAAAAGAGATTATCAGAGCAAACTGTTTAGAAATAAGTCAAATGAAATATCTAGTCAAAAAAAGAAGCAATCACATTATCTGAAAAACGAAGAAGTATAGCATATATAACTTTTGTTGAATGAAACATATAGATAAATATAGAATGTTGATTTGGTTGAATCTAGAGGAATTATTTTAAAGCAAGAATTAAGAAAAAGTATTTTAAATTGCTGGAAGTCAACATCTTAGTATTTTTTTTGTAGCTTCAAAATGAAAATAAGAAAAATTATAATAGAGTACTATGTAAAAGTTCAAATTTTTTTTGAAATTTATTTATACGCAAACGATATTTTTACTGACACAAAAGCATGCAATAAGAATTCCAGAAATGTCGGTTTTTGAGACAAATTTGAACTGAACAATGCAGTATTCGAATTCTTAAAACTCTTAATTCGCGATTTAACGATAGAATCGATTCGGGACAGAAAACATTCTTTGATACTTATTTCTCAAACTATTTATTTCTCTTAAATATATTTACAAAAAAAAAAAAAAAAAGGAATCTAAGTCAACATTATTATGATAATATCACAAGTAACTTTTAAAACATATTTCCTACATTTCAACAAATAAAATCTATAACCATAAAACTATTACAAATAGTTTTTACTCAAAAACTAGATTCTTAACATTTTGATTTAAGTAAACGAAAAAGATTCACAGAATGATAACAAAAATAACTTATATGAATCGTTTATTCATTTGTTCAAGCGGAGCAGTTCATTATAATTTTAGTTTGTGTTTATGCTCATCATCTGCGAAAATCCTCAAACATACTTAATAAAAAACAGTATTTCAACCAATCATATCAGCTCCGTTTTACTCTATTTGCTGTGATAAAATCAAAATCAAGTAATAAGATACTTAAATTGTATTTTTTGTGTTAATCCAACAAATGTGAATTATATTCATATTCCTTATGTTAATATTTGCACCTTTTTTATTTGTTTTACAAAAGATGAGGGCATTAGGCCTAATTTCATGATAACCATATATATTCTTAATAATATTAGGCATGTATAAACTATGAACGGAATTTAATCAGCTGGACTCATCCTTTCAATCATGGAAGGTAGAATTTATGATTCACACATAACTTAAGAATACTAAACCAAATTATTTATTGTGACGGAATACCAAGAATATATTCACACAAAGTAGTTTATGAGTCACAATAATTTAGGGATTGAAAATTCATTGCAAAAATAATAAAAATGGAAATGTGTTGTCGTCTAGTGCTTGCTAGAATTGTGATAAAAAAAATTATGGATTTCAGTTTCGATTTTCCTGGGGATCGGTATAGTAGGAAAAATCGGTCGCATATTAAATATATCGAATTTAATCTTAAAGAGCCCTTGTACCACTTGGGTTTAAAAGTCAGACAAGTGAAATAAATACCAGTTCATATATACTCACCTATCATCGTCGTCTTACTGAGTTCGAAATTACAAGAAAGTCGCCGATTGATCACCAAGACATTCTAGAGAAGAAATTGCAAAATTCTTCTTTTAAATTTCAAACGAGATAACTATTTAAATAGGTTCTGAAGTAAAATGGACTGTTAAAAGTGAAGTATAGGGTGTCCTTTGGCAAATGGCGAGTTTCGGTGATGTAACGATTTTAATTTGGCGATTTAATTTTTGGTAACAATGATAGTTTTCCTTTTGGGAAACTGCTACATAGGTTGTGTTTTTGATCTTCATTGCTATTTGTTAAAAGAGGAAGACAAATTAAAAAAAAAAAAAAAAAAACATTTAAAAGTATATTACATCGTTCCTTTGCTTTTTTCAACCATTTTTTTAAAAAATTATTTATTGTTCTTTGTGATAGCTGACTAGCTAGTTGTGTGCCTTTAATTTTTCTCTCAAGTACATCTAAAAAGTATAATTAACGTGTGTATGTCTTATGATTTGAAACAAAAAAAGGTAAATGTATATTTTACAATTACATAAATATAATTTTTTTTAAAAAAAAAAAAGGTTGAATATTTCGGTTTGTATTGAGTGAATGAATTTATCCTTCATTGAACTTATCATTGAATTTATTGAATTTATCATTCATAAAAAAGTAAGTCTTTTTGTGAATATAGATACTACATGACGTTATAACATGTTGCATAAATTTCTTTAATTCGTATTTTCTAGTCTTAAATTATTTATTTTATTCTTTATATTACCTTATAATATATAAATTATGATGTATTATTATAATTATTCCTAATCATACATTACATGTTATAATCATTCATAATTATATGTTTACATTATAATTATTTATAAGTGTGTATTTTAATGTATAATTATAAAAAATTATTTTTATGACTATACATAATTATAATAACAGTGCATAATCGTATGTTATTATATAATTATAATTCTATATAAATTGAATAATAAATAATTATTATTTTTATGATTATGTATAATTTTAATACATAATTATACATCATGAAAAATAATTATAGTTCTAAATAAATTGAACTGTAAAAATTAGTATAATAATAGTTATAATTATATGTAATAATTTATTACTAAAATTATTGTAATTTATTTCACAAAGTTAATATAATCTTAACCACATTCTCATTTAATTGTTAAAATTTCCCGTTTTCTACGCCAGAATCCATTTCTTTTCGATTTATTGTTAATTTTTGGTATCATTTCTTATGTATCACAACTTCGGCGACCTATTTCCTAACTCGCCATGTTTTTCACCAAGTCGCCAAGGGACACCCGATACTTCTCTTTAACCGAAAACTATTATATTTTAGTTATGATTTAAAGATGAAAGACTAGTCGTGATAACCGAGTGGTCTCGACATTGAACTCATTGGTGGCGAAGTCAGAGGTTCAGACTTTGTATCCCCAAAAAAACAAAAAAAGTAAAGGTGTAAAGGTGCTAAGCACGTTAAATATTTCGGAGTTCAATGTCCTTAGAGTGGAGTTGTGTGGAAATTAAGAGAATGGGGCTCTAGCTCAGGTGTTGATCTCCTCATTTGACCATGGACCAAATTTACCTGACGTATTGGCTACAGTTAGCCGACTTTGAATCAAAAAGACAGCCGGTAAACGTTCAATAAAGATCATAGTAGCTGACTGGTCTTTGTATCGAATTCGTGGGAGGTAATGTTTCAATCGAGGGGCGTGATCTAGCCCTGATTGTTCGAAAGAATTGTCGAGTAGAAATAATGATACATTTTAATCTGTCAAGGTCAAAAATCCTCAAGTTGCCGGGGTGTGGTTGGGGAGAGTAAGGTGCAAACTCAGGTATCGACTTCGTCATCAAAAGGTTGTTCAAAATGACTAGACGTAATAACAATGGTTAGCGGGCCTTGTGATATATGGTAGAAAAATGCAGCCATAAGACATTCGATTAAACAATAAATAAACATTTAAGTAAACAAAAGTATACGAATGGATTAATAGCCCTTATTGTGCTTCATATCCAACATACCGTATATTTCCGTATATAAGCTGAGAATTTTCTGTATTCTTTAAGCTAATTACGTGTATCGCTTTTTACAAGGATCCATTAGTTCGCAAAAACGTTGGGGCTTTTTCGTTACCCGCTCGCTAGCAATAAATCTCCAAAAATAAGAAGATTTTATCTCATGAGCTTATATATCTTCAGTTGAAAGGAAACTAATTATAAATAAAATGATCATTATTTTTTATAAAAAAATGAGTTGCCTTAAACGAAAAATCGGTTGTTGACGAAATTTATACCCTACTAGTGGAAAAGTACCAAATAGAATACTTTAAGTAATACACATGTAAAAATAACAAAGGTAGAGGAATATTACTTTAATTTTCTCATTTTGAGTGTTTTGAATGGAACGTTTATGTGAAAAAGAGGGGGATCCAGTTAAAGATTTTAAAGTCTGTAAAAATTCTTTTTCTACCTCATTTTGGCATATATACCGGTTTTTTGAATTTTACATAAATTTTTGAAGAAGAGAAGACGCACTCTCGTCTTATATTCGGAATTATACAGTAACCCAATCAATAAAAATAATAAAATAAAATAAAATAAATAATAATTAAAACAAAAAAAAAACGGTAATCGGGCGGTCTTCTGTCCCAGACTAAAATAAGAGTTATGTTCCTGTGGCAATTTTTATTACATCAATACGTTCAGAGGTAAAGAAAATTATTAAAACTTTCTTAAAATATGGCTAAATAACTGATTAATATATAAAAGCATGCTTACTATCTATAGGTTCACATGGTTCCGACCAGTTCGGATCATTATTCTTCTTGAATAGTTTCTTTCTCATAACTTTTATAGTTTCCTTATCCAAAATGAACTTTCTCGGATTGCTAGAAATCTTGAACAAAAATTAAAAAAAAAAAAAATTAGAGTGATCGAAATTAAAAAATAACAATAAATACTTTAAGGTCTTAGAAGTGTTTATGAAATGAAATTTATAATATGTATATAAAGATATGAATTGTATGTAGAGAGCAGTGATCTTCACACTTTACCGATTCACGGAATGCTTAGAACAACAAGGCTTTTTCTGGAAACCGTGATATCACTCTTGCAAAAATTTATCTTAGAATAATATTTGAAGTAATTTAATTTGTTGCAGGTATTTTATGTTGTGTGAGACAACTAAGGAAAATTATTGAACTTTTATTTAAACGTTTTTCACACATAAAACTAAAGTAATTTACTCACTAATAGCGTTAACTCCAGCTCCAGATGTCACCTACCCTGACATTATATTTTGTAACTGGGTGTACTTGTCTTTTTTTTTTACACAAACAGTCGAAATCAACCTCTGTTGGGTTATTGGCAGTCACGTTTCATACTCTGTATTTAATTTGCTCCTATATTTTGTTTTAGTTTTTACATAATTTAAAGGAGATTTTTCACTCAAATACGTTGTTCAGAAAGGCCAAACCAGCTGTTTCGGCCATCTTCGTGGTCATACAAACTTCGTACCTCAAGTTAATCTATTTTGCATACGTATCCACTGAACAGTTGACAAATAGTACTTTTGCACATACGTCATTGTTGACATCGTGTTAGGAGCGTCAGCAACCCACACACGAAGTTTCTGATTAATTTTCAAGAATAACTAGATGTAACTTATAGTTTTTAGTTAATTAACACTAGTCGACCAGTGTGTGGGCTTTATAAATATTTTTTTTTTTTTTTTTTTTTTTTTTTTTTTGAATTTTTATTTTGACTCGTGAAACCCCAGGGTTTCGCGGAACACAGTTTGAAAAACACTAATTAGAAGATCGTTTCTTAAGATAATATTAAAATGTTAAATTTAATGGATAGTTTTGTTTTGACAAACAGAAACAGCGTATATGTTAAGCAAATTTAATAATTAATCATTATACCGAGTTCGTAAAATAAGTATGTTAAATGTAAAGAATTTGGTGCACTAGAAAATAGTTTAAAAACAGATATACAGAATCTCATTGTATACCTTCTTTCAAAATTGAATTTCTCCATGATTTAAATTTTATTCAATTTTAATACTTTCTTAAAAATTTTAATATACGCGCATTTCCAGTTATTTTTCTGTTAATTTATTTAATATGTAATTTAAACATTTACCGGATATGCGCTCTTTTTCTTAAAAAATACAATTTCATCAGAAAGTCCCATTTTAATTTATTTACATCTTATTTCACAAACTCGGTTTTAACGGATGAATATGTTTTACATGTCTATTTAAAATTCGTAGGGGGAGGAGGGGGATTTTTTGTCAAGACTTACTGTAACAGTTTTCAAGAAAAAAGATATATATGTGCGTGTTCCCAAATATCACTGGAATTATAGAAATGTTAATATCATTTGTATACATTGTATTCGATTTTATTTTTTCATAAACTTTCTTCCCAACGATTCCGAAAGAATTAAAACTAGAGTGATAATTCCTCTCATTTCAGAATTCTTTAGCTCTAGAAAACAGTTAAAAGGGCAGAATAATTGAAATCTAGTCTGTAATAATTAAATGTAGCTTATAATATAACTAGTTAGTGGGAGTAGTTAAACGTTTACATTAGCTAGATTTTAAAATAGTTACAGGTATTCATTCACTTTTGATTTATAAATAAAAATTTGATTCCATGCATTCGGTCAGAAGATTAACTTTGAAAATAATTATCAGACAAGAATCAAATATTATAAATTCTCTCTCGAAATGAAAATTTTGATCTAGTACTTGATGGTGAATATAATTAATATTTTTTGTATGTCTATGATTATTTTTTACGAAGTCTTAATTTTTAATTCTTTTTCTTCAGAGACACAGAGAGAGAGAGAGAGAGTTTATAAATCCTCACTTCAGAAGGACCGTGTTCACTCAAAGAGCATAGTTCTTTCAAGCATTTAATCTAACAGCTATTCAAAAGTAAAATAATACTTAACGTTTCAAATCCCAAATAAAAGAGAATTAAAACTATTTTGTTTTAAAAAAAAAATGCTTCTTGGTCGTCTTCCACTAATCATGCATATCTTTAAGAAGATAATCGGGATTAGGCATAAGTGGATTAAAAATTACACAAAAGTCTATTTTTTCTACATAAGTTAAGCTTTCGAGGTCAAATAGCCGAACAAAATTATTTTATTAGTTTCCTTAAAAAAGGATATTGTAATATTTAATTTTCTGAGAACAATTTGGTGACGTCAATGAATGTTGATCTCGAGTGATTGCAAAAATTCATGTTCGATTTTCCTTAGCTGGCAGAAGCATGCATTTCTTACTCTGGTGTTTCTTTTATAATCCTATTATTATCTAATAGTTACGTAAATGCGTCGTAAGTCAACATATAACCTTAAATAAAGTTTATTTAAATTTATATTTTTTCAGGGTTATTATTCAAAATGGAAAATGAAAAGCTATATTTCCGTTATGTTATTTTATGAATATTAAAAAGAAGTGAGTGTTGGAACCACAAAAAAAAAATATTCAAGACGTTTAGTTGAATTGTGCTCCTGCTCCAAAACACTTATAAAATAATTTTATCCATTTTGAAATGGAGACTAATCTGAACAATAAACTTTGATCTGTGAAACTTTCTAACAATTGATAATGATTTCATCCGTGATTTAAAAAATAATGACCCAATTATTACCACTGAAAAGAGAGACTAAATTAGACCGTATTTCACTATTTAAAGTACCTTAAATACTCTTCAAAACTCAATGTATGGGTTCCGCACGTTTTAACAGAACGGGATATGTTGACCGTTTTTCCACAGCCATTTCTCTTCTCTCCTGTCAACAAAACGAACATTTCTCGGATTGAGTCAAAAGGGGAGATAAAAACTGAATTGTAATCATGGAAGAGCAAAATTTATGGCAAAGGCTGAATGCATCCAATGAAGGTGTTGTTAAGTGTCTAATGCGATTACGGAGAAAAAATTCTTTACTGACTTCTTCCACGAGGCTAAACAATTACTGCAGAGAAGTACTGCGACCAACTCAATAATGTTAAAATCCAAACAAAATGTCCAAATTTGTCAATCGTAAAAACATCATCTTTCATCGTGACAACACACAACGAAAGACCATGTAATGTTGTTTAACAGAACGGCAGAAACAGCAAGTTAAAATGGAAAATCCTTCAGCGTCCGACGGATTCCCTTGATTCCTTCACGTTTTTTTTTTTTTTTTTTTTTTTTTTTTTTTTTTTTTTTTTTTTTTTTGTTTTTGTTTTTGTTTTGTTTTCCACAAGAATAATTTGAATGTCATAAAAATTGATTCCATGGGAAAAGTATAAAAAAAAACTACTTTACAACTTTCTTCGAAGAAAAAAAACCTAGAAATTCTTACAAAGAAGGAATTCAAATATTTGTTAAACATTGGGAGACAGTTACAAAAAAATAAAAGAGAATACATCATATTGATTAAAAAAAAATTTTTTATTCCATTTTAGTAGTCTAAAACTAAGGATTAATAAAATTTTAAGATGACTTGTAGTCTGATCGCCTGATATTCATTCCTCTGATTTCTTTAATTATTAAAAAAAATTTAAAGAAATATCAGCAAAATACAATTTATTACAGCCCATTCGTAAGACTTGTGTATTGTGCTTAATTGAAGAAATGCATCTCAATTTGCTTGAGTGATTTGCTCAAGCAACTGAGATTCTACGCAGGATTGGTTTCCTCCATTTAATTAGGTTCAGACGTATTTCCTGCAGCGAAAATATCTTTAACTCGAGCTCTTCCTTCTTTTTAATTTTTTAGCGTTTTTTACTGTTTAAGAAAAATCGTATATTTATTTAATTAATTTTTTTTTAATTTAAAAAAAAAATGTAGAATTTTTTTTCCGAATTTATTTAATTCGAAAAAAATAAATAATTAATTAAATCACATAAAAACACATTTCTTCTTAATTAATTATCTCCTTTTTTTTCCTTAATGATTTTCTAATTTCGTGCTTGAAGCACTAAGTTCACTGAATATTTAAATTTAATCAAATAAATAAAATTGAACTGAGTAAAGTGCTGCATATCTGATACTCGAGATGAATAAAATTGACGTGTTTAAATCTGTGTGTGGAAGTTTATGCCAGGGGGAAAAAAAACCACTTATCGTCGTTTTAAAACAGAAAGACTTAATATTAACTCCGAGAAACTTTATTTCGGACATCGTACTCTCGTTAGCCTTGTGTGGAAGTTTGGAGATGAAGGTACAAGTATCGTCCTCGTCACTTGACCGAGGCTCAAATTTACGAGATCCATTTCCAGTAGTCCTCGTGTTGCTTCTTGATGCAACGTTAATAAAAAAAAACATTAATTCTATAATGTAATTGTAATGCTTTCAACACCTTAATTAAGAATATTTTTTATCACAAACAATCTGCAAGAGTATTTTTTAAGACTTTGCCTTTCATATTTCTATGGCAATAGGGTACAAAAGGTCTCAATGATTACAATTTGGGCAATCATCACTTTTTGTTGCTTATTTTAAATGAGTCAAACCTTTTTTTAAATTCTCAAAAGTATTTCTATTTAAGTGTAGTACATGTGCACTGTTGTACCTGTAATGAAAGTTGTATTGTGCAGTATTAATCAAAATTTCATTAATACTCTTTTTATGTTTATGTATTTAGCCTTCTTATATTCCTCACTGTTACTTCATGGTATTTTTTATCATCTATAAATTTCTTTCGTTTCTAATTTCAATTCCCAATCGCCGCTCCTATGTCTGAGTTCGATTTAAAGATATAGGTATAATTTAAAATTTATTTAAATAATGAACAGCATATAAAGTTAAATCAAACGCCCTTTTATTTAAATGGATTTTTTTGTTTTCATTGTGTCAATTAAAAACCCAAAAAATAGAACAAACAACCAAATAAAATAAAATAAAAAAAAAAAAAACTAGCGTAAACAGAAAATGTTGGATCTAATTGCTTTGTTGCAATGAGAGAAGTTTTAATCAATAAATCTAATTTTTTAACAATTTTTGTGTAGTAAAAAATCAATTCTTTGTCCTTGAAGAAAATCAAGCAAAAAAAAAATCCTTTTTACATAACATAGTCCCATCGCCTATATTTTTTCTCTCATGAAATGTTTCTATACGTGAAAAGTATTGGAACAAATAATAGAGATGGGGAAATCAAGTATCCCTTAAATTTCGAATATTATGCAAGTAAAAAACTAAAAGTAATTGAAGAAAGGCCAAATGTTGATTCTGAATTAGAATAATGATCTTTTAAATTAGCAGTTTTTCAAAGATATTCGAATATTTTAATAATTGGTTCACTAATTACTTCGAAATCAAAATAAGATTGTTATTATCAAAAAAAAAAAAATATCGATTTAAAAACAGGAGAAAAAAAATCAATTCAGATTTTAAGAAGATCCTTTTATTTATCTAACTGAAAACAATATTCTAATAAATGAAAATATGCATCGATTCTTTAAAATTAATCGCTTTTCAGAGCTTCCATAAATTTCTGATAAGTATATTCTTTCCTCATTATTATTTTAGTGATAATATTGTGAAGCTTTTTCTTTAATTTGATAGAAAGCTTTCAAAGTGCAGCGCCATCTTTTGGCATAAAAGAACATTATGTTTAAACAATAGGTGAATTACCGAACATAAATGTAATATTTATTTTGTTTAAAATTTAATAAATAAATACAATTAATTAACAAAATCAGCGAACATATAGTTGTGACAAGTGGAATCTTTGTTTCTTATAAATGTGTTTCTGAGAATATCGTTTTTATTAATTAAATATGCACGAATATAATAATATATATTTTTATTCATTCCATATTTATATATTTTTATTTATTCCATATTTATATAATTTTATTCAATCCATATTTATATATTTTTATTCATTCCATATTTATATATTTTTATTCATTCTGCGTAATTAATGATAATGGCAATTTTCCTTACGTCTTTTAGAAAAAAAAAATGAATGAAGTTTTTTTATGAAAAATAAAAATGGTTGAATCGATGACTACCCACAGAGCACACATTTCTCCTTAATATTCAATGCACCTGCAAAGAGTCAATTAGAAGTGCAGTGGATATCTATGAGATTTCTCACTAATATTCAGTGCACATGCCAATAGTCTGTTAGAAGTGCAGTGGATATCTATGAGATGTCTCACTAATATTCAGTGCACATGCCAATAGTCTGTTAGAAGTACAATGGATATCTGTGGGAAATATGTAAATGTATGTTTAACGACTGAAAAGAACAAGAGCTCAACTTTCCAATTTTCTAAAGATTGCTGAGGTGCAATAGCAATTGTTGAACATATCAAATATAACCTCAAAATTCTCACTTATAATCACAGGTCTTACAGGACAGAAGTATAAAAAATTTTGTGGCAATTTTTCTCAAAAACTTGTTCACCATACGATTTTAGCAATTTTTAATTTCTAAACTTTACTCTTTAGCTATTTAAAAATATATCTAACAAAAAAACACCCACAAAAAAAACTGAGTTAAAATTTTATTTATGAGGTTGACTCAAAAAATACCCGAGTTTGGAATGGGAAAATTCACAGTAGTTTATTGTCCATATATCGTTTTTCCTTTATCTAAGAAATCCTTGAGGTTTTTGCCAATATCTATCGTGTTGCTTCTAAAAGTGTTGTTAATAATTAATAAATCAATAAGATAATGAGGAAATTTGTGATGTGTGAAATATTAACTAAGACATTGAAATGCTTCAGTTTTTTTCCGGTTAAAAAATAGGGGACCCTTTGCTGATTCTCTGACGGTTATTTATAAAAATACGATACATAGAACACTAGCAAATTGAATTTTAAATTTATAAGCAAATGTTGCCACGCCATAGAGAAAAATATCTTTATTTGCGTTTTTCTCAAAATATATTTAAGGATTCTAGTACACTTCCCACAAAATCTACTTTATCGAGAGTGCTGATATTTTGCACATTATTAAATGAGATTACTTCCTATACAGTGGGTGTAATATTGTTCTAATAAACACTAGCAAGTCTTAAATATTCCATGATATTTGGAAAAAAATATGTAGGAAAATCAAATTCATAAAATTAAAAAAATTAATTTTATTAAATTTAATTTTTCAAATTATAATTATGTTTGATGCATAGAATTTTTATGAGTAATCTACAAATTTTCAAAATTGTAAATGTAGTGATTTTTAGGCAAGATGTACCTAAATTTAGTTGGCGGCTTAGAAATTTAAATACAGCTGTTGTTTATGAATTGCTAATGCATAATTATTTCTGAGTATAAATGAAAAAAAGATACGCAGGTATACGAATATATCAGTGTTAAAGTATACCTTGTATTGATTTTAAATTTAAAAAGTGAGAATTATTTAAACAGGCATAACATTGCAATTGCAATGCGTATTTATAAGTGTACCTTACCTTAACTAATATCGGGTTTACTTTCTGATTTTATACTTAAATTTCCAACTCCTTTCCAATCAAATGAAACGTGATTACGTAAATAAGATAAACATGAGAAGTATGGAGAATGTATGTAAAGAAATATATATATAAAAGAAGCGATGAAGAATTGAACACGGATGTTAGTAGTCCTGACAACGTACACTATTAGAGATCCAATTGCCTGTAACATCTCTTTCTCTGCATGAGTAGAGTAAAAATAGATTAAAAGGGGTTGGGGAGTCACTAAAAAGCGACTTAAAAATCACTCAAAAGATCGAATTAAAAACAGAGGAGAGGAGAAAAACCGAATGAAATGAATCGCTTCACTAGAAAGTAGGAGGGTGATAAAATAATGAACATAACAGTGAATAAGCAATAGTTGTTGCAAGGTTGTGATTGAGATCTTAGCTATATTAAATTATAGATTGTCTTGATTGATTCCAATTAAACGGGAACTGAAAATCCCTCTCCAATTCACAGTATTCATGGCTAAAGCCCTCGAACCCGATGGAATTGATAAGCTAGAACTTAGTTATTAATTCTAAGCTAGATTTAAAAAGGCGAGAGAAAGAGGGGCTATTAAATATTCATAACTGAAGCATAAATGAGGAATTCAAATCTGACCGTGTCTTCTATTGAGTTTTATATTGTGTACTTGAACAACGGAAAGGAAAATTTATTCACTCCCTTACTCATTCATTTCATCATTCTCTCATATATTCATTCACTCCCTCACACATTCGTTCATTAGTTAACTCATCCATCCACTCACTCTTTAATTCCCTCCTTCATTTATTCACACCTTCATTCATTAATTGTTGAACTCATACTTTCATTCATTAGCTCACTCACTCAACATTCATTCTCTCACTCATTAATTCCCTCATACACCCACCAACTCATTCTTTCATTCGCTTAATCACACCTTCACTCATTAATTCTCTCATTCATTCACTCATTCTTTCATTTGTCTATTCTTACCCTACCTTAATAATTCATTAACTCATTTCCTCTTTCATTCATTCTTTTACTCATTCATTCAAACATTCACTCACTCATTTAGTCGCTTTGAAATAATGACTGCGAAAACTAATGTTAGAAAAACATTACAAAATAAGCTCATTTTTCCACGTCGAAGGCGTCTTAATTATCTTAATAATAATCCTCTCACTTGACAGTTCGAAATTATGCTGTTCAATATTGGAGAAGAATTTCAAAAATAATATGTATTGAAAAATCTTTTTTTAAAAAAGGTTAGCACTTCTGTGTGACAAAAAGAGAAAAATGGGACTAAAAATGAAAAATAATCTTTTCTTCGATCAGTAAAAATATATAAATGAAAATGTGTTGAAGATAACATAAATTAAAATAAGTGAAGATTTTTCAGTCAAACTGAGAGAAAAAGAAAATTTTTGTGTGGACCAAAAACTGAAGTGTTGTACACGATCACAAGTTAGATAGATAATCGCTTACTGCAGTTTTTAATTAAAACTTTTGAGCAGAATACCTTAGTTTTTAATTAAAACTTTTCAGCGAGTTTAAAAATTGTTACTTTTTTTTAACTTTATGGTGATGATAAACTGTTATTTTCAACACATTTTCATTTAATTTCTTACTGACTGAAGAAAAATTATTTTTTATTTATTAGTTCTTTTTCTCCCTTTTTTGCCACATAGAGGTGTTGACTTTAAAAGAGATTTTACATACACACACACACACACACACACACACATATATATATATATATATATATATATATATATATATATACTGTATATTTCCACAGATAAGGCGATAGTTGAATCGTAACAAAAGTCACCAGAAATTCGGATTCGTCTTACAAGGCAGATACGAAAAAAATTAAGACACAAATTTATATAAATATCAAAAACCTTATAAAATAAAACAAATCATTCACCAATGTATTTAAAATCGTTCTAAATCCTAACATTCATCGTCTAGTCAAATAACTCCTCCACTTTCGTTGTTGAAAAACTCGTCATAAAGGTTCCATTCCGTCCCTAGCTAGTCAATTTCCATTTCGTCATCAATATCCCATAAGTGTCAAAGTATACATATTATTTTAAAATAATATATAAGTTTTCAATATATATTATTTTAAAGTCGTCAGTGCATTTATAGATTATAAATCCCGCACTTTTTAAGGTATTTGTTAATTCGTTCTGTAAGTGCATGTGAAATCGTGATTCAGAAATACTTCCATAGGCAGTGTTGCCATATACGTAAGAAGATAAACTTACTAGATCGATTGATTGAACGTCGCACTAACAAGCAACACGAGAACTATATACCTCCAAAATGACGTAATTTTGAGCTTCGGTAAAGAGACAAGGATGGCTCCTCCTTCTACAAATTTCCACAATACGTCATTGGCAGAGCTTGGACGCACGAAACATTTAACGTGCTTCAGCCTAGCTATTCGGATGGTCTTTAATAACATCAGGAGTCGCACCAACGACTCAACGAAACAACATCGACTGCGAGTTCGGGATCATGACTACTAGGCTACCATGGCCAATGAACTTATTAGAGGCACATGTGAGTTCGTGATTCGGCACGTTCTTCTATAGGCAGTGCTTCCAGATGCAAGAAAATACAGTTTATTCCAGATAATGGTAGCTAATCTAAGCGTATATATATATATATATATATATATATATATATATATAACAAGAGAGGATTTTCCAGCTACTTATCAATTTATTAATTGCATTTTCAAAAATATTGTAAGACTTGTTCCTCATTTGCTCGGAAGATGGCACCATGAATTGGCATCACAAGTTTGCACATACAGTGCCTTCTATATTAGAACAAAACCGCAGAACACATAGCTCTTTGCCTCGTCCACTTTTCACTCGTTAGCTCCCTTAGCTCGTCAGGCTCTTCTCTCTTTCCTCCTGCTTCCCAATGTAATCGATTGAACGATTTTACGCCGAACACCATCTCGCGTTTCAATGGCTATCGTCAAAATGCCATGAATTTGAATAGCTTTCTACCTTCCTAATGAACTAATTCGTTAAAGATCAACATGTAAATAGTAGCTTTTGTATACTACTCATTCAACTCCTTCTAATAAACGTAGTGAAACAATTCCAAGCTTTATTATTGAACTAAGGAAATGACTATGGGAACAACGAGATTCGGTAATGAAACTAAAGCCTAGACAACCAGCCCACGTAAGAGCAAACTAGTGGAATCAGGGGAGTCTTTTCTTCAGACCTCTACAAATACCACCATATATATATATATATATATATATATGCATA
The DNA here is from genome assembly GCA_019974015.1 of Nephila pilipes. Classification (NCBI taxonomy): domain Eukaryota; kingdom Metazoa; phylum Arthropoda; class Arachnida; order Araneae; family Nephilidae; genus Nephila; species Nephila pilipes. Next base: position 17,652 of record BMAW01078595.1, on the reverse strand, counting down.
CTCTTGTAACCCTTTATCTTCATTTCTTAAAACATTTTTGTTATTTGTAGTTTTATAATTGAATATTATATCGTCATCTGTTCTGGCTTTACGAGAAATGGTTGAAAATTGTTGAAATATTTCTGCCCAACTGAAACACATTGCGAGGTAATAGGAAGTGTTGGAATATGAAATTTCATGATTACGGAAACAGTCAAAATCGTACCAAGGCACAAAACATTTCTCTCGATAGATCCCGGCAGTGTTGAGCAAGATATTCCCAGGCGATTCCGTGAAGGCACTCGTTCAGAAACGATTCAAATACAGCCACTTCTTCCTATTCGAAAAAAAATTTAAGACTTTGTAAAAAGAAATTTGAGTATTTGGTAGATTTTTTTTTAAGCAACTATTAATAATTATATTCCATTGAACTACGTAAAGGAAAAAAAGGTGAATTGTGGATTTTGAATCACATGTAATTTATGAAGTTATCATTTTTCTTTTTAAAATAATGATGGGTTGAATCGAGATAACACTAACATCTGGAATTCTGATGTGTGTGCTTTTTGATATTTAGAGATTCACGCTGTTTTTAATAATCACTCATAGGTTCTTGGCACCATTTGAAAATTTTTCTTTATTTATGCATTTAAAAATTATGTTTTAGCGTGTCACATAGAGTTTCCATTCAAGAAAAATGATTTCAGATGAAAATTTGGATATATTGTTGATACAATTTTAAAATCAATTTTTTTTTAATTTTGAAAATTGAAAATTATTTTCCCTCCTCGATTTATTAATATTGTAATATAAATTATTTTGTAGTGTTCTCAAAGATGCTCCAAATAACTTTAGGGATAAATTTCAAAAGAACTTGTTTAGTTTGGAGGAAGAAATTAATGTTAATTTATATGATGAAATTCTGCAAAATTTCCAGTATCCTCTACATTTAATTTTTTTTTTAAAAGTATTTATTGTATTGTAAAATGAATCCAAATTTTGGTGCATGCATTAAATATAACACACAAAAAATGGGTGCTTGGTAAATATTTGTGAAAGGAGAAGCATTTTAAACGCATCGATGTATTGAAAAATCACAAGTTGAAGATCGAAGGTGTGTAATTTTATGTAGTACCTTTCCTACAGATAGGAAATATCTCCCCAACAGAAATATTGGAAATCTGACTCTAGGAATTTGACCACTGATGCTCACAATGTGTGTGTGGGGGGGGATTATATATATGTGGTATTATAAGAGAATTCGTGAAAAAAAATTGAAGTAACCAGTATTCATCTATCTAAGGGAGAAACTACCAACTCTTTAGACGAGACAGTAAATGTTGTATTTCAGAAATCCTTTCCTCCTGATCCAGAGGAGAATGGTAATGTTTTACATAAGGAGTACCGTTAATCTACGCGTACCACCTTCACTTCCTTTGTTGATTCTTCTTTTCCCAGTGATGAAGTTAATAGTTATTTCTATGCTGAAACCAAACAAATCACCTGGTCCTGATTCATTTCAAATGAGATTATTGAACAGTTTCACTCATTGTTCCCTTTTCTTCTCCATAAACTTTTCAACGTTTGTCTGGATGTTGGTATTTTTCTACGTGTTTGGAAACTTGCTCAGGTAATACTCATCTCCATAAGAAATCAGTCTAGAGTTCCTCAATCAGATAATGTTAGATGCATAAGCTTACTTCCGGCTCTTGATGAATGCTTGGAAAAAAATTTCGTTAACAGGATTTGTTGGTATCTGCCCCGAGGAAATTTTCTTTCTAGTGATCAATATGGTTTTACACCTCAGAAAAGTATTACGCTTGAATGAGATAGTTTAGAGAGGTAAAAAGAAAAATTTTCATAGCCCACAGTCATGATTTTTCTTGATATAAAAGGTGCTTTCAACAACGCATGGTCGCCTGGGATTTACAACTTCCTTAAGGGAGCGGAACTTCCGAAGAATACTTTTTAACTTGTTAATGACTTTTTAAATGATACGATGGCCACTTTGCAACTGGGCTCGGCTTCTGCAATTCGTCGCCTTGAAGGGGTTGCCCTCCAGGCTCAGTTCCTGGACCTACTTTTACGAAATATCAATATGAACGATCGCCTCTTAAAAATCTTGCTACTCTTTGTGGAGGACATTTTATTTTGTTTCCAGGGCAAGGATCTTCCTGCGACGTTTCTCCACATACAGGACACTCAAGAAATTTGCATCCGATTGGTCAAAAGGTTTTAAATTGGACTTCAATTTTTTTAAAACTAGAGTCATGATCAATAAAAAAACGAAACATTTGCTATGATGCATATCAACTATTTCTCGATGGAACTCTCTTGGTTACAGTAAAACAAATGAAACATCTTGGGGTTCTCTGCAAATTCTCTTGGAAGAGTACTTAACCACGTATTAGAGAAATGTGACGACAAATTACAGAGTGAATTAAGTCGAATTACACACGACACATGCGGTATCAATTTCAATGTATATTCGGTCATCTATAAGCAAGGAATTGAACCTTTCACAATGTATGGTTTTAGGATTAGGGGGGGGTATGCTTAAAAAGAAGGTAAATTGTATTAATCTGTGATGTATTCAAAGACGGATATTTTTGTGGGTCATATATGAATATCATACCATAAGTTATGAGTCTGTTTATGAAATTTCTGGTTTCCCTCCAATAGACATTGCCCTTCTTCATAAAAATATCTTTAGAGAAATTCTCTGTGTTTTTCAAGAAAAAAAAAAGTAATTCAAAATGTTGTCACAGGCATTTAGACTGAGAAATACATGATTATACTAGCATTATGGATACAACCATCACACTTCAGTTATTACTTTATAACAAAATGGTATAAAACCAAATGCTGGAAAATATATTAATTTCAATAAGGAAATTTAAAAAAAACTGCTCAAATTATTAAATACAAATAACTTAAATAGAGTTAGAATACTTTTACCATCTCAAGTCTTGTGAACTTCTTAAGTTAACCATCCAATAAGGAGCGAGAAATGCTTTTTATCACCAAATTACATTTGATTAATTGATTGATTTTATGAAACAAAGTGCATATTTACTTATATTTTTAAGTATCCTGCTAATTAAAAAATTATTGAATAAACCTTCACACCAAATAATTATAATAACAAATATTTAATATGTATTCTAAAAAATATTTAATGTACTTAATAAATGCTCAAAATTAAGAGAATTTGCATATATTATAGAATTTCATGAAAATAATTGAGCAAAATGTAAAAATACTGTTTTTTGAAACAAAGATGCAAATCTTGTCTGCCGAATGCGTAAGCATATACGTGTATGGTTGCTGAACTAGTCGAAAAACATGATATAAGCCCGCGTGCCAAAATCCGCATTTCGTTTGCTAGCGTATTTCGCCGAATTTCTGGTGCTTTTTTGCAGCAATCACTTAAATTAAAATTCAAACAGTAAAAATGAGTAACGACCAACGTTTAGATGACGGAATGAGGTGGTGAAATGTGGGTAGGCTAGAACAAGGCCAGTCTCAATTCCAAATTTGCAGAGAATTCGATTGAATGTCCAGTGTCGTGTCCAACTTATGGAAATAGCTTAAGGATACCAGATCTGTCGAGAGAAACCTGGGCAAGGTGAGTCAAGAGCCTCGACGGCCTGAGAAGATCACCATTTGCGCATTACAGCGAGGCATAACAGGGATGCTGTAGATTCTCGGGTATTTCTGTTTCTCGGGTATGCAGCCACAATAACACGAGTTTCAAGGATAACTGTTTCCAGAAGACTTCATGAGAGGGGTCTGTTTGCTAGCAGACCTGTTGTTTGCTTCCCGCTCAGTTCTGCGAACAGGAGAGTCCGCTTAAAATGATGCAGATATCACACAGATTGGAGCATGAATCAATAGGTGATCCTTCTCTTCATTGATGAGTCCCGGTTCAGCCTAACTAGTGAATTTCGCTGTACTTTCATATGGAGAGAACCAGAAACTCACTACCTACCTTCCAATGTCCAAGAAATGGACCATTACGGCAGCAAAGTCTAGATGGTCTAGGAAGGCATCCTTTTGGATGGCCGCACACACCTCTATGTCTTCTAAAGAGACACTGCGACTCTTGAGAAGTACAGGGAAGAGATCTTGAAACCCTATATCCGCCTTTTCAGGGATCCAATTGGTCCTGATTTCCCTTTAATGGATGACATCGCGAGGTGACATAGAGATCAGCTGGTTGACGAATATCTGGAAAGTAAGGATATTCGCCAGATCTCCAAACTCAATCCTATAGAGCATCATGGGACGCTACGGGGACGGCAATTGCAATTTGCAAGCCCCTTTCGAGAACCATCCAAGACCTGAAAATAGTGTTGCTGAACGAATGGGGGAGGGGGGGAGAAAGCCACGGGAACTCCTAAATTCCAATATTTCCAGCACAAAATCTCGGTGTGAGGCATATATATCTCTAAAAGGGTTACTCTTTATTAACCCATTTTTTGTTGTATTGTACAACTGCTGTTTCATACCTTGTGACTCCGATGAGTGTGACGCATGATCATGCGTGTGTATTACTACTATTGAATGGTTATTTTTTTGTATTACATCAATCCTATGTACACATCAAATTTCATTAAGATCTGTCCAGTAATTCTAAAGATAATGACCAAATCTTAAAATTCTATTAATTTAAAAATCAGTATATATATGTGTGTGTGTGTGTGTGCGTGTGTCCTTATTTGTCTGGGTTGAAAAAGTATTCGTGTCTAGAAGATATAATTTAATAATAACAAAGGAAAAGTACATAAAAGTTTTTTAAAGAAACAGTGGTTTGAATGAATTTAAGAAAGTTGGACTATACTTACTGAATTTCTTCAAACAGCAGCAATGAGGGAAAAGAAGAGAACTTATTACACATATGATTTATGATTTTTAATAAAGTAATTACTTTTATAAATATTCAATGTTTGAGATTACTTAAATATTTATATTGTTAATATGCTTTTAATTTGGAAAAGTACCAGATGGAGAAAATTTGTAATAAATAACATTGTTCAGGCGCTCTCGCCACTTGGCGATGGCGTACTCCCGCCGTAGCACTTGGCTCCCATTTCAAATTGTAGCAACTCTGGCGTATGCCACTGAAGGAAGAAAATTGTTGTTCGATGTTACTTCTTGAATAAACTAGAGAACAACAAGGTCCGAGGCAACAGGCCTCACTCACTTATCTTAATAAACAATTGCAACAAGTAATTGTCATCATTTCCAATATACAGTCCATTTACACTCTCCGATCATTTTGATCCTAGCGACCCGGAGAACCGGCAAAGTCATTTGAAATTAGAAAGTTTCTCTTAAGCCTGAATCATGGCTGTTTTAGTTGCTCTAAATCGAAAACGCGGTAACCTTAAAGGTCAAATAACGAAACTTCTAAGAGCCATAACAGATGAAAAAAACTATGGATATGCCTTAACTAGAGGCACAGCTTGAAACACTGAAGAAAATTCAGGATAAATTTGAAGTCTTAATAGAAGACTACTATAAGTCGGCTTCTGACGAGGAGTACCTAACCATAGAAGCAAGCCTATCGGAGATCGACCAAGAGATCCAACATTTAGAGGTACGAATTAAAACCTCGATTAATTAGAAAAAAATTATATATGCTTAAAGTAATCAATACCGTTGGAAGCTCCAAAAAAATTAAGTTCGTTTGATTCAAGTAGAAGAATAAATCTACAGTCCATCCCTTTACCGGTGTTTACCGGAAGATTAGATGAATTTAATTCGTTTAAAAGTCAATTTATTATTTTAATTTATGATAACAAAGAATTAACTCACAGCGAGAAACTGTTCTATTTGAGAGGTTCTCTTAAAGCAGATGCCAAAACAACTGACACTCCAGATGACAGTTATTTATCTCTTTTTCAGGCTTTACAAAAGAGATACAAAAACAAAAGGATGCTCGTAGATAGTCTCATAAAAAGCATTCTAAATTTGCCGACACTTAAGCATGAATCAGCTAAAGATTTGCGTTATTTCTTAGACTGTTTAAACAAAAATCTGAGATCTCTCAAGGTTTTTGACTTTGAGAGAGATAAACTGTATAATGTGTTATTTCTCAACATTATTCTTGAGAAATTGGATCGTCCTCGGTTCGGAATATATTTTTTTTTTTTTGATTTATTGAAGGAGGATAAAATTAAACTTATTAATAACTTAATCCTGCAATCGAGCAGATTCGGTCATTTAGTGTCGGGAAGCACTTCAAATAATAATTCAGAAAATGTATCTAAACATTGTTTTTTGAGTAAAAATTTACAAACTCTAGATAACATTTTAAGATCATTCTGGGAGACTGAAAATGAGAAAACTGAAACATTTTTAAACGATGAGTTAAATTTTTGCAAAGAACACTTTAAAAACACACATTATCGCAAAATCGATGGAAGATACGTTGTAGAGATGCCTTTTAAACTACAGTGTTCAAAAGTCATGTTAGGGAAATCTAAACAAATTGCATCACAGAGATTAAATAAATTATGGCAACTCTTGGAACGCGACCCCACACTTAAAGCTCTCTATTCAGATTTCCTTTCTGAGTACGAATCCCTTAGTCATATGGAAGAAATTAAGGAGCCTGAAACTACGGACACTGGTTACTATATCCCTCATCAGGGCATCTTGGGCCCAAATAATCAAACGACAAAACTGAGAGTGTTTTTTGATGCTAGTGCAAAAACAACAAACAAAAACTCTTTAAATGACTTATTCTGTAAAGGATGCGTTATTCAAGAGGATTTTTTTTTTCAATTTTAATTCGGTTTAGAAAGCACAAGTACGCTTTTACTACCGATATTGAGAAAATGTTTAGAATGGTAGAAATCAATCTCTCCCAAACTGAATTTCAAAAGATTTTATGGAAGGACAGTAAAACGTTACCAACTAAGGTGTTTCTAACGGCACAGCTTGTGCTCCATATCTGGCCACAAAGGTCTTACAACAATTGGCCACTGATGAAAAAGATAATTTTCCTTTAGCCGCGAGTGTAGTTCTTCAAGACGTCTATATGGATGACTGCCTATCAGGCTCATCCGATCTTAATGAATTTGAAACACTCAAAACTGAACTTTCCCAGCTCCTACAAAAGGGAGGCATGCACCTGCACAAGTGGTGCTATAGTAGGACTCCAACCCGCGAACCCCAAACGTTTCCACTGGATAGGAACTCAGAAAAGGTTACCGTAATGGTTTTAGGTATGCTATGGGGAAGTTCTACAGATACTTTCTCCTACAAAGTCACCGTGAACACTAATAGCAGCTTCACGAAGAGAGATGTTCTCTCAGATATCGTCCGTATTTACGACCCCCTTGGTCTTCTTGGTCCATTTATCACCAAGTCAAAGATATTTATGCAGCAATTGTAGTTGTTAAAGATAGATTGGCATGAGAAGTTACCTCCAGACATTGCAGACCAGTTGAAAACTCTTATCACATCCTTACCAGATCTAGAGTTAATTAAGATCCCTAGATTCATTTTGCATAACATTGTGACATCCTTTGTTTTGTGCGGTTTCTCCAATGCTTCTTCTAAGGCATTCGGAGCAGTGATATACCTCCAAAATGTATCCATATCTAGTGCCATCACCAGCCGACTTTCGTGCAGTAAATCGCGAGTAGCTCCAATAAAGCCTATGATAGTGCCCCGTCTTGAATTATCTGCATGTATTCTGTTATCACAGCTTGTTCACAAAGTCATAAGAACTTTAAAGCTAAATATTGATTTCATACTGCTTTTTACCGACTCTTCGATTGCCTTGTCGTGAACCAACATTTCGCCTCATTTGCTTAAAACTTTTGTGTGCAAATTCAAGAACTTTCCAAAGACTTTCACTGGAAACACGTATCTTCGAAGTCCAACCCTGCTGATCTACTTTCCAGAGATTAAAAGGCAAGGGCCCTTGCAGCCTCCGAACTTTGATGGAAAGGACCAGACTTTTCTAGGATAAACTTATCTGACTCTCACACTCTTAGTAGCTCAACTGATAAACTCTATTCATATGAACTCAAAACCCCTTATAAAGTGACTTTAAAGTTAAACAATGATTATAACTTTTTAGATACTTTGATTGATATCACTAATAACTTTCATAAACTAATTAGGATTCTAGGTTTTATTTTTAGATTTATAAATAACTGTAAATCACTCATCAAAAGTACTGGACCCCTAACTTAAGAAAAATACCAAAAGGCAGAAATTCATCTGTTAAAAGGCCTACAGGTAAAGTATTTTCACGCGGAGATAAGAGCCCTTAAGAAGGGATCCCCAGTTCCTTCTACAAGTAAGCTAAAATTTCTAAATCCCTTTATAGACACATCAGAGGGATTAATTACAGTTGGTGGCAGAATTTCACATTCTAAAGTCAATTTCAATCAAAAATTCCCAATCGTCCTACATGCGGGAAGTAAACTGGTTAACCTCATATTTCTGTACCATCACAAAAGAGATTTTTATGTAGGCCCTCAAGCCTTACTAAACACTGTTCGCTTAAAATATTAGCCACTCGGTGGCAGTACAGCTAGAAAGATCGTTCACGAATGCGTATTACGAATGCGTAGAATGCTTCAAATGCAAACCAGTCATTGCAACCCAAATTATGGGAGATCATCCCTCAGAAAGAGTAACGCCTAGTTTCACATTCTCTAATGCAGGCATTGATCTATGTGAGCCCTTTGAAATCAAATACAAAGGGCAAAGAAAGTGCACTTTTCAGGAAATGTATGTAGGTTTATTCGTATGTATGGCCCCTAAGTAAGGCAACAAGCCTCACTCGCTTATCTTAATAAACACAATTACAAGTAATTGTCCTCATTTCCAATATACAGTCCACTTACACTCTCCGAACAAACATAAAATAAATGAGGATAAAGTTTTAAATATAATTAGAAACTCTATACATCTGGAAAACGATTGAGATATAAATAATGTTTGATCTGCATATATAGAAAAAAAAATACGAGTAAAATGCAAAGGAATTTTTTTTCTTTACTTTCAAATCGTTAAAATGAGTGTGGAGAATGGGGTTGTCAAATGGGTGCCAGTTGAGTTGCCGATCTCGTCATCTGATCGGTATTCAAAATAATGAGAAGTACTGACTGCAGTTGGTAGACTTTTGTATCAGGCAAAAATAGACAGATGGATGGATCAAATATAACAACAATGAGCAAAGTAAAAAAGAAAAAAATTCCTTTACATTTCAACTCTTCGAAACGTATTTACTCAATTGTAACGAAATGTTGTTTTTGAGTGCAATGTTGTTTTGAGAAAGAATAAATGATGCAAATATACCCACTTTATATTATGACACTATTAAAATAGCACGAAACTCGAAAAAGATATTTGAGTTGGTTCAAATATATATTGACGTTCAAGTATTCGCAGTTTCCTTAAATATATAATTTTTTTTTAAATTTTGACTTATATTCTAAGAAAACGATGACAAATTTTGAGAAGAGCTGAATTGTCACATGTTTTAAAACTGAAGAACTGAATATTTTCATACATCTAGAAAAAGTTCAAAATGATTATAACTACCTCGCTTTTATTCAAGCTATGATTAATCAACATTTAGCTCTCTAACCTACTTTATCTGTGGTGTTACTCCAAAATATTTCTTTACTTATACAAAATACTCCTACTTTACTGTGGTGTGGTGTCTGATTTGATGTTTAATTAAAGATAGATCTTGCTATGTATATTGGGTTCAAGCCTTCAGATAAATAGAAGATGAGTGCTCGAGTCCTTAACCCTTTGGATAACTTATCTGGATTCACTTCTAAAGCTACTCACTCAATTCCTGTCTGATATAAATGTTTTTCTTGATATATTTTTACTCATTATCTTTATCAGTTTTTAGATTACCAACATCCACATTAAATTTTTTCGCTGTTTATATATGTATCTCCTCAACCCTGTTCATTAACACTTTAATAATTCTAATCTAAACTACAAAAGTCATGTTTAATTTATTGGAAGGAATTTTATATTTATTTAAAGATCCCCAAAATATTGATTAAAGGGAAAATTGCTCGATCAGCATGCTCATATCATAAATACACAATCTTTTTCTCAATATGAATAATATTAATAAAGATTAAGCTATAGATTTTTCTTATCGTTAATATTATTTGATAGGAAAGGTTTCTTTTTAATTCGAATTTTTGGCTTAACAGTTCTTTCGTATTACAGTCTTTTGTAATTTGTTTCACATGCCAATATGGAAATTATTTCTTACTTACCCAGGTGTATCGGCACGTACTGGTAGCTTCTCTATCAAAGGTTCTACAACTTTTGGTGTTATTATAGGAGGCGGTACAATGATTGGAACCTAATGGAAATTTCAAAATATAAACATGCTAATCAGCAACATTAAAAAATTCAATTCAATGTAGCTTTTTTAAGCTATAAGCTCACAAACTTGTTTTAAGCGTATTAAATTAATAAATCAACATAAGTAGATTTGATCCGTATCATAAGCAGTGTTAACTTATTAAGATAAAACACGCAAACTTTGATCCAATTTAATCTAGATTGATGATATTGTTCCACAATTCAACCACAGAAGTTGTATTTCCTAAAGAAGATTAATTTTAGTTTTTTATTGCTTTAGTAAAAATCCAAACGATTTTAACGTCACGAGACAAAATAATTATTTACAATAGTTGTGATTCGACTTCTCATATACATAAGTGTTTATGTTGATTACAAATAGTTTTTTCCCTGATAGTAAATATTTACGATTAAAGCAGACAATTTTAAAATGCAGATTTAAAATCGTCTACTTGACGATTTTTAAATTCGATTTTTAATTTTATCAGAATTCAAAAATAAAATTAAAAATTGAATTTCATTAGCTGCTGCGTGAGTGTGTTTGCGTTCTATTTTATAATTTCTTTTGAATTGATAAATTCAATCCTCTATGAATGAGCATTTTTTCTTCTTCAGGAGATTTTCAACTTGATATTCCACGAATTTTATATAGTTGTGATGGTCGAATAAAAAGTCCACTCACTGACTAATTAATCAATGGAGTAGCATAACAATACTAACTCATATGCCTAAAGAATCAAGTACGTACATAATTTGGAATAATCACTAATTTAATATTCTCCCTCAATTAAATATTGTTTAAATCAAGATAAAATTGTAACTATCGGAAGTGGGTGTACGCTGTATGTAAACTTGATAAAATTCATCGTCAAAATATTATTTTACTTTCATTGGAAAAGAGAGAGAAAATATAGCTGAATTAATTTTACATTGATAGCAAATAAAATAAATTTGACTAGAAGCTTGATTTTAAGTGCGTGTATCGTTACATTCTAAATTAAATTTCAGCTTAGTATCATTTGACAAGTTCGTCAATTTTATGTAATCAACGCATTTTAAATGTTCTTTGAAAGCGAGATATTATATATATATATATATATATATATATATAATGACGTTGTGCAAGAAAAGTCGTTTTTTATGTTTTCCATCACAGAGCCGTCTATCGGTTCACCACTTGCTTTCTGCCTATGCAATTTAAAACTGCTTGTTTGTATGTTTTCTATCATCCCTTAAATTTTTGCCCACGAATTTCGAAACACCCTGGACAACACAATGTATATTAGTCGAATCTGTTATCGTCCGCCTGTAGAGAGCGCTTTATAAGGGGCGGTGAGTAAAATGCAGCTTACGAAACTCTCCAAATAAAGAAAAACACTCCTGAGAGAGAGATCTCTAACTCGTCGCACTTTATGCACTTTCTAAAAGTATAACTGCAACGCTCGCCGATGTATTGCAATAAAAGTATAAGCCGAATAAAGTTTATTTGTTATTGTTAACTACGTTCCTCTTGTTTGTCTGAAGTTCTTAAAGACAGAAAGGTGTAACTATGTGAGATTTACTTCCCTTCAACTGTGTTAATGGACATTTCCTGACGTTTCTTTATTCAAACAACTCAACCTCGAAATATGCAAAGCAAAGTTCACATATAAACTGAAGTGTAGAGAGAGAGACACAGGATGGCCTATTTGGCTCTTGCGCCATAAAACAAAATAGAAATGTGGAAGTAGAGAGGGGAGAGAAACGGAATGATAGGAGATGAGAAATTACGGTCACGCCATTGAGAAAAGCATTGATGTAAAGCATGCAAAAGCATCTTGGCGTGTATTGAGGATTTGGCGAGATGAAGACTCGAACAACGGGATGTTTTCGCAATCTTATTCCGGGAAGGGCATTCATTGATAGATTATAGAGCTTATTCGTATTCGGGGAGAAGGATGTGATATTAAATGTGGAAATCATCCCTCTTATTTGAAAAGTAAATAAAGATATTTTGGACATGACTGACTATTTTAATTAATTGATCTTTCCTTGAACTTGAGTAGAAATTTAGATCCAGTGATTCACTTTAGGATGGCATTCTACACAGCTAACAGGATGCCGTTACAAAGGGAGAAAGAGCTAAAGTAAGACTAAAAATCGAGTGATAAGTATTAAAAAATGTGAATGTGTTTTTTTTTCAGATTAAACACCCGATTTCCCTTAACCAGGAGTGGCCAATGGTGGATTGACTCGAAGGCCACTTAGCAGAAGCAGCGGCTTGCGGGAACCGCATCTTTTAAAATGATTGAGTTCATTAGTTAACTTTGCATTTCAGAAAAGGTGTAAATTGTACCATAAAAGTCAACAAATATAAATTGAATGAAATAGGGCAGTTTTATTCAATTTATTTTTAGTGTTCATTTCATATAATCTATAGCTTCAAGCACATTTAATTTAAGAATCAGTATAACGAGACAAATGTACGCTTATCACACCCTTTTACGTTGTTTAATTTTTTTTTTTAATTCAGGAGCGAAATTGCTTTTTAAAATTCTCACTACAGCCTGCAAATGAATGTCTGTCAAACAGCATTTGTATTTACTCTTGTTGATCTTCAAGAAAGAAAAAAATTGCTATATATACAATATATATATATATATATATATATATATATATATATATATATATATAGAGAGAGAGAGAGAGAGAGAGAGAGAGAGAGAGAGAGAACATTTCCCCAGAAAATTTCTTCACACGTAAAAGTTTTTCGGCAGATAAAAGTTTGTAAAAGTCCAATAATGTCATAGCATTAACTATTTCTCTATCAAACATTTCTGACTGTATGTCAATTAGTTCAAGAATCAGCTCCTCCGGTGCTACGTTCATATCACCAGGGATGGTGGTATAAGAGAACGAATTGAATTTAGATTCAATTTTCGTGAAATCTTCTTGTGTGACCTCGTCCTCCAAACTCTGAAGATAATCCCCAGCCTTAGCAGGAACACTTTCAGGCACTTTCTACTTTCCTAAGAAGGAGGGAAGTGATAAAATTTGTTTTCTCCTGCACGTCTCGTACATAGGCCTAATTTTGCTTTGAATGATTTTACGTGCAGGAAGGAAATCTTAATTCTTGATGGATTTTTCTCACTGTTGGCGGGCCACAAAACAAAAACTTCTGGTGGGCCACTATTTTCCCACACTTGCCCTAAGCTATGATTCAATTATATGTGGTATAATAACCGTATAGGAATAATGGTTATTTCAAAAAAATAAATATTCAAAAAAATGGCGAAACTTACTTTCGGAATATCCCTCGTAGTATTAATCACAATTTCAATTTGACTGTAAAACGCAAGTATTAAAACAAATTCACAGTACAGTTGCTATACACTGCAAACTTTTGCTTTTCTGTTCAAATTCGCTCAGAAAAAAAAAAATCAAAAACTAATCATATTTTAACTAAATGGAATGTGTCTTTGTCTACCCCCTTTACACTCCTCAACTCCCCTTTATTTTTTGTTATTTATAAGTTTTTTCCTAACCCCTCTGCTTCCATTTCCCAAACGTCACTACTGCATACAACCACATGTTTCCCCTAGATATTAATATCGAACACATAGAAAGAACAGTTGATATCTAACGGATCTTCCTAAGATGCGATGCATATCTATGGGAGTGATTTTGATTGTTTACTAACATCCCACTGAGAAGCAACACGAGGACTATTGGCGACAGACCTCGTAATTTTGAGCCTCAGTCAAGTAACGAGGATAACACCTGAACTGGTACATCCCTTTCCAAACTTCTACACCACATCTAAGGAAGAACGTAAGACCTCGACCAAATTTAACATGCATCAGTCCCGCTACACGGTGGGTCTTAAGTAGCACCAGGATTCGAACTCACAACTCGATGAAAACAACACCAGCCAAGAGTCCGCGACCATGACTTTAGGTTACCGCGGCCACCATATCTACAGGATGTATTGTGTAGCATGGGTTACTACATACATGGAATATGTTCACGAACCTCTTTTTTCTTGCGTTCCCTCTCTTCTCTAGGTTTGATGAAGTTCAAGTCCCGACCGGCAAAGTAAGGACAAGGGTGGGATTCTCCTATATCAGGCAACAAGGAGGGAGGCTCGACAGGACGGCTCTCACCGTCTGCAGAAGATGGCAGATCATTCCTGCAAGAAAAACAAAATTTCGAATATAATATGAAGATCAAAAGAACTTTTAAAAATGAGCGTATGATAATGCCCAAAAGCTTCTGATTAAGTGACACTTTTCTTGTAGGAGTATAAGTATTACGTGAAAAATAAATAAATAATACGTGAATTTAAGCCATGAAAATAATTTCATATATAGTTTTATATAGAGTTCATAGATTTTTTTTTCTAGAATGTGTTATATAACGAAGATATTAAAATAAAAATGTGTTTAAAATTTTTTGGAGGAGGGAGGTGAGAATTCTTATCCGAATAAAATGTTTAAAGTTACCCAAGTATTAAATTATTTACTACATTTTTTTAATATTTCAAAAAAGTGATAAAAACAATTTCTTTCTTTTTTTTTTAGATACCACGCTCGTGGAATCTTTTATCATTATTTTAGTTAATATAATCAAGAAGAAATGCGGGTACACACTTAAAAAAAATAAGGATCTGCAAAAAAGAGTATAATATTAAATTCCCAAACATACACATAAATAAATTAAAATCTATCAATTGTCGATTTCCCAATTCATAACAAAATTTCAAAGCGATAGTTATGTAAATATCAAGCCATTTTGAAAAACTGTTAATTAACAAGTGCTCAAGATACATTTAAGTATCTATACAACTATCTCTTCCCTTTATTTTCAAAAACTTATTTCAAGCGATAATTTTTGCCACTCCAAACTTTATTACTTCTCGAGCAAAGAAATTCAGAGTTCATGAACTAGAAGAATAAGAAATATTAAATGATTCAAGCTTCGGGATTCTGCCCTTTGTCCTTCCTAAGCTCTCATGCCTTGATGTCCTCTGAATTAGTCATGCAGTAATGTTAATCAGTCAGGACATGTCTTAAAATCATCATGACATTGCTCTGGTAATTATATTCAACTTTCCAAAAATATTTACAGGGTTTATTCAATACGTATAGGATTGACACACACACGTGTGCGTATGTGATGAATTAGATCTTCAATTTTTTTTAAAGAAAAATTTGGTTCTTTTAACGCCAGTTTGAATTCTAACTTTAAAAACTACTACTACTTTCCTCTCTCGTGTCGCGGGAAGTGACTGATCCTCCTGAGTCCTATTAAAGGAATCGAAAATGTTCAGCAATAAATCATGAGAAATTATATTTTATTGAATTAAATTTATTTGTGTGAATTATAATTTTAAAAACAGTCCTGCAGTTAAAACAAAACGGTATTGCGAAATTATTAGCGGCCAAAAGACATCGATCAGTCAGTCTTTCTGGAACCATACACTTTTGGATATTAGGCTTGCTGCAGACAAGCTGGTTGCTGCTATTTCGTATGATCCACGTATCGCATTTCATGCCTCATCTAGTAATGCATACATGTACTCTCCATGTATACATTGTTTATCATCCACTCATTCAAGACGGTACACGCGTTTTTTAAAATGAACTCAACATTGTTATTGTTTCTGAACAAAAATATAGACGACAAATTATGGTCGAGTTAGTGCACTGAGATATATTCCCTAAGTAATGGTAGATGATACGAAAGACTCATGGGGGAATGTTCTTTGGTATTTTTTATGTACAGTAAAAATTTAAATTTTTGTATTAGATAACTCAGCTGCGTGGGTCACCGGTTGACACCGGGAGGGTCGTGGGTTAACCAGGCCTAAATTAGGAGAAACATGTCCGCTTCTTCCAAGCCATTCAAGTGAGTAGATCTCACCCAAAGTGATTGTTTAGTATTTGTATCGAGGGTGAAAATGTTGGTAACCACCGAGCAGCGTTGTACCATCCAAAATTTGCGTTTAACTGGTCAAATCCACAGAGGAGACTTTCAATATAATCTGTTAGACTTACAAGGACGAAATTATGTTCAGATGTCGTGCATTTGATTGACACAAAATACTCAAAGATGACAGAAAAAACGCCAATGATCTTGTCTTCTTCGATGCCAAATATTTGTTCCATAAAAAGTTTGTACTTCCGGCATAATCAGTGAACTGTAAATTTCACTGTTGCTTGAGGATTAAGATCCACCGTTTCTGAAAGGAAATCGCCAATACCTGGGTGCACCGTCGTGATGTATATCCAATTAAACACCATATTGATGCGATTCAAGTTGCTTTGGTGCCTCTTGAATCGCCTCAATCGATTGAATCGTTCAAAGGCTAAACCACCTTTCGATTGCTGATTTCCAGGGCACGTGTGAGGACTGGAAAAGCGCCGAAAGCCATTCACCGGACTGTATACATATATATATATATATATTCAATAAATTTCTTTTCAAGACTTCAATTCCGTTTCTTATTCGAAACACTTCGCAGATAAAGTTTCGAAATATTTTTTCTGAAGAGAAGTATACATTACAATTTTGATTTCCAGAGTTTTTTAAGACAAAATCTGGAGCCGATTATCAATTTCAGAGTTGTTGCAGTTGCAGCACTACAATCCAAATTATTGGTGAGGAATTGGCATTGATAAATATCTAATCTAAATTACATAAAAAGTTTTCTCTTTCGAGTCGTTGATGCTTATTCCCTCTTGAGTGACCAGTTTGCAAAACGAACTTTAAATTCATATCTGACAAAATTTGAGTGTTAATTGCAGGGTATGGCTTATGCTTGTTATGATTGGTTGAGGGCTCTGGTGGATCTAGGAGGTGGTCATGGTTGAGCGTGCCCTCCGTGTTATAATTTCATCCATAGACAAAATAGCATGCCTAAATATGAGATCCCTCCAAATTGAAATACTTTTTTTTACTTCAAAGTTGTTCGTTGAGTCTAAGCACTGGACCGAACCATCTATCGTTCTTAAGGTTTTAGTTCTCAATTTGAATTTTATTCTTGATTTAATCTTTAGCTTATTTTTATATTAAGGGTTGATTATACTTAGCCCTTAATCTAAAAATAAACTAAATAATAAACGGAATATAAGTAAACACAATTAAGTCTTGTGAACTTTTAAAAGATGAAACATTTGTGCATCCCCCGTTGACCTTTTCTGGATCTGCCGGAGGTAGAGAGGCAAAGATGAAGGTGAATTTCTGGAGAAGAGAGAAATGAGCCCACCTAGATTAATATTATATATATATATATATATATATATATATATATATATATATATATAT
>BMAW01078593.1:0-11804 GCA_019974015.1 Nephila pilipes | reverse complement strand
AATGACAGTTAATGAATGTTAGTACAATTTTCTACCATGGTTTTTGACGGAGAACTGATAAGAATTAACGGTAATAACCCTTGCAGGGTTCTAAAGCGACATAAGTTCAAATACATATTTTTTTTTACCATCTAACACTTTCTTAAGAAGGAAATATATGTACTTATATAATAATGAACATAGTTTAAAGGTGTATTGATATTTTAGGTACTTTTGAAAAAATATCGATCCTTTACTTTCCAAATATAATTATTTTTATTCTTCATAAGTTTAAATATTTTTTCTAGTTTAAATCTTCTCAAGACATATTTTGTCATTTGAACAGCTTTACTATTTCAAGGTAGAAAGCCCAATTTGCTTGTTGGTGAATAATTTAAAAATAATAATAAAATGAATACCACACTAAATATTTATATACATAAAAGTATTAAGAAAACAATGAAAATAAACAGACAGCTTTAACCCCAACTCAAAACGAAAATATGAAGAAAACGATAGATATTTCAGTTTTAAAAAACAATAATTAAAATTATGATATATAAGTAATTAAATGCAGTACCATTCTTCATTTTAAGAAATGGAAGAAATCCATTTTAAGAACGTAAAACAAAGGCTTTTATTTCCAAATACAATACATTCCTTTTATAATTTAAGAACTATCGTATGCAAGGCGTTAGCACTGATAAAATCAAATTTGCCTCTAGCTTATTACAGTAAATTTATAATTATTTTTTATACAACGCTTATAAATAGTTATACTAATATGATAGTTTAACAATTATTATCCCGTTTGAAATTTTATTTCTGTTTCTAGTTATGAATAAAAAATGTTTAGCGAATTAAATAGTTAATACAATTAGAAATTTCTATTTCACTCATAGAAAAAGGAATAACTTAATTTTAGCCCTTATGGGAATATTATTTCGTGGCAAATTTAATGTTTTATTAAAATTCATCTTTTTTTATCTATTGAATTACATTTGCAATGGGTAACAAGGCCAACGTGATAATTCGAAGCTTTAAGGTACAATTGTACTTTTTTAAAATTAAAATAAATATATATTATTTTGAAATGTTAAATAAACCTGTATTGTGTTTCCATGTTATTATGGCTTTATAGAAATCACTTTTATTCCACAGTTGAAATTTATTATGTACGATATTTCTGTATAAGATATTTATTTACGAGAAAAATGGAAATAAAAATGAAATATATTTACAGGCAACGTAATTCAGTTTTAAATAGGATTATTAATTTAGAAAAAAAAATTTTTTTGGCTATATCTACTGCATTTCATGAAAGTTTTGAGTAAAGAAACAAAATAAATTTGAGAATGAAAAAGTTATTTTCGATTGATTCATTCCTAAAATGTGAGTATTTTTTATGCAGAGCTATGAAGTAAGTTAAGAATACTAGATATGTAATCGTAAGAAATAAATTAAAATAAGCAATAAATATGTGTTGCGTAAAAAAATTTTATATTAGAAGAAAAAAACTAATTCAAATTAAAACATGTCGTTCAATATTTTACTAGTTCGAAAGAATTAGGAGGGAAAAGTATAACACAAAATCCGCGCAAAAATTCCAGCAGAGAGAAAGAAGAAATGCTTAAGTACATTTAGATACGATTGCGTTTTTTATTAATCAACGAAAAATTCAGATTTAAATAAACAATAAGCAATTACACGGTTGATTTCATACGGCAACTAACTGTAATTATGTTTGTGAAATAAGATTACCAGATTGGCGCTTTTAGTATAAGAGTTTCACAACAGAAGTAACTTATTTAAGTTTATATTGAAACAATATATAAGAAAAGGGAAAAGATAACAATAAATCAAGACTTAAAATATTAAATATAATATAGAAGTGAATATGTTATCTTATTCATTTTTAGATGAGCATGGAAATTACATAAAATTTGTTGATTAACACAATTACCGTCAACACCAATAGCAATATTCTTCAATTATTTTAAAAAAATCTAATATTTAGTTTAAAGAAATAGTTATTTATTTAGTGCATTGTATCTAATTTAACGCCATGAATATACACGAAATTCATTTTTGTTTATCAACTTACTGTATTACTTTTTTTTTGTTAATTCCTCGCACTATCAGATTTTTTTTACCATATATGAACTCAATAAAGTCACTTAAATTATATTGATCTAAATTTTTCGCCTTCGAATCCTTACTGCGATTTGTAATTCGCTACTAATCAATCAATCTTTTTGTATAAGAAGCTTTCATGTCACGTGAAGTCGAAATACAATCAGATATGACAGCAGGCGGATAAGTTAGAATTAAAATCCTTTTTAAAATTTTTAAGGGCACGCGAACTCATAAAAGAGGTCAATACTGCTGTGGATTACCTCTGGTGAAATAACTTGTGAGTGGTGGAAATCCAATTAAAATACCAGACCTTGTAATTAAAAGCTACTTCCTCACGATGTGTTGTAAGAAATTTTATTGCATCATACGGTTCCTTTTCTCTGTTTACTAGCGATCTCAACGTTATAGAGTTTGAACTTTAATTTCTAATAGAAATGTTTTTAGATCTGTATAATTAAGGGCTTAATTTTTTTTTGGATTAAGGAGCATTCATATCTATATTTCCTTGTCTCAAGAGATCAAACATAACACCCTAAAAAGGTCCACGATTCCGAAAACAGTTTTAATTATTATTTTATGCTTGTGATTTATTTTTAATTATTTACACAAAACTTCATAACACGAGCTAAATCATTTTCTTTAATAGTATGCCAAATCATTTCATAGACTTTCGAAATTTAAATTAAATTTTTAAGCCTTTTATTTTTCGTACAACTCATGTATTTAAAATTCTAGGTTTTTTTTTTCTCAATCAATATAAAGATTTGAACATTTTTCTAGTTAATTTGTTAGATAATATTTTTGACATTTCTGTGCATGGTATTCGGATTTTGGTAAATTAAATTTTTTTAATAGTCCACAAACTTAGATAAGCTGTTATTTTATTGTTTTAAAGTGACTTAAAGGAAAAACTTCGTAAATCTGGAAGTGTCCTTACAAAAACTACAGTCATCCCCAAAAGGGAGAGAAATTTTTTTTTAAGGAATTAAGAAAAAATTATTTAAAAATATTAAAATTTATGGTAGAAATTATAAAATATGTTGTTATTTTTTTAAAAAAAATAAGTTTGCTTAAAAACAAATTTTATTTTTTGAAATGATTATTTTGTGTGTTCAAACATGATAAATATAAAAGCAATTCTTATATATCTCTAATTTTAAAAATTCATCACAGGATATCGTGTCATCTTAATTTTGTTTCACGGCTTTTCTTATATGGAAATTAACTAAAAGGCAGTTTTATTTTAAAGGAGTGGAGTTAAATAACATAAGATACGTCTTTATGTAGACTCAATCAATTTCCAATAAAAAAATGGGCACAATATGTGTTTGTTTTAAATTTGAAGATCGTAAAATATTTCTTCTTTTTAGGTAGTAATAGTTTTCAAGTGTTACTTAAAATTCTTCCTTCTGTCATAGTTAAATATTTCCATTAATCCGTTGAGATCATGCCTGCTGTTTTCAAATTGATGAACTTAAGATACACGTCTCATTCTTTAAAACTCATGAGACAATTTTTTTTTATTCCGTTGGGTTCAAAATTATTATGTTGTTAAATTTTATCTACATTATTAGGTATTAAAAATGAATTAGTTCACATTTTAATTTAAAAAAAAAAAAAAAAAAAAAAAAAACATTTTCTTTGTTATTTTGAAACATTCAAAGCATAATTTTATGAAATGATTCTTTATCTTATTCCTTGTAATATCAAGATTTTTCTAAATTAATTATTGAGAATTACTTAAAAAAAATACGTACCTTTAAATATTGATTGATATTCTTATCGTTTGAGATTTTATAATACCTAAATTTTATACTCAAATTATAAATTTCTTTTTTCAATGCAAAAGTTCTATAAGAAATATCAACAAACTTACCAATTGCTCTTTTATGTTTACTCAACACATAGAAATGCTAATTAAGAAATATAATCAATTTTACATATAGTCATTAATTTGAAGTATATTTATACTTTATTTCTCTCTCTCTCTTTTTTCGTTAATAAATCAACACAAAATTGAATTTTCTTTGCCAGTTTTTATTGAATTGTATAATTTCAATCTAATTTTGCGACACGAGAGCAATTAAATGTAGTATTGGATTCATAATGTTAAATGTTAAAAGGTTTTACAGTTGAAATTTAATAATACACCCAGTGATGTTCCGCTAATTACGAAGATGCATGTTATTGAAAATCAATCTTCTCAATAATGAGATTTTCGAAACAATAATGTTCCAAAAAGGCTTTATGCTATGAATTAACTTAAACGTTAAGAAATATATCTAAATGTTATAGTGATATGTATTTATATATGTTAAAAATTGTACATAAAGTTACACAGAATAATTTCTTTATCATAATTATCTACTAGCGTATAACATAAATTTTTCTATATACCTAAATATTTTCATTGAATGTTCCTTTTTATAAAACTAATAGTGCTGAAGTATGTCAGTGTTTTTAGAAAGTGATATAAAGAATAATTTTATTTTGATTTTAAGATGAAAGACGTTTCAAATTGAATGTTTGAAAACTTGAAATGATACTTAATGTTTTAAACATATAATCGAATAATTAAATTGTTTTCCTTAAATAAATATTCTTTTTGTTAACCATTTTAAAAATAATTAACATATTATTTCTAAATTTATTTTCTTCCTCACGAGCTTCCTTTGGCTTTAAATGTATGTTTCCAAGCTGAAGAAAGTGTTGTAGTTTTCTGAAATTTAATAAAGCATGATTTATTTAAAGTTTTAATGATAGGTGTCTATTGTGTGTGTTGCAAATTATTTGATATATTACATATAATTTTAGGTCTAAAAAAAGAATAAAGCATATAATATCACGACTGTCCTCGGCTAAAATTGACATAAATAAATATAAATATTTTCTCGTCTTTGGGAGCATTTTAAATTTTTATAGTGCTATAAATAGCTATTATTATTTTACAGACACATTTATGTGAGTTTAGAAATGCTTCAGACTCCAAAACAGTTCATTTGAATTCATTATTCACATTTTTTGAAGAAATATCTTTACTTTTTTTTATTTTATATACTGAAAGAAATATTCTGCTAACGGAAAATTACCATATTTCATTTTCCCTGTTTATTCGAGAAGCTGCATTCCAAATGCACCACAAAAGATATCGTATATAAATGAAAATATTCCAATATATTGAAATGATACAACATTATGAGAATACCTACAAGACTTCATTTTTATGAGAAGCCTCTTAAAGATGTATTTGAAAATGTAAATTTATACTGAAGACTTAATTTCGCATGAATATTGCAAATTTGACTCATTCATGTAGAAAGAATTCATTGCTATTTTAAAGTTAATATGAAATAAAAAGAAATCGGAGCGAATTCCAGAAGCAAATTCGTTTCATGTTTTTTTCATGAAAAAGTCATTTTTGTAAATAAAAAAAATAAATAAATCTACGAAGGAAAAAGAATAGTAATGTATGCTTACTTTCTTCAAAAATGTCCCTTGTAAGAAAGGAGAATGGATAAAAATAGAAAATATTCTGTTTGTTTTTCTGAACTGTTTTTGAGAAACGCACTAAGGAAAAAACATCAATTTATAACTTTCTGTTCCATTGGAAGTAATTTAAGTATAGGGGATGTAGTTTGTATGTTTAATTCATATCGCAATTTCGAAACTATGTTCAATATAACAACAAAACATTAAGCTTTATAAGTAATGTGTTGAAAATTATTGCTATATTGAAATAATTTAAAATTATAATAGAAGAAGTTTTTTTTTGTATTGGTTATACAGATGGATATCTAGAATTTTGAAATATATTTAGAGATATTCTATCTGTTATTTTCAATTTTTATATTTCACAGTAAGTTTGTGACATTGGGCTATTCGCGGTTTCCCTTCACTAACCTTGGGGACTTTCAATTGAGATTGATTGCTTTCGCTAAACAACCTTTGTCCAACCAAAAATGAAACGTGATGAAGAATGTAATATGCAAAGCAGTTAGGAATGAAGTGAAGCGGTTAAATTAAGAAGTATATAAACTCCATCTGAAGGAGTAGAGAGTATCTGAAGGAGGATCAGAGAGGCGTTTTAGTGAGAGGAGGTGGAATCTAAGTGCTATATTATAGGAAGTTGGATTTACAGAATAGTATGGAGGTGAGGTCCGAGTAGAGATCTCACGGATTAAGAATTGTTCTAGTATTTTCAGCAGTTGCTCCAGATTCGAAGTTGCAGTTGATAAGAGATAGTGGTAAGAAATTGTTAGATTATTATTGGTGGGTTGAATTAAAGCGTTAGTACTCTTAACCTGGAGAGCACTATTATTAATGTCATAGTAGATATATATTAATAAATGTTGAAAGTTGATTTGGTGGTTCTGTAATTATTGGTGTCGTAGTGTTTAATATTAGATATTAGTGATAGCACAAGATAACGCCCGGGTCGACCGAGTGTTACAAGTTTTAGAAACCGATATGCTTTAACTCCTTAGAATTACTGACTTCAAACGAGGAAAGTAATTCCAGTACATGGATTGACACTTCGTTTCAGGATAATAAGTGTAAAACACCACGATTCGTTATTATTCTTTCCAGTAAGTCTGGGTTATTTTCATTGGCGTTCAAAATATCAGTACAACCATTTTTGCGAGATTCTTATTGTTGAAACATGAGAATTTTAGACACCATTTCAACACAAACTTTTTGCAAGTTAAAATTGTTATGTAAAATTTGACGTACGTATTCTTTGTCAATTCTCAGTCTCAGGAATCGCACGAATACTTAACCGACGGTCAGATCGAACCAAATCACCGATTGTTTCGATATTCACATCCGTGTTTTAAGTGTGAAGGCAATCCGCCAATGAATAATTTTCAACGTCTTCTTTGACATCTTGAAAATGCTTAAACCACACAAAAAAACGTGCTCACAATAAGCATTCATTACCATACTCTTCTTTCAATAAATTATAAGTTTCAGTAAGGAGGGTTTCAAGTTTCGTGTGAAATTTCACCACAACTCTTTGCTACCTTATCATTTTTCCGGGTAAACAAAAAATAAACAAATAACTCTAATGCGAAGTAAGGCTAAAGGTATACAGATTTGTATACAGAAATAACAGGAAATGCATTCAAAAGAGGAGGCTGCGCTCTAAACAGCTGGAGAATGCTGGAGTTTGGCGCATGCGTATTTCTTCTGTAGCATCATCAGTCTCATTATTTAATAGCCACACCTCGTATAACACTAATAACTACATGCGTGAGACTTTGAAATTAGAAAGGAATGCTTCTTTCACTACCCGAACCAGTCCCGTTATGGTGCTATGACGCGAAAAGGGTTGGAAAATGTGTCAAACGTTGGATAGCGCATTACATAGAAGATACTTGTAGCTTTCAGGAACAAGAATTATGAAAATGGATAAGAAGTTACGACCATAAACGCATTACCATGTAACACCCGATCGTTCCGGGCGTTATCTTGTACCATCACTAATTTCAATTATTAAATACTACAACACCAATAATTACAGAACCACCAAAACAACTTTCACAATTTATTAATATATATTTACTATGACACCAATAATTGTGCTCTCCAGGTTAAGTTTACTAACGCTTTAATTCAACCCACCAATAATAATCTAACAGCTTCTTACCAATATCTTTTATCAACTGCAACTCCGAATCTGGAACAACTGCTGAAAATACTAGAACTAATCTCTAACCGAGTAATCTATACTCGGACCTCAATACTAATCTGTAAATTCACCTTCCTCTTATATAGCATTTAGATTCCACCTCCTCTCACTACAACGCCTCTCTGATCCTCCTTCCGATACTCTACTCATTCAGATGGAGTTTATATAATTCTCAATTTAACCGTTTCACTTCATTCCTAACTGCTTTACATATTAATATTCTTCATCACGTTTCATTTTTGATTGGGCAAAGGTTGTTTAGTGAAAGCAATCAATCTCAATTGAAAGTCCCCAAGGTTAGTGAAAAGAAACCGCGAATAGCCCAATGTCACAACCTTACAATTTAGCCTTGTAACAACAGCATAAAGCCTTCGTTATATAAGTTCAGTTTGGATAATTTTTTTGTAAGTAATCCTTTATTGCCTTTTGTAAAGAAATGAGTAGTTCAAATGTAACTATCCCTCATTAAAATGTTCCTGAATTAACAGTAATTTAAAAAAAAATTGTATCTTATCTTTGTTCTTAGCTTTACAACCCAAATCTATCTTCTAGCATAAACAAATATCGTTTCTGAACATTATTGTACAAAAAAAAAAAAAAAAAAAAAATGTAGATTTTTTTTTCCCGAGTTTTTAGTTATGTATACTTTTATGGAAGTATTTCATGAATTTAAATAGAAATCTTACATTTCCTTTTGAGTAGTGTGGGGGCATAAAAATCTAACAGAAATGCCAATACATCAGATTACCCACTTTATTTGAGGAGATGAGCAAAGCCAAAGAAAGACGTCGACGGAAAAAAGAATCCTTTAACTAAACAAAATGCTTACTGGTCATTGTCGGAAGAATATCTCCAGCTTAAGGGTCAATATTTCTCACAATACTGTAACGTCCCCGCTTTATTATTAATATTTATATTAACTGATTGTTTATTAACGTCACACTTACCTCTTTATTAATGCGAACTTCGTAATTTTGTACCGCGATCAAGTGACCTGAGCTTTCTTCAAACTTCTACACCATGACTTCGTGAAATCTTAAAATCTCGAAAGATAACACGCGAGCATTTAGTGTCATTAAGATTTGAACCCATGATTCAACCGAAAGAACGCTGACACGCTTTAGAGACTATGACCACTTGATTCCATTATTAATGTAATGAACAATATGAATAATTAGTCAAGTAATTATAAATGAATAATGCATAAATAAATTTATTCTATCACTTAGATTTATCACACACAAACACGAAAAGTTCCAGTGTATAATATTCCTAAGTTACCATTAGGAATATTATACACTGGATTTTACATTACCATTTTTGCTCGTTTACAAAGATAAGTGGAATATTTAGTTTTATTCTTGGGTTGAGGAAGAGAATTAGGTACAACTCCACATTTGTGAAGGAAATCACTCATTTTTACTATTCTTATACAAGAATAAAAATAGCTTAAAGATTTGGCTGTAGGATTATTTAATGTGTGAGTTTCGAAGGATCTGATCCTAAGTGTCCAAGCGGGATCGTTTCATGTTGTCTTATTATTTTGCATTTGTTTTATTTTTTTTATAATTTTTTATTTATGTGCCGTGTCAATCAATATTTTTAAAGGATTATGCGTTGTATAGTGTAATGGTAAATGTAAGTATTCAAAAGCACACAAAAAAAAAAAAAAAAAAAAAAAAAAAAAAAATTGTTAATTAATTGCAAAGTTAATTAGGAACATTTAACATTTATTGCTATAGTTTTTTTTCCACTATTTCTTCAATATCTAGATTATTTCTTATTACAAATACTATTATTACAAAAATAACTCTAGAAATTTAAAAACTACTTAAATTTTACAAAACTTTGTTTCTACAACCTGAATACTTTTCGCAAATTCAACATTGATAACACAACATATTTATAAAATATTTTTAATACCATTGGAAATTTTATAAACTATTTTAATAGTGACAGTCGCGTGAAATTTAAATTTTTAATGTCAATTTTAAATCAGTGGTGTAGTAAAGGATTCAAATCACCAGTCTAGACTAAATATTTCCTTTATTTTATACGCCTTATTCTGACGAAAGAGCGGCTTAGTAAAATCGTTAAATTGCTTAGTAAATATATATATTTCGTCAAAATTTTAGTTCCAATATCAAAATATTATTTTTGTGATACCGCTCGGCTTTGATATAAAATAACTACTTTTATTATCTCATTCGAGATAATTAATGATCAAGTTCAAAAGCATATTATTAAACTTTCTCAAAGCGTTTTAAATGCAGGGATTTCAAAGCCTCTAATCCGCTAATCAAGTTATTATTTAAAGTAATTATTATGAATTATGGAAATTATTTTATAAGCTTTAATTAAGAATATTTAGAGTCACACTTTAAAAGCAATGTATCGTATTCTAAGATATAAGTATATTGTAATAACTTTTTAAAAATAATATTGTGAAATGTCTTTTCTGCTGTATTGTAATATTGCATGCTATGAAGTATTACAATGTTGCATGGCAAGAGGTTTTGTAATTCACTATACTTTACTTTAGGAAATTGGAAACTTTATTTAAATGCTTTAGAAACTGTAAGCAAAGCATGATGATATATATCTTTGATTTTATTTATAAGTTAATAAGAAAAACCCGTTAGTTAATTATGACTTGTGCGTGCGTGAGTAATTAATGTTCTTTTCTGTTTCTTTTTCTTTTCTATTTTCAGTTCACAAAATATTTCCATGGAATACAGGTGATGAACAAAGAAAATAGAAGACTTACAAATTTTATGTATAGCGAAATTTTGTAATTAAATGTAACATTTAACGGAGTTTAAACTATATTTATATTAGTTGAGTGATGCTGGAATTCGTATAAGAATACAAAATTGAAAAATACTTCATAAGAACTAAAATAGATTTTTTTTTTACTTTCTTAGAAATTTTCACAAAATCAGTCTGAGAGATAAAATAACAATAAATCTTATTTTCAAGTTAATAGAATTGGTCATTAACTGAAATAAAAATGTTGGCAAATTTATACCAGTTATAATTGATTAACTGGGGAGATTAGAGATTATTTTAAATTTAAAATCCTTATATTCTAACCTAAATCATCTGAACAGTTATCTATATATTTCAAAGCAATTGTCACAAGTAAAAAGAGCAATTAACTTTTACAACATCTCTGTTTGCCGCTTTCAAAATACTGTTAAAAATACAGATAATTTCATGTCTTTAACAATTTGTAAAATTGAATTCCCGATCTGCAGGTGAGCTCATTAATAAGTAAAACTGATTGAACAGAATAAAATCCTACATATTTAAAATACTGTTCTCTTAATTTATATTCATAAAACGAAATTTTTCCGTTTCAGGACGATATAGTGGAAATATTAAAAAATCCAGAATCATGAAATTTTTGTTCAAATAGTCTACGAGTATGGACAGCGTGTACTTTGGAGCTGCTTTTTCAAATTTCGCTTCATGCTTTTTAAAATTTAATTCTAAACTGGACATATTCTTAATTGCGCATAATTCTTGCACATAATACGACGTATAATGATTCCCTGTGTGATTCCAGTACCCGTAACAGTGAAATTGTAGACAATCTGCTTCAAGTAATTTATGCGGTTCAAATTTCATTTTTTGTTGTTGTTCTTTGTAGTATAAAGGAGAATCTAGTTAATTTATACTGTGGTTATATGAGAAGGACAAATGAGCTAAATTTGTGCACCCATTATTAGATTTCTATCGCATTTAACGCCTCCTTATATGGAAACTGTAATATCTTATAACATTTTATATTATGATCTGCTCAGAAAACGAAACTCAAATTCGTAATTTTTTTTTACACATAACTATCTAGTATTGCTCAAGCTGATCAATCTACCACATGACAAAAATTATTATTATTCTACATTGCTAAAGTAGATAGCGCTTGAAAATTATTTTTTTTTTTATAAAACATCAAAATTCTCTTAAGATTCTTTTATTTTATGATGAAATTGAACAA
>BMAW01078565.1:0-24348 GCA_019974015.1 Nephila pilipes | reverse complement strand
CTGTATATGAAAACTGGGATAAACTATGATATGCAATGAAATACGTTTATTGTATGAATATTCATTAGTGTAATTATAAAGGAAAACTTTAATTATTCCAGCAATATTCTCCTCTGATTATTTAGGAAGTGCAAATATGTTTTTAGCAACTAAAAATCTGAATAAATTAGTAATCCTTTTGAACAATTAAGGAAAATGTTCAATTTATTAAAATTATGTTTAATATTTCCAGCTAAATATATATATATATTATAAATGAATTTTGAATTAATATTAGAAATGAATCATCAAAGGAAAAAAAAAGTCTTATATTGTTGTAACTTTTATCGAGTTTAATAATTTCTGTATAACTGTATGAATATTTATAGGTGTAATCATGAAGGAACATTTTAACTATTCCAGCAACATTCCTCTTGCTTGAAACTTTTACTCTGAACTTATTATAAAATACTACATTAAAAAATAAATGTTTATTTCGTTTCATTCAAAGATCAAATATTCAAAAGCATGTTTAAAAGTATGTAGCATGATAACATATTTTAATTTTATAATCTTTAGTAAATACATTAAAAATTTATAAACATTATACATTTATTTTATATGTATCAAAGCCATCCATGTAACATATACTGAAATGTTTAATTTGAAATTACGGTTGAAGTTCTTCAAGAAATTTATAATATTACAACCGTTAGAAAATTTAGATAAACTTTATTCTTTATAATCAAAATGATTAATTGAAAAGAAAAATATTGAGAATATATCAGTGTGATCGATTTTCAATTAAATTCCGATTTTCTCAAATCAACGACGATTGATTGATTAGTTTTATTAACGTCGTACTAGAAGCAACACTTAAACTATTGGATGCAAACCTCGTAATTTTGAACCTCGGTCATATGACGAGGATGACACCTGAGCTGGAACCTCCATCTCCTAACTTCCACACCACGCCACATGAGGACTTTAAGCCTCGACAGATTTTACGAGCATCAATCTCGAGTACACGGTGGGTCTTAAGAGGCATCAAGGCTCGAACCCGCAACTCGACGAAAACTGCCTGCCGCGGGTTTGCAACCGTTACCACTAGAGTACCATGGCCACCAAATCAACGATCAATTGTTTTAATATTGTTTAATTCTCTGAAACTCGAAATAAATATCCGTGAAAGGACATTCACATTATATGCTAATAAAGAGCAAATGTACATTAAATAAATTTAAGTTTAAATATTATTTATAAGTATCGATTGTCTAAAAGTCAATAAATATTCTATTTTTAAAAAAATTCTGTTGTGCTTTTTGAATGTTATATTACTGAGCCATTAGAAATTGTTTCTTACCGAATTATAATTAATAAAATATGTATATTATTCTTAAGAAAATTCTTACATTTTTTTCCACAAAAAATAAATTAAATATTTTATAAATATATCTTTTCTATATAAAACGTTATTCGTGATGAACTTAATTGCTTGTTTTTCATATATAATTTCAATAACATTAGCATGTTATTTAAATTATGAATGAAAGAGAGTAATACTCTATATCTAAACACTAAGAGTAATACTCAAAAATATGAGTATTACTCTTAGAATTTAAGGAATATTTTCCCATCGAATGCACCAAAAATTAAAAGAGTAATACTTAGATTTTTAAGTGATAAAAAAAAATGAAAATAGTAATAATCAAAGTAAATAAAAAAAGAAAATATGATTGTCAATTCAGTTCTTAGGGTAACATTTCTTTTGTTACGAAGTGTAATACTGTTAGAGGAGAAGCTAAAACTATTGGGGAACGGGGAGGAAACTTTCCTAAATTCCCCTTATTATAATTATTTCCATAAAAAATGCCATCATTTATTAATAATAAAATAAATAGGTATAGTGACCTGGAAACAAAAATAATTAAGATTAAAGAAAAAGTAAAAACAATTTCCGCCATGTTCGATATTTCAAAAAATGTTTTTATCTTTTCAGTCTCGAACAAAGCAAAAAATTGTTTTCCAGCTAGCTTTGAATTCTGAAATTTTTTATGGCTTCATCTAAATCATTCTTTTTAGCTGCTACATTTTCAATGAAAATGATTTCCGACAAGTTTTACTCGATTCATCGTTGACCAAAGACAGCTTTTAATCAAATTAGAAAAGCTTTTCTTGAAAGAGGCTAGTAAAAAACGCTTTTCACAGTGAATGAAACAATCAATCAAAAACAATCTGACTTCAATTTTGGGCACAACTTATTGCTGCAAATCTTTACTCCACAATTAAATTCGTGGAACCTAAATATCACTTATATTTAAATAATCATCTTACAGAACTTTTACAAACGCCTTTAACAAATGTTACGCCAAATTTAAGTTTTACTAAAATGTTTTGATTAAATTTTATTTTCATATGCATTATATTAATTTTGCTCCTGTATACTTGCATGCTTTCTGCATTTGGAATTTACAAAAATAAGATACATTTGAAATGGATTTCATTTCAAAAATATGGCTCATCATAGTATACATTTCTTTCTTTCTTTTAAAAAGTTCTCTTTTAATATTCTTACATAGCTCCACAGGAGATCGGAATTGAATCAAAGTGGAACTGTACATAATAGAAAATGTCTAGTTAAGGATATTAAATTTAAAAATTGTAGCTCAGACAAACACCTTCAAGTAAGCACAAATTTTCAAATCCCAAAATATTCACCTAAATGGTTGACAAACCCAGGATAGAATAGATAACAGCCAGAAAATCACAGCTGTTTCAAAAGATATTCTGACGAAAGTAATAATTCCCCAAAGCCATTTACTGATATGGAAATTAGCATCTCACTATATTACAATTTAAAGATGCAGAAGAAGCGATGTTTTCTAAGTGGAGTAAATATAAGTTGGATTGTACCAAGGCAGCAGATGTGGCTATGCTGCATAAACAAGATGTATGCTATTGAATCTAAGAGTGAAGTTGAAAAATAGATAAGTGGTTGACAAGAAGGAGGGTAAGATAAATGAGAAGGGATCGCAGGTGTCCAGTTGCGTCACCGTGTTTACAAAGACTAGGCAACCCATGGAAAAGAATCACTAGAATTTCCTCAGGTTCGTGAAGCCTGCCTGAAGAGGCTTAAGTCTATATCTTAATCCCCAGGGCAGTGCCCTATACTCCCAGATGGGGTGACCCATTTTAATCGCCTTTTCGTCATGCATGAGCTAGATGAATTATTCTCTGTCACCCCACGTCATCACCGGTCTGATTTTTCTAAAATCCTTATACTTAAAAAGCTAGAATGTGTTAACAAAGATGCAATTACAATTAACTACTTATATTCATTTAAAAGTTTGTTCTCAAAATATAACTCTTCTTTTTACAGTTTTAAATGCTTGAAATGTTCCAGAGCTGTTATGTAATTGAGAATCTTAGAAAATTTTTCTAAACTTTAGTTTGCCTAGATTTTCTCAGTTTTCTTCTAAAATATTCTCTTCATGACTATTATATACATTTCTTCAGTTCTGATAAAGAAATGATATATTTGAATTAAAACAGGTGAACATTTGAATTAAAACAGCTAAGACCAATAGCTGGATTTTCTTCCATATTCAAACTATGAATTTACATTCTGAGTAAGTATTGATAACTATGGGAAGAATTTGTTATTGAATGATATAAATATAAGTCAAGTGCTATATAAATCAATTACTTATTCTAATATCAAGAAAGAGAATGTAATGTACCCATTTCCTTATAAGGGAAATTACTTTATCACCACTGAGATAGAATTTGAAATATTCTAATTAAGATTATTTTGTATAAAATTATGCAATTGGGAGAAATTAATTAAACCCTATATTTACATTGTATGTGTAGTGGTTTAAGATTCTCAAAGATATGATTTTCTTTTCAGACAAAAAGGATTGATAAATAAAATGCTTTGAAAATCTTAAATGGTTGACAGTTTATCAAATGTTACATAAACAAATGTGATTTTTCCCACTTTTATATACTTGAGTCGCGGACTGTATTTTTAGAAAGCTAATTTTAACTTCGAAAACAGAGGAGATATAAATAGTAGCAATTTGTATAAAACCTGTTGTGTCCAACTCCTCTTATTATGCTTACTTCCACTTCTTTTAATCATTAAAAAGATTACTCTTGGAAACATGTGACCTACAATGAACTGAGTGGTCATGGATTCGACGGCTGTGTCTCGTCGAGACGCGTCAAGCACTGATGATACCATACACGCCCGCCGTGTGCAGGGCTGATGCACGTTAAATCTGAGGGGTTCAAATCTCACGTTGGCGTGGTGTGATGTTAGGGAGAGTGGGTTGCCAGTTCATGTGTCGTTCCTTCCTTGACAGGGTCCATCGCCAGCAGCCCTCGTGTTGCTTCTAGTCGACGATAATAACCAAACCAAAATTCTTCTTACCCATGTATCGTAGCAAGAAAAAGTGCTTATATAGAAGCTTTTCACTTCGTTTCCGAAAAATACATAAACATTAGATAAAATAATAGCTAAAATAAACAAACTACTATTTGTACGATATCAAACAATATTATCGTTATATTTTACAGCTTTAACGATTTTAAAAATATCATTTTGTATATTTATCAATTAATTGCACAAACAATGGCATTTTTACCAAGTCCTCCATTTGTTGAGGTTAAGATATCAGTTTCTTTTCAAAGCTGTTTTTGCCAATATAAATGAAAAACAATGATAAAATTTATAGGCACGTTTTTAATACTTGATTTTAAGGCTTAAGCAATTTTAAAAAGATATGAGGTGTATCAAGAAGTTGATTTTATGTTTTGAGGAATTCCTACAAATTCCTTCAATTATATCTTTGTATTTTATGTTATTATTAATTTTAATTTACTTCTGAATATATGACCAAAATTCAGATTCTCAATGATTTTCAGTGAGATCGCGTAAAAATCCGGAAAGATTAAGATCTGGTCATTCTACTCCCCCTTTTGCCGAAGGCTGCCTTTTCTAAAGGATTGGCTTGTTCCACCCTCACAGGAAAGCATTTTCTAAATGTCTTCAAGCTGGTTCCATCCTATAAACTTCAGCTGCACTGTCTTGAGAAATCTGCCAAAAATGTTAAATGAAAGCAGACCAACTTGATACACTTCCCCCAAAATAAGTGGTCAGTCTGCTGCGAGCCCCTTTCATATATTAGCTTTTCCCTTTTGATTGGAATAAGCGATTTCAAAGGAATGGGTTAAAACGAAAATGGAAGTTATTTTTAAGTATAAAGGTGTTGGACAGGATAGAAAGAGGATGAATCAGACTGTTCTCTCGAACCTTAGATTTAGTTTTTATTAACGTCGCCACTAGAACAACACGAGGGCTATTGGAGACCTCGTACTTTGAACCATGGTCAAGTGTAGAGGACGACACCTGAGCTGGCACCCCCTCTCCTAACATCCACACCACGCCAAGCAGGAGGACTTTGCCATTTGAACAGTTCTTAGTGCATCAGCCCCAGTTAACGGCGAGGTTCTTTGGTGGCCAAAAGGATCGAGACCCGCAGACTGAACGAAAACCGCCAGCCTCTACTGACACTTGATCACTGCTTCCCGTATTTATTCTCTCGTACTGTTTAGCTCTCTTTTTAAGGAGAAAATTAAGGGTATCGGTGGAAAATGCTCTTGAGATTTGGTGGAAGTTCAATAGAAAGTAATTTTCCTGCAGGATTTATATGAGAAACATGTTCATTGCTGTGTGTAAAAGGCAAGGCTTGGATAAAGGTTTCTGTATAGTTCATAGGGCGCTCTAGAAAGATAACAATAGGTGTTCATTTTGAGATTCAGAAGGATCTTTGGATGGCCGTGTTTCATTATCAGTCAGGGAATCTTTTCCAACTTGTCAGAGGGACTACTTCTTACCGAATCTGACTCAGCATTCAATTTGAGTGGTGGTTGCATTGGAGTGTTTGTTGCATATATATATGATGACACATGCATATATATATATGTCATCTGTAGTAGAAAGCCTGAAAAAAATGCATCATAAACAAAAATTAATTAAAAAAGAGAAAAAACTATTCTGGATATATTATCCTATAAAGAGAAGCTCAGAACTCAAAACTACTAAATTCTGCTACAAGTTAGGAGATGGGGTTGCCAGCTCAGGTGTCGTCCTCGTCACCTGACCGAGGTTCAAAATTACGAGGTCCGTCGCCAATAGCCCTCGTGTTGCTTCTAGTGCGACGTTTATAAAAACAATCTCTACTACAATCAATAAACTTTTTCCCGTAAAAAAAGTCTTCGAGAATCTTTTTTGAAATAAGGCAAAAAAAAAAAGAAAAGAAAAAAAAATCTACACATTTTTTTTAAGAAATCCAAAATTCTACAACGCCATTGAAACAATTATCATAACAAACATGATATACAAGAGATGTTCAAATGAAAAGGTTCGAAATAATATATTGTTGGTATAAATGAAGACTTTATTCAAAGTTAACACCATAGAGGTCTGAGCACAACGACCCCATTGATTAACGAACGGGATGATTCCTTGTTCCCAGAATTCCTGTGGCCGTGAAGAAACTCAGACCTTCAGAGCGTCTTTGAGTTCGTCGTCCCAATTAAAGCGCTTCCCTTTCTGAACTTTTTTAGGGAACCAAACACACGAAAATCGCAGGGCGACATGTCCGGGCTGTTGGGCGGATGGTCAAGCTGCTTCCACTTGCAACATGACCAGTTTCACGTGTGTGTGACCCTGGAGGCGTGTGGATGCACATTTTCAAGAAATCGATCCACACCTTCAGTAATCAGCCCCGGTCTTTTGCTCTTGATGCACCTGCGTAGGCTTCGGAGTGTCTCACACTACACATTGGAGTTCATGGTTCTTCTGTGCTCGAGGAACTCAACAAGTAGCGGACCTTGGATGTCGAATAAAATGGCCAGCAACACCTTGTCTGCTAAAGCCACGGCTTTGAACTTTTTAGGGGGAGGTGACGACACATGCTTCCACACCTTGCTGACCCGCTTTTTCTCTGGCTTGTAGTGATAACACCAGCCCTCATCAACAGCGACAATCCACTCCAGGAAAGCGGGGTCTTTATGATACCGAGTGAGTGAATGTTAAGTTTAATGGCGCAAGAGCCAGATAAGGCTATGCTGTGCCAAACAAGATTTAACTGTGGTCTAGAACTGAAGAAATTGGGGGGGGGAAGACGAAAATTGGTTGACAAGGAGGGTCGAAAATAGAGAAGGATCGCTAGCGTAATACGGGGGCGCGTCACCCGTGTTTACCAAAGACAGTAAACCCCACAGGGAAGAAAAAGATCACTAGGGTGCCACGGGGTCATGATGCCCGTACTTATTTATGATACCGAAAATGATGTTACAGTGCCATACCCTTTTGCTGATCGGTGAGCTGCTTCGGACCCCAAAATCTGTTTTTCTTCTGGATCCGAAAATCTATTTTTCTTTGCTTATAAAAAAAAATGTTATTTTTTTTTATATATATATATATTGTATGTGGTGCATGATATAACAGAGTCAATGAAAATTTCCTCAAATGATTCCTGAAACACCTTCTTTCTGGCAAATACAAATATAACTCCTTTTCTTAGGTAAATATTGAAAAAATTAAAAATACAGTTAAAAACAAAAAATCAGATATTACAAATATCATCAAATTAAAAAAAATTCTAATGAAAATGAGAAAAAATTTACTTAAATACATGAAACAGTATATTAATTTAATACAGCAAAAAAAAAAAAAACCTAAATTATAATTATATACTATTTAAGAACAAACCACATTAAAATCTTAAAGTAAGTGAAAAGCAACAATTAAGAACTAAAATCGGAGATAATGTAAATAATATTGTTCCATATTTTGGAATAGAAAAAAGTGCTACATATATATTTTAATAAAGTATTTAGTACTTATAAATACCAGCATATATAAAAAAATCCCAAATCTACACATTATACGTAAACTGTTCTTAACTCTAAAATACATTTATTCTTTTAAATGAGTGAGTGACTGGAGTTTAATGGCGCAAGAGCCAAAGTAGGCTATGCTGTGCGAAACAGTTGTTAAAATCAATCAGAATAAAAAAAAATTTAAAAATATGAAACAAACACGATGTGAAAAAAGATAAAGTTTTTTAAATGAAAAATGCATAATATATCTAACAGAATCCAAAATACTGCAGAAATATCATAATTTTAAAAGTCAATTAAAATACAATGCATTGCACTATTTATACATTCAAATATTCTAATGAATATATGGAAAACACACAAATAATAAATAAAAGCTTCGTTTGATCCAAAGTAGGTAAAAAATCGATTTCCATTGAATTCGATATTTCTTAAGAAAACCAGGATTTTTTTTTTTTTTACTATTTTGATTGAATAATTAATTGTTGGTTTATATCGAGAAATCAGTTTGTGCACCCAATAACAAAACCTATTAGTAATCAATTTCTAACCAAAGAGAAATGTTTTAACTTCGCTTCAATAAATTCTTATTTGTGTACTTAATAAAAAAATTATAAATGCATGAGACAAATTTATCAAACTAATATTATGTATATTTCTTGCGGTAATGATGAACATAAAATTCTGAAAGTTGTAGAATCAAGGAATCTCTTCTTCATTTAACAGATTTATAGCATCTTAATTTATTGTATTGAGTGCTATACAACTATACTAAATTTCATCATTAAACAGTTTTGTACTTTCTTCTCATTAGATGGCAGCATGAGAATAAATTTTCAAATACATGGGCTTATTTTAGTTTTATTTACATTTATTTAATAACCAATCACAGGGTTCAACACATTAATCAATCAGTAGGGACTTGCATATTTTTCTTGTAGCAAAATGTAGCTGTTTCTTTGTACACCTATTGTTGTCATCTATTAATCATCATTACTTGTCTGTCCACTTAATCTGGTTCTTCTATTATATTAAGTTAATAAACCGAATAAAAAAACTCTGTCTATAAGTCCTTTTTGTTTATCAACATGATACTCTTTCTAGCACTCTTTCTTTCAGTTAACAAGGCTTTTGTAAAATGCAATACAACCTAATAAGCTTAATAACAATATTGAGGTTCAAGATAAACTAATACTGTGAGCAATTCATGAACATGAAAAAAATTTTTAGTACTTGAAAAAAAGAGCATTGATTACAAGTACATAAAATTTTAACAAATGATTTATCATCATTTTCTGTAGTTAAAGTTTATATTCCCGAAAAAATCGCACTAAAGCTTTAAATTCACAATATACTCACTCAAACATGAAAAAAAATTATTTCAAATTATTGATTACCAGATAACTTTATTTGAATGTATAAAAATGCATATAAATTTAGATGTCTGTTGTATAAAATTCATTTGAAGTTTTTTTTTTCCAAGACAAAAAGTAAAGAATAATTCATCTAAAAGAACAGAAACTCAGATTCATATGCAATCAGTTATAATTCATCTAAAAGAACAGAAACTCAGATTCATATGCAATCAGTTATAATGAAATTCAGATCTACTTATGACAATTCATATTCTCTATAATTTTTAAGAAATCTTTATAACATTTATTCTGCCAGAGAAATTTAGGATACTAGAAAAATTAATATATGAGCAATTTTTTTTAGTGGTAATAAGTCCATTCCTTTTCAAATTACGAAATAGTTAAGTTTACATTGTTAAATATATATACATAAATGATATTTCTCTTAATAAATTTATACAAAAATCATGCTCTGCTGAATATGTTATTATAAATATCAAAAAAGATATCTACATCTATAAAAAACTTCCATTAACTCATTCATTTGGAAAAGTAGAATAACACCTCTTTAAGAAAAAAGCTTACATTTTAGCACTTGAAATGACAATTTCATATATCCACAGAAATGTATTTAGTACGTAAATTTATTCTTATTTTTTATTTAATCAAAACTCCTACCTTTTCAGTACTTATAGGTCATATAATACATATAGTTTATATAATGCTCATAACTTACAGAATAAAACAAATAGCTCAAAGCAGGTACGAATTGTACAAATCAGTTTCCATAAATATGCGAGAAATTTTAAATGATATTTAAAAAAAATTCAAGTTCATGATATATGATTGACAAAAATCTTAGACTACAACTTAATAAAAATTTACTATTCGACTTAAAATAAAATAAATAACATTGAACAAAATTCACAAAAATTCTTTGTGCTGTAAGTTTTTTGGTTAAAGTCACCTAAGTAATTGGCGATGAAACTGGGCGACTTCCTAGATAGGTCGCCAAATGTGCGTGACTTAAAGCATTGAGTTTGCTCTTAGGGTTAAAATAACCTAAATCACCACATTTAAATCATTATCCCTCCGAAAAGTCACCAATGGGACACTCTATTCACAACTTTAACCAATTTTTTCCACTACAATGAGGAAAACTGTACATGATATTCTATAATTGCTCATACAGCTGAGAAACCAATTCAATAAAAATAATATGCTTATTTCAGTTCTAAATTTTTTATATAACATGATTAAAAGATGAACAAATTGATATAACACATACACTTGAAACGTAACTGCATTAAAAAGGAACATAGTGATACATTTAAAAAATTTATTGTATATACTCATACCACTCAGAAGTTTGAGAAAAACAATAAAATAAAAAAAATATTCATATTTTACTACCTTCATTCAAATTTTGCTTATTATTACCCTAATTCCTGCATTCCAACAATTTTTGTTAAAAAAAGTTTTTCCTTACTATGAATGTCTAAATATTGTCTAAAATGAATATATGACAAACGATAAGATTTTTTACTAGCTATGAAAACACAAATACTTTCATAAATTATTACCATTCAACAAACCATTTTGAGAAATTTCACAAATATAAAGCTAATCCTTTGAGTGATAACGTAAATGATTCTTTAAAGAATTACTGTGAGAAAAAGCTTTCATACAAATTTCACACACATAAGGCTTTTCCTTTGTATGAATACGTAAATGAACTTTTAAGCATTTATTGAGCGAGAAAGCTTTCTTGCAAAATTCACAAACATAAGGCTTTTCCTTTGCATGAATAGGTAAATGATTCCTTAATGAAGAACTATGTGAGTAAGCCTTCTTACAAATTTGACACACATAAGGCCTTTCCTTTGCATGAATAAGTAAATGAACTTTTAATTCCTCATTCTGCAAGAAAGTTTTCTTGCAAATTTCACAAACATAGGGTTTTTCTTCTGAATGAATACGTAAATGGTTCTTTAACAATGAACTATAAGAGAAAGCCTTCTCACAAATATCACACACATAAGATTTGTCCGTAGTATGAGTATGTAAATGTTTTTTTAAGTATTTATTCAGCGAGAAAGCTTTCTTACAAATTTCACAAACATAAGGCTTTTCGTTTGCATGAATAGATAAATGATTTTTTAAGAATGACGTTTGTGAGAAAGCCTTCTTACAAATTTCACACACATAAGGCTTTTCCTTTGTATGAATACGCAAATGAGCTTTTAAGTGCCCATTCTGCAAGAAAGTTTTCTTGCAAATTTCACAAACATAAGGCTTTTCCTTTGTATGAATACGTAAATGATTATTTAACGAAGAACTCTGTGAGAAAGCCTTTGTACAAATTTCACACACATAAGGCTTTTCTTTTGTATGAATACGAAAATGAACTTTCAAGTGCCCAATCTGCACAAAAGCTTTCTTGCAAATTTCACAAACATAACGCTTTTCCTCTGTATGAATACGTATATGTTTATTTAACGAAGAGTAATGTGAGAAAGCCTTCTTACAAATTTCACACATATAAAGTTTTTCCTTTGTGTGAACAAGCAAATGAGTTTTTAAGATCGATCTATCCGAGCAAGACTTGTTACATATTTCACAAACATAAGGCTTTTCCATTTCATGAAGATGTATATGAATCAAAAGATCTACTAGCAAGAATTTTTCATACAAATTCACATTTGTAAGACTTTTCCATCGTATGAATACACTAATGAATTTTTACTGTACTCTTACCTGAAAATCATTTTTTTGCAAGAGGCACAAACATAAGACTTTGTCATACCTGCATACTTGAATTGATTTGAATAAAATGATTTTCACAAACTAAATCGTATTTCTTACTAGTATAATTTAGTAAATTGCTTTTCAAATTAAGAGCTTGCATAAAAGAATTTGTCCTGTATTTCACAAAGTACAGTATTCACTGACTTCCAAGTACATTTCCTACTTGTATGATTTGGTAAATTGCTTTTCAAACTAAGAGCTTGCATAAAAGAATTAATCCTGTATTTCACAAGTACAATATTCAATTGATGTCCTGATACAGCATGATAAAAGGAAACAATCTAATGCATACATTTTCATGAATTCTTTTGGTCTGCATGAATTGCAATATATATTTTGCTAAATGACCTAGTAAAGAAAAAGCCTTTGGGTAAATTTGTCATTTATAAATTTTTTTTGTTCTTTATTAAGGTAGTCCAGATTGAAATGTTATATCAATTTCTAATAATTTTACAATAATTAATTTTTAAGCGAATATATATGAGTTCTGTTCAAAGACCTTTTAGTTTTAAATACCAAGTAGAAAATATCGCACGTACATTAGTAAAAGAAAACTTGTTGATTTATCACTCAATAGTAAACACAGGGCATCGTTAAAGAGAGGGCGAAATGGGTGTGGCTCTTCTGAGCGAGCACTTCTGGTCGGTACACTCAAAGAAAAACAGGTTGTTTCTCATTGGTGCGGGAGTAATGTGATATTCTTTTTGGGGTTGTCTGTTTTGTCTTTTTCAGCGCTTTTTATACATTTACAATTCGTAGGGAAGGATTGAAATACAAAAAAATCCTAAATTCTTCAAATTTTTTTTTTTTCCTTTTACTTAAAATCTAAATAATTTTGAGCTTCCTTTCATAGATGAAACATTTTTCTTTAAAGCTTAATGAAAACAGGATATAAATCATAAAGATTAAAAATTACAAGTGTTTATTATATATATACTATGATTCATATTTATGTATACTTTGAAAAGGAATTAATTTTTATACATATACAAGTTGAATCTTTATCTAAAGTACTATATCTCAAAAGATAAATAATATTTAAAAATATGCCTTTATCAACATAATCCCTGTCATATAATTAAATTTTTTTATGCGGATGTATTTCTTAATAAAAATTTAATCAAATTAATCGGATACTATATTTTCTTTTCATTTTAAAATTAATTATACATTTATTTCGTTTTTATAAAATAAATGTCATAAAGCTTATTCATTAATCTCTCTTCTTTCTTAAAACATATTTTGAAAAACGTGGTTAATGCTGTTGTCCAACGCATTTACTAATACATTTAGGCACATGAAGTCTTAATAGCTACCTCTTTCAAAATTAATAAATATTGATTCTTTGAATTAAATTAAAAAAACAATTGAGCTATGAAAAATTTGATTTTGTTTGCTTGAAACTAATTCTCGAAATAAGAATGCCGTGTTAATAAATTTGGGAAAATATTAAATTACAAAGACAGAAGAAGTTTTAATTTTTTTTTTTTTTTTAAATATTTGAATAATCAGACAGTATTTCCATACTTTCAGCAACAAATCAGAATTCCAAAAATTTCAAAAGAAATTGGCTTATTCCATTTTTTTATTATTAAAATAAACATTCACAATCTATGAATACTATTTGCACTAGTTCGTATCTCATTTAAACTAACGAATTGTTGATAAAGCCGTGACCAGCGAAATCTTGGCCTACTCAGACGGTGTTGCAAAATCTATATTTACAAAAATCAGGAGATTAAATTATAAGAAAAGTAACATTGGATTTTTTTTTATTGGAAATAAAATATTTATGCGTTCTATTTTGAAGCTGAAATAGGGTTATTTACTGTTATTAGCTTAATTAAAATGTTAGGAATGCGTATCAAGTAATTAAAGTTACCATTGACAAGCTTATTCATACCGCAATTTGTTTAATTCATTAAGGTATCCGTACACCTTCGGAGAAAATTTTTTGAAATATATTGGTATTTACTACCAAAATATTTTTAATGTTAAAATATAACCTAAAACTATGAATAACACATTTAATAATATGCTTTTAATTAAAAAAAAAAAAATTGGAGTTGAAAACATGGTGAAAATAGTACATAAATTGATTATCAGAATAACGTTCATAACTCAACAGTAAATAAAAATATCATTATTCTGAACATATTATCTTATTTGCCATAACAGTTTTTGGGGCTGTTACTACTTTCATGATGAAAATCATATTACTACAATTTTTATTGTGTTTCGAGTCAAATAACAATGAAAAATCAAGAAAGAGTTACAACAATAAAGGATTTACACCTTTGTTACTAAAAACATCTCAATTTTACAACCATGAAAGTGGTAGGGATTCTTAAAAACTATATAATGAAGATCTTTACAAAATTTAAATTAATTTGGTTTATAACTTTTTCTGATATCTATGTTGCCATATGTAAATATGTCGAGAAAACTCATTTTAAGAAAAATCAAAAACAAATTTTCAAATGCAATTAAAAATTAGCTACTGAGTAAAATTCAAATCCCTGTAACTTAAGTTCTAAATAAGGTGTAAGCAAAATTCAAACTATACTGGAAAGAAAAAAGTTTAATTTTTAAATTAACATTAAGACCAGAAAATTGAAAAATTTGACAAAAATGACGTTTTATTCATTTCATTAAGATTTTTTTTTTGTTTTTGTTTTTGTTATATGTATCTCACACTTGTGAACTTCCAATGCAGTGTTCTAATCAGTAATATTGAAATCCGAATCACCATCATTGGAAATCCTTCAGGGGGGTGCCAGCTCAGGTGTCGTCCTCGTCACTTGTCCGTGGTTCAAAATTACGAGGTCCGTCGCCAATAGCCCTCGTGTTGCTTCTAGTGCGACGTAAATAAAAAGTAAACTAAACTAAACTAAATCATTCGCTGTTGAGAATGCTGCTAATATCAACTTTGATTTTAAAACATAACAGGCATCTGCCTTCGAGTAGAATATGCATTTCTATTTAATTTCATTTTCAA
The DNA here is from genome assembly GCA_019974015.1 of Nephila pilipes. Taxonomy (NCBI): domain Eukaryota; kingdom Metazoa; phylum Arthropoda; class Arachnida; order Araneae; family Nephilidae; genus Nephila; species Nephila pilipes. Next base: position 9,294 of record BMAW01078565.1, on the reverse strand, counting down.
CCCGACTTTTCATACTGTTTTGCAAGATTTTCACTCTTTCCAATTGTTTTATTTAATATCTTTGCAATTAAGGGTAATCAAATAACATTTCGGTACAGAAAATATTTTACAAAAAAATTTGGAAAATTTCCATTTACATCGTTTTTACTAAGACAACAACAATCAAATAACAACGAGTGTCAGTCCGATGGATTCTTTACTCAATATAATCTCCCAATTGCCAGTGGTTAGTAAAAAAAAATTAAACTTACATATTAAATATGTGATTAGTGCATGTATGAGATTAAAAACATGAATAAGGGAAAGAAAGAGGAAAGAAGGAAGTAAAATAGATGAAATATTTTCAATGATAATGAAAGTTTTAGTAACAGATTTTATAAATTTTTTTACTAACATTATCATAAAGATAAAGTTATATCATTTATATTTGTTTAATTTTTTTTTTAAATTTTCATCTTTTTAACCCCACCTCTGAGTCAATGGATAGACTCTGCGTCCACACATCCTTACTAAGAAAGTAGTTGTACTGAAATTACTTTAAACTTTTCAGAAATCTGCACCACTTCTTTGTGTATTATTTCCACATTTGTGTTTGTTCATGCTAAATCGATTGCATGAATTGATTTCTATACATATTACATTGCTCTTTTGTTTAGTTTTTTTATTTGTTCTTTAGCAGGTTTCCGTGACTGAGCTAATTACGCTGTGGTAAATTTTCGAAATATCGCTAATAATGGCAATTCAAAAAACAAGAATTTAACATTTACTATTTATCAGTTTTTATTATTTTCCCAGATTAAAAACATACACCTGAAAAAACAACAACAATCATTAATTATAAAGATATAATTATTCAAATTATTTATATAATAACTGCGATATGAAATCATATTATATTTTATTATATTCAAATGAAATTGATAAGCGATTATTTATTCACTAATTTTCTATCCCTTTTTTAGCTATTTTACTTAATACAATGTAAACAGGATGAAATGAATTTATGGAACACGTAGAATGTAATTTAAAATTGAAAATAGTAACATTCATTTCAAAGTAGACGAAGTATGCAAACCGAAAGGGGACGGATCCTCTTAGAAAACTTTTACAAGATACAATTTTGTTTCATTATTGTTTGATATTCTAAGAGGTGCAACTTGACGGTTCATTTCACTGTAAGCCTCCAGGATTTCACCCCCCCCCAGCTTCAATCACCTACAACTTCACAAACTGGAATAAATATCAGCTCATCATCCACGACAATATCCCAGGAAACCCGAAAATAGAAAATACTGAAGAAATTGATAATTCAATCAACCTTCTCACCACCACCATCAATAGTGCAATTACGCAAGCTAGTAAATGCAAAGTTATCTCCTCCTCACCCTCCACTATTCCACCTCACCTACGTGAGAAAATAAAAGAAAAAAATCGACAAAGAAAATTGTGGCAAGACACAAGATTCCCCCCATACCGCACTACATTAAACAAAATGCAAAGAGAGATCAAAAAAGAACTTAACCTCATCAGAGAAAATAGATTAAATTCCACCCTTCTCACTGCAAATGCCGAAGACAACTCACTCTACAAACTCATCAAGTACCACCAATCCAAGCCTACCATCATCCCTCCTCTCAATAGTGACCAAGGACCAATCTACAATACCATCGACAAAGCTAACCTCTTCGCTGACACCCTCGAAGACTCCTTCCAAGTCAACGAAGAACCCGAAAATGAACGGCACACCATTATGGTGGATGACACAGTAAACCGATTCCTCAACACTCCACACGACGCCAACAACCCTCCTCTCACCTCTCCCAACGAAGTCATGGAAATCATCCTCAAACTAGATATTAAAAAAAGCTCCGGGACCAGACAAAATCAAAAACTTTGCACTAAAATCCCTTACTCTCAACTCCATCACCTATCTCACTAAAATCTTCAATAGATGTATTCAATTAAATCATTTTCCTCAAGCCTGGAAACACGCAGTCATCACCATGATTCCGAAGCCAGGAAAATACCTTCAAGATCCTAACAACTACCGACCTATCAGCCTTATCTCTACAATAGCAAAATTTTTTGAAAAAATCATCCTTAAACGTATACAGCACTTCTCCGACATCTACAATATCATCCCTTCACATCAACATGGCTTCCGATAGGAGACCTCAACCTGCTATCAACTACTTAGAGTAGTAAATTTCGTAAAATCCAATTCCAAAAATAAAATCATCTCAGGTGGTCTATTCCTTGATGTACAGAAAGCGTTCGATCGCATCTGGCACAAGGGCCTGATTTTCCGACTCATCCAACTCAACTTTCCTACTTATCTCATTCAACTTATAAATAGCTATTTATCAAACAGAACATTTCAAGTTAAACTTCATCACCAGCTCTCTAAAATATGTCATATATCTGCAGGAACACCACAGGGAAGTTTGATCTCTCCCCAAATTTTTTCTTTATATACATATGACTTCCCCACCTCACCCTATGTTGAAATCTGCCTTTTTGCGGACGACGCGGCCATTTTAACAAAAAAACAAATCTATCACTGAAATCCAATATATCCTCCAAGATTACGTCGAGATCCTAGAAGACTGGCTTTCTCTCTGGAGAATCAAAATAAATGCAAGCAAATCCCACGCCATCCTCTTCAACCACAGCAATAGACCCTACAACCTACCTCCTCCTATCAACTTCTTCGATGAATACATAGAATGGGCTGATCAAGTCACCTATCTAGGTATCCAGCTAGACCCAAAACTCACCTTTAAATATCACATCGAGTCCATCATCCAAAAAGCTTCCAGAAAATTCTATTCTCTACAACCTCTACTTGGTAAAAAGTCAAAATTATCTCTTTCAAACAAGCTCTTAATCTACAAAACCTACATCCTACCAGTGATCACCTACGGCTGCCAAATCTGGAGCTGCACCGCCATCAATCATAGAAACAGAGTTCAAAGAACCCAAAACATCTTCCTCCGACACATCGCAAGAGCCCCTAGATACATGGCAATCCGATTCCTTCATACTGAACTCAAGATACCCTCCATCGCAAAAACTATCCACAAGCTCTGTGAGTCATTTCTCAATACCATTGAAAACCACAACAACCCAACCATCAACGCCCAATCTACCATCATTCAAGAAATTAACTACTATCATCGCCTTGCATCAATCCAATATCTGACCTTTTAAAGAAACCTACGACAAACCGAAACTTGACCCACTTCCCCACCTCGATCAGCTGCTCGAATAGCTGATCAAGGGTATGACAATTTAAATTAGAGTACCAGCCTCAAAAAAGAAGAGGCATTTTTCTCTGTATGGGTGGAAGTGGAAAGACACAAAGTGTCAGAAAAGTTCTACCCTTCGAGGGGCAGTGAGAGTGAGGGCGGTAGAAGGCACGGCTAGTGACGGCCAACGATAGGCCGAGACCGATCGGAGGCTTGCCGGCCAGGAGAATGTAAGAAGTTGCGCTGGAGCGCGAATGAAGGAGGAGAGGAGGGGGGAATGCTGGCGCCATCTGTTGGAGCAAGTTCGCGTGACAACGTGAAGATTGGGTACGGCTTTGGTGTTCTCGACGGGCCGAAGCCTGTCGTGAACTCGCCGGCCAAGAGGAAGGAAGCGATGGTGAGGTTGGTTACGGCTTTTTTAGGCCCCCTCGCGGGAACCTGCCGACCAGTGCAGTGTGATTACGGCTTGTTAGTCCCCCTTACGGGGTCTTGCCGGTCAGTGAATGTGATTACGGCTTGTTAGTCCCCCTTTCGGGGGTCTTGCCGTTCAGTGAGAGTGATTACGGCTTGTTAGTCCCCCTTTCGGGGGTCTTGCCGGTCAGTGAGTTTGGATACGGCTTAATGATTCCCTTTCGGGAGTCGCCGGCCAGAGCTCTTTGAGTGTCCCTCCCCTAACGGGGAGGGGGTAGGAGTGGAGACATCTAGGAAGTTTCCTATTGGTTCTTGAGGTGCGTTTCTTCCAGCAATCAGGGAGCATTTGGAGGGTGACATCTATCGGTTGGGAAATTAAATGGAAGTTTTAAAATATACAGGGAGTTATTTGGGAGATATTAGGATGATTTCTTCTAAGATTTAAATTGATGGGTCTGTCTAATTGATTAATTGTAGGATTGGGGTGGTTGGAGAGGCTATTGTAGAAAGAGGAGGATAATTTTCGAATAGTTTGTGGAATGGATTCAATATTGAGCTCGTCATGAAGAACTCTTCTTGGGATGAAGTTGGGAGCATTTGCCATAATACGGAGTGCTCTGTTTTGTAGTATTTGAAGTTTCTTTATGTTGGATGAAGATGCCGAGCCCCAAATGGCACAGGCATAGGTGATAATGGGTTGGAGATATTGAAGGTAAATTAATCTTTTATTGGAAAGGGAAAGCTGAGATTTTTTTCGGAGTAGAGGGATAAATTTACATAGGGTAAGTTTAAAATTTTGGCAGATCATATTAATATGGAGGGTAAATCTGAGATTTCGGTCAAGAATAATTCCTAGGTACTTAGCTTCATTTTTCCATGGTATCGGTTTGTTAAAAAGGTGGAGGTCAATGGTGCTGTTAATTCTAGATTTTCCTTTTCTGAAGATGACTGCACTAGATTTCTCCGTATTAATGGCAATTCTCCACTTTGTTAACCACTTTTGAAGCGGTCTGAGATGGCGTTGAAGGGCTTGGATCGCTTGTTCCGGGGTTCGGTGCTGACTCAGTAGGGCAGTGTCGTCCGCAAAAAGGCAGGTATCTATTGTATTAGAGGTAGGAAAATCACTGGTGTATAAAGAATAATAAAAGGGCGATAAAATTGCCCCTTGGGGACAGCCCGCAATAATATTGCCTTTTCTTGATAGTTCATTATGAATTTTTACTTGAAATGTTCGATTACTGAGAAAGCTATGGGTGAGGTGAATGAGGTAATCAGGGAAGTGATGAGTGATCATTTTGGAAATTAATCCGTCATGCCACATCCGATCGAATGCTTTTTGGACATCTAAAAATAGTCCGACAGTCACGTAATTATTATTGTAGCCATTAATTATTTTATCTGTCACCCGAAGTAGTTGATGTTGTGTGGAAGTGTGTTCGCGGAAACCGTGCTGTTCTGGGGGAATAATTTGATTTTCGTCTGCGAATGCTTGAAGTCTTTTTAAAATGATTTTTTCGAAAATTTTGGCAATGGTGGGAAGGAGGCTAATGGGTCTATAATTTAGAGGGAGGCTTTTATCTTTGTTAGGTTTAGGTAATACGGTTATTATTGCGTTTTTCCAGGTGGCTGGGAAATGTTGTAACATTAGGCATTTGTTAAAAATTTTTGTGAGGTGAGTTATTGCGTTTATAGGGAGTGATTTGAGAACTATATTTTTAATTTTGTCTTCACCAGGAGATTTTTTAATTTTCGTGTTTAGTATTATTTCACAGACTTCTTCGGGTGACGTGAGTGGGGGGGGGAGCGATCACTATTTCGGAAATATCTTCGAACTTGCCTCTCGACCAATTCAATGTGTGAGTCAGAGTAAGGAGTTGCGTTCTCCTGGAAAGAATCTTCGAAGGAGTCGGCGAATAAGTTTGCTTTCTCGGCGGTGGTGTACACAAATCCCCTATGGCCAAGCAGAGGTGGGATAGGAGCGGGTGTAGATTTTTTGAATTTCTTTACTATCCGGTGGAGGTAGCAGTCATAAGTAGAGGCTTCTTTTAATTCTTCATTTATGTTTGCAGTTTTAAAATTTGTTAGAATGGATTGAATGGTTTTTTGAAGCTTGTTTAATTCTTTTTTAATTCTGGGATCTCTTGTATCTTGCCATCTTTTGCGGAGGCGGTTCTTAGTTTGGATGAGGGTTCTGATTGGCTGCGGGAGAGGTAAGGGAGCGTGGGGGATGAATTTGCAAGTACTGGATTGGTTTATTGTTCGCTGGATGGTTTCGGTGAAGTTGACGGCTGCTGCATCGAGTTCTTCCGGGGTGCTGATGATGGGGTTTCCGTCTATTGAGTGATGAAGGATTTCTTGGAATTTTTCCCAGTTCGTGAATTTATAGAAGTTATTTCTTGGGGGTGAAAGGTTGTCGGGGTAGATATTGAATAGCAGTGGGTGGTGATCGCTGGAGAGTTCTTCCATGATAGTTACAGATGTATTTGCTAGGCCTTTCGCAATGCAAAAGTCTATGGTGGAGGGTCTTTCGTTACGTCTCACGGGAATTCTAGTGGGTTCGGCGGGAGCGATAATTTCCAGTCCGTAGGTTTGGGCAAAGTTGTAAATTTCTCTTCCTGCTTTGTTTTGTATTTGATGACGGATGTTCCAGGTGTTATGTTTGGCGTTGAAGTCTCCTAACAGTAGGCAGTTGGTTCTGTTACGTATAATTTTTTGGAGATCAGGAATCAGGTTTTGCATATTTCTCGGTGGTCTATAAGTCGAGCAAATTGTAATTGGTCGGGAGGCAGTTTCGATGTTAATGGCAGTTACATTTAAAGCGTTAGTGAAGATGTTAATTTCATGATGTGGAATAGAGTTTTTTATTTGTAGGGCTGTGCTTCCTCCTCGATGAGTGAGGCGGTCAGTCCGATATGTAGAGTAATTCGGAATATTGAGGGTATCGCAGGGACGGAGAAAGGTTTCCTGCAGGGCGATTATATCAGGATTGTTTTCTTCTACAAATAGGAGGAATTAGTTTAATTTATTTTTTATGCCGTTGGCATTCCAACACATAATTTGTTGGGAAGGACGACTATTGTTGGTTGTATTAAACATTAATTGTGTCTATTTGGAGGAGGGTCGTGATTTCTGTAAATCGATCGGACGTGGGCTTGCCGGATTTTGATATGGCTATGAATTTTTTGAGTATTTGGAACATTTCGATGCATTCGGGGTCGTGGAGTTGCTTAAATAGTTCGGTGATATTGGAGCCAGATGATTGAGCAGCAGTAGGTTCAGGGTTTCGGGGAGATATAGCAGCAGGGGTTTTGAGAGCATCGGCGTAGGATGCTGGAGTGGTGTGGTGGTCTGGACGCACTGCCCTAACTTCTCTTTTTTCTTTTAGTATGGACTTTAGTTTCATACGTTGTTCGTTGGAGGTTAATTTTTTATTTTCTTTTTTCGGTCTATTTAGAGGATTCATGGGGCATAATAAGTGGTTTGCGGTGTGTTCGCCCTGACACAGACCGCAAGTGGGTGGGGTGTTGATATCTTTTTTACAGTCGCGAGTGAGATGCGGATTGCCACAAAACTTTCTCTCCTACCGTTTCTCCCTTCTTCTCTCTCCCTCTCCACCCTGCCACGGTAAAGGAGAGCAGAGCTCCCCCTTCCCCTCAGCAGACCTAACCACTCTCCTTCCCCTACTCCCTGTCCTTTCCTTCCTGCCCCGGCTAGGGTTGAGCTCCGCTCACCCCTTCCCATCGGCAGTTCTACCCTCTCACCTACCGCTACCCTGCCTCGGCGAGAGCGGAGCGCTTGCTCCCCCTCACCCACGGCAGACCCTACCCTCCGCTCGCTTCTACCAATCATATCGCTCATCCCACTCAACACTCATAAGTCACTCTTAAAACTATTCAATCCTCTCTTTACTACCAATTCAAAAATTTTACTCACAAAATCATTAATACCTTCATGTTTCTATCCATGCCATGCTACATTAGACAAAGAAAAAGCAGTTCACGCCACTGCTGGAACTTTAAAAAACGTAGCCTACCTGAGGTGCAACTTGATGTAGATTTATTTTCCATCACGCCATCCCTCTATAACGTTTGATTAGTTCGCTAAAGTTTATATCTGTGGTAATTCCCATTGTTTTAAAAGTATTGCGAGTATGATTTTGATTAAAAACAACAAGAGAGAAGCATTCCTTTGATGACATTTGTTGTTGGTTTTTCCCTCTAAAAGTGTTTATAATATGCAATTGCTATATTACGTATTATTAATTACTAAAATGAGCATGAGATATTTTTTACGAATATATTAACATTGAGATAAAAATCGGTTTTCGCATCCCTTGTTTATATACCTTCAGAATTGAAACTCGAGTTTTTTTTTCCTGTCATTTGATATGAATATTGATTTCTTAAAAACTTGTGTAGTATAGGTTATTTCAATTACTAAGCAACATGAATCATCGTCAAAACTGAAAGAAAGAACTATAACTTTCAACCTCTTTTTTTTCCTTTAGATTTTGAATAAACATTGTATGCATTTCTTATATATATTAATGCATTATTTTATGCATTAAAATATATAAGAAATGCATACAATGATTTATTTCTTAAGATCTTAAATGAAGGTGAATAAGTATTTCTAAAACCGCTGAGGAATAAATCTTTCAATATTTTCACAAGGTTTATGCTTTTTCATGGTTTTCATTTTCATTTATATGCTTTCTAATCTGAGAAGTGTAAAACATTTTTAAGGAAAATCAATTAAAATTCAGAAAACTGCGATGAAAAACGAAGCTTTTGTAGGCAACAGAATGAATTCTATTAAGTTTTTCAAATTCAACGCAGAATATGGAAAATAATTTTGATGTATCTAAACAAAAAATTTCCAATGCTTATTTATGTGAACATCTTTACGCGAATAAAATATATTACCGGAATGATAATGTTATCGAATTGCAATGTAATGGTATCCAGTATCCACAATAGTTCAATAGACATGTCGCAAGCTCACGAATCGAGATATTATAGTCCAGCCGAATGTTCGAATCTTCATTGCACTAAACACGCACTATGAAGAGGGTTAATTCGTTTTAAATTGGTCAAGATTCAAAGTCCTTACGCTTAAGTAGTAAGAGAAAATAAAAGAACGGGCTGTCAAGCTCAGGTATCCTCCTCGTCATGTGACTATGTTTCAAAATTAATAAAAACTTATGTTTCTTCTAAGAGCAACGTTAATAAATTATTTTGCATTACAATATTCGTAATCTTATTTTCAGAATTCGATTCGAATAACAAATTTTATTTTATTTTTTGATTTGAATAATTAATTCGGAATGAAAATAATTTAGAGGGAATTATAACAATATAAAGTAAAATGGAGCAATACATATATTATGTCACGTTTAGCCACTATAAAATAAAAAAAATAAAAAAGTTCGCTGGGAAAGGAAAATGATGTTTCACTGCTATATATTTTATGATGAAAATTTAATTTTTTATAAGTATAGTAGAGAAGTTTGTTGAACATTTTCTCTTTCTCCTCTCTTATTTTCTAATAATTAATATTTTCATTCATTACCATGATATATTTAAATAATTTTGTTCCTTTAAATTTAATCCCAACTGGAAGCAATCATTTGTTT
>BMAW01078555.1:0-25667 GCA_019974015.1 Nephila pilipes | reverse complement strand
TATATATATATATATATATATATATATATATATATATATATATATATGTAATGATTTAACTTAATTCACCTTAATATCTCACTTAAATAATTTAATTTACTAAATTTGCCCATTCTCTCCTTTAAACGATAATGTTCATTCGTATTTCCTGATACAATTCCTATTCTTTTTAATTAATTCAATCACGCGTTTTAAAAAAATCGCTGACAATGCTCTCTTCTCACGGAACAGACCTGTAGGGATGATCCCTACCAGACTTTGGGTATATATTTATCTTCCCTGGAAGTCCCTCCATTCAGACAGTTTTTGACGTTTAATTGAATTTTCCCTCATATATACGAGGGCCATCTAGAAAGTAGATTACGTTTTCGTCTGTGTCCGCTAGGGGTGGGGCTAGCGCGGCCATCTTGGGGTCAGAGCGTTGCGCAGCTCAGTGGGCATCTAGCCGTGCTAGTGAGAGGTTCGTGCTGTGCTCTGTTCAGATACTGTGACGGTTTAAAATGTCTGCGTTAATTGAAAATCCCGCGAGGTGCGTGCAGTAATAAGGTTTCTGACTGCAAAAAACTGTAAACCGATAGAAATCTATCGGCAGCTTTGTGAAGTGTATGGGGACAACATTATCACTGAAGGTGGAGTGCGTCAGTGGGTCATAAGATTTAAAAATGGCCGAACCAATGTTCACGACGAAGATCGAAGTGGGAGACCCAGCATAGTGTTTGCCGAACTTGTCGAAAAAGTCGATGCTAAAGTCCGTGAAAATCGAAATTTCACAATAACGGAACTTTCTTTGAGTTTTCCACAAATTTCGCGAAGTTTGTTGCACGAAATCATCAGCGAAAAGCTTGGTTACCACAAGTTTTGTGCAAGATGGATTCCAAAAATCTTGACAGAGGACCAAAAAAATCAGCGAATGGCTGCAGCGTTGAACTTTTTGGACGCTTACCATAAGGATGGTGACTCTTTACTCGATCGCATCGTTACTGGTGACGAAACATGGGTGAAACACGTGAACTGTGAAACGAAATTGCAATCAATGCAGTGGGGGCACACAAGTTCTCCCCAAAAACCCTAGAAATGCATGCAAACAATGTCGGCAAGGAAGATGATGGCGACTGTTTTTTGGGACAGAAAAGGTCTGATTTTGGTGGACTTCCTGGAAAGAGGCACTACAATAAACTCTCAAAGGTATTGCCAAACTCTCCAAAAACTCAGAAGAGCAATTCAAAACAAGCGCAGAGGAATGTTGAGCTCTAAGATCTTGTTGATTCACGACAACGCCCGGCCCCACACGGCAAATGTCACTCGTAAAGTTCTTGAATCTTTTAAGTGGGAGTTGTTTCCTCATCCGCCGTACAGTCCTGACCTGGCACCGAGCGACTTCCACCTATTCCCAGCAATGAAGAAGTGGCTGGCTATGCAGCGTTTTGATGACGACGCACAGCTGCAAGAAGAGGTAACGAAGTGGTTGAAGGCGCAGGCGGCCGAATTTTTCGACGAAGGAATTTCCAAGCTCGTACATCGCTACGATAAATGCCTTAATTTGAATGGTGACTATGTAGAAAAGTAGTATTTGAGTGTGGCTTTCATCTGTATATAATAAAATTTGTTTCCTATAATTTGTTTATTTTTTATTCCAAAACGTAATATACTTTCTGGATAGCCCTCGTACATACATACGCTCTTCTATACTCCTCTGGATCTTTGATCGGACCAATACTCTATAATTTGTACCTTAATGACAATCTAAATTACAATTTAACAATACTAAATATGTATGCCGATGACACAGTCATTCTCGCCAAATTTAAAAACATAAAAACTGTCAGTTATGCACTATACAAACATCTTCTCCTCCTACAAAATTACTACAACGATTGGAAAATTAAAATCAATGTCGAGAAATCGGCAGCGGTTTTATTTTCCAAAAAACGAAACATCCACCTACATTCTACGAAACACAAATACCGTGGTCTTAGAACACTAAATACTTAGGAGTAATACTTGACAAAACACTCTCTTGGAAACAACATATTTTACACACGCGAGATAAATTCCGGAAAGCTAAACGTAGCATTTACCCCCTTATTTGCCGGGACTCTGAAATGAACTTAAAAAACAAGTTGCTTCTGTACACAGCCGTACTAAGACCAATAATCACGTATGCATGTCCTATCTGGGCGTATGCTGCAAAATCTAACATCAAATAACTCAAATAATAATAGAAATAACTCAAAGCTCAACATTAAGAATGATCACAAACTCCAGATGGTACACTAGAAATAATGAAATCTACAAAGCTACAAAAATTCCAACTTTCAGATCATACATACAAAAACTAGCTAAAAAAATTTTTTTAACTCGTTAGAAACCACTAATAACATCAATATGATAAATCTAGAAAACTACACACCTAGAAGTAATACTAAAAGACTCCGAACTGTACTATAGATTCTTACAACCCACCCTAATAATTTACTTAACTTATTTTATTTAATCCAAAAACTCTCATTTTACTTAAATTTCTTCTGAATACACACTAGTTCACACTATTAGCAGCATACGCCTTCAACTCAGTCACACCCACCTCCTAAACACAGCAGTCAGGGACAGCCAATGGGAATGCTCCCCTCCAAGCAACATCAGCCAATAGAAGACAACGCTTCTCTGTGCTCCCTCTGACCGAAACCTATACCTCCAAGTCACCGCTTTTACCAGACCTTAATATCGTCCAATCACAAAGCTCCTTCTGATGCACTTCTTTCAGAAAGTTTTTAACTCAAGTTCTATGCCAAGTTCTGCAACCAAATTGCCGACCCGAGCTTGAAGGCCGCTCCGTGGCCTATGTGCTCGATAAATTTCACAGCGTATTCACAGCGTATACTCCTCTCATTACCTTACTGCTGTTCTCTTATGCTCGTCCTCTCTCTGTTAATCATCTGAGATTTGTATGGTAACTTCACTTCGGCCATTGGTGGCCGAAGCCCGACTAAAGTCTGCTACAATATGGAAATAAAAGTATTTCGGCCATGTATGGAATGATTCATTACTATTGACTAACGTTAAAGTAAATACCTTACTTTTAGTCGACAGGATCGTTCACATTTAGTCGACAGGATCGTTACATTTAATCGGTAGGATGAGTGATCCTGGTGGAAACCTGAAATTAAAATTTTTAAAATACGGGAGAGAGAGAGACTGCACAGAGGAATTTTCTGAAAATAATTAAAATTTACTTCAGCTATCTACTGATCCCCGTTTGAAGGTCGCAGTAGATGATCCGTTTCCCGACCGATGTAAGGACCTTAAAGCCTCGCAGATGATGCCGCCAGAACTTTGATGACCCTACCCTTACAGTCAAAATAACTACCAAAACACCGATAAAAAAAAAAGCCGCATGGATTCAATCATCACTCCAGAAAATTTTTGGGATTGTTTTCTACGGCAATTTGCGCTTCAGATTAACTCTCAAAACATTGGAGCTCAATAAAAAATTAAGGATATATGTCTTCTTAGCTACCTTCAATCTTCATAACTGAAACCCGTTACATATACAAGTACTTGTTCCTGGAACTCTTGCCCAAATGTGTCAACTTTAGTGCTGCAACTAAGTTTTTCCATATATCTTTCTTTCTTTTCTTTCTTTTTTTTTTTTTTAATTTTTTTTTTAAAAACAAATATCTCAAGAAACATATGACATTTTGCACGTTTTAAATTCATTCCAATTTAAAACTTAATTCTACGAAAGTGAAATTTTTTATTTTGATGTGTATAATCAAATAAAAAGTGGGCATATAGCAGTAATATTTCAGAATTCTTTAAAGTAACATTTTTTTTTTTGAAAAATTGAAATCTTACTATTATAATACAAAGAAAGCAAAATTAACCAATCAGAAATATGATAATGTGTGAATTATTTTATAAAAGTTGTTATATTGATTTAAAATGATAATTGTGATAATAACATTGCTTGATATTTAATTAAAATTGATATTGGTTTAATTTTTGATGCTTAGTTTTTATGAAATATAGCAAAGTTAATATATTTTGAAATTTAATTAAATGGTTTTAAAAAATACTATATCATATGTTTCTTATTATTCTAAAATTGATGTATTTACTATGTTATTTAAGAGTTAATTAATGTTATTAGGATCAAATAAGGTAGTAAAATAGAAATAACAATAATAGTATTACATAGAAATGGAAAGTGTAAGTAATCCCAAAAATTCAGAAAATGACAATGGAACAATTGACTCCCAGAATGAGAAAATGAAAACTGAAATTCCTATATTTCCCTTTGATCCTGACAGTGGGATGAAAATGGAATTATGGTTAAACCATTTTAATAAGACATGTAAAGAAAATCATAGAGAGGAGGTTTGGAAACTTGCACATATTTCAAATTTTTTGAAGGGCTCAGCATTAACTTAGTATATTAATTCTTGTTTGGATATTACCAATTTTCATGATCTTTGTTGTGCTCTAACTGAAACTTTTCTAGAACCTAGTGTAATTAGTTTTACTGATTTTTCCCAACATAAATTTCAATCGAATGAGACCTTAGCAGATTATTTTCATAAAAAATTAAATTGTGGCAGAAAATTGGGACTTTCACTTCAACTTATTTTAGAAGGTTTAACAGATGGGTTGTCTACCCATTTAAAACAATTAGTAACCATAAACCCACCTAATTCCCCATCAGAATGGCTTACAGTGGTAGATAAACTTTTTAAAATGCAACAATCTACTCCTAAATCAAATAGAGTCAGAAATAATGAGCCCATGGTTAGAAGTAGACCAAACCATTATAATAGACCATCTGCACCTTTTATGACCAGGCAACCAACCTCATTTTTACCTCGACCACCCAACTATTTTAGGCCTAATTTCCAAAATTACTCTAGACCACGTCCAAACAATTTTTCTAATCATCGTCCACCTTTTAACATTAGACCAAATCACAGTTCTCATATTCAGCAGGGACTGCCACCTTTATCCTGTAAATTTTGCGCAAGACAAGGGATTTTCAATGCATATCATTGGTCACAAACATGTCCTTTGAGACCACCTAATTTTTTGACTCATGTACCCATGTCTAACTCTGTTTCTCAGTGCACAGGAAACCTTGTTAGTTCTGAACAAAACTTTGGGCAAAATCAAAACACCTCTACTGAAATTCAGGGCCCAGTACAATGACAATTATTAGTGTCCGGACACCTCTCAACCAAATCGCCTACTTTAACAAACCGAAGCCTAGCTAACTTGGGATATTTACCTATTTTATGTGACAATGTCAATGTTGTTATTGACACAGGATCCACTCTCTCACTTATTTCTGCAGATATTGTCAACAAACTTCACTTAAAGAGAAAGAAGGCCTATAAAAGTAAACCAAGCCCATGGCAATTTCCAATTGAAACAAATGTGTGAGACATATTTAAAAATAGCAGAAATTAAGAAAAAAATAAGATTATATGTTATTGATAACCATTTACCTTACCTAATTTTAGGACTCCCAGATTGTAGTCTTTTTAATTTAATTATTGATTGTAGTAAAAATAGAATAATGCAAAATAAAAAAAATATTACAAATTTGCATACTAAGAATAAAAAACAAATATCTTTACATGTATTAAAAGTAATCAGAAAAACAAGGGACCCTCAGGGTATTATAGTCAGTACCTCAGAGGACATTTTTCCACCTTTGATTATAAAAGAACTATCTGATTCTGTGTTGTCTCTTGTATTTGAATATTCGCATATTTTTGCTAAAAGTAAATATGATGTTGGTCAAATTAGAATAAAATAGAGTCCCCTAGAATTGTAATGACTACTGACTTACCAGTCTCTCAAAGAGCTTACAGAACATAATCGACTGATGAAGAGAAAATTAATAAACAAATAAAAAATTTATTGAATGCTGGATTAATTAAAGAATCTACTAGCAATTATTCCTCCCCTGTAACTTTAGCTTATAAAAGAGATGAAAATAGAAAAAGTAGGTTGTGCATTGATTATCGCAAAGTGAATGCTCTGTGTAAAACTGATGCTGAACCTTTACCAAGAATTGATACTTTATTAGACAAATTAACCCATGCTAAAATTTACTCAACCCTAGACCTTGCATCTGGTTACTGGCACATACCCTTCATGAGAAAGATAAACATAAACTTGCTTTTGTGACCACTGAAGGCTTATATGAATTCCAAATTTTACCTTTTGGCTTTAAAAATTCACCAGCAATATTTAATCGCACAATTCGCAGCATCCTAAACAAACATAAATTTTCAAAATTTGCATGTCACTATTTTGATCACATAGTGGTGTTTTCTAACTCTTTAGAAAAACACTATGATCACCTAAAACAAATTTTTAACATGTGTCAAGTACAAAATATTAAATTAAAATTTTCAAAATGTGTTTTTGCAAAAGATAAAATTAATTTTTTGGGTTATGAGGTCAGAGAAGGATGCATCTCTCCAGATAATCATAACATTGAAAGCATCAGAAAGTTACAACCTCCAAAAAATGTCAAACTTCAAGGTTTTCTTGGTTCTGTAAATGTTTATAGTAAATTTATTGATTGTTATGCTAAAATTAGAGAACCTTTAAACAATCTTCTTAAAAAAAGATCAACAATGGTTATGGACAGATCAATGTCAAAAATGTTTTGAAGTGTTAAAATCTAAATTAATAACTAAACCTGTTTTGCAATTATATGATCCTAAATTACCTCTTCATGTGTTTTGTAATGCTTCACAAATAGCTATTGGAGCTGTTTTAAAACAACCTGATAGTTCTGGTAAATTACATCCTGTATCATATCATTCTAGAACTTTAAGAAAATCTGAACAAAATTATTGTATAACTGAATTGGAATGTTTGGCTATAGTAGATGCCCTTGATAAATTTTATTATTATTTACATGGGAAAAAATTCATTATTCATACAGAACATGCTGCTCTTGTTTGGCTTAAAAAAGTAAAAAATTTAAGGGGTCGATTATATAGATGGTCTTTAAAACTAAGCATGCTTGATTATGAAGTTAAATATTTAAAAGGGACAGCCAAAATGTTGAAGCTGACATGTTATCAAGGCATCCTACAGCCCAATATATCCAACATACTGTGCATTTACTTGAACTAGATGAGATAAAGCATTTTCAAAATTTAGATAATTTATTTAATTCAAATTATAAAAAAATTGATGATGTACTTGTACTGAAAAAGAAAAATTTAGTTAAAATAGTTGTACCTTATTCTCTCAGGAGAAAAGTTTTGCAAAATGCTCATGAGCAATTTGGACATCCAGGTACTCAGAAAATGATAAATCTAATTACTCCCCAATATTATTGGCCTCATATTAATCAAGATATTTTAGCTTTTGTCAAACATTGTCATGTTTGTCAACTAAACAAAAAGAAAAGACAAAAGAGATTTGGTCTTTTACAGACTTTTCCCCCCACGGATCAACCTTTTGAATGTCTTTCTGTTGATACTGTTGGAGGATTTAATTATTATAATTCTACAAAAAAATATCTTCATATAGTAATTGATCATGCAACTAAATATGTTTGGGCTTTTCCATCAAAAAATGAAAATTCTGATACTTATATTAATATTTTAAAACAAATTTTTCAAATTCAAATGCCATCTAAATTGTTAATTGATAGAAATAGTGCTTTAACCTCATCTAGATTCAAACATTTTCTTAGAAATTACAATATCAAACATTTATTAACTTCTTCACATCACCCACAATCGAATGGAAAATGCGAACGTGTGAATCAATCTATTGTAACTAAATTAAAATGTAAAGTTAATTCTTCTCCTTCTAAAATTCCTTGGACTAAACTTTTAGAAAAAGTAATTAATGAATATAATTTAACACCACATTCTGTTACAAAATTTTCTCCTGCATATTTGTTATATGGTACTTTACCATATAATCCTCCATTAATTCAAAATCAAGTTTACCCTCCAGTAGAAGAAGCAAGAACATTAGCTAAAAGTAATACTATCAATTATCATGATAAAAATAAAATTAGATTATGATGCTCGTTTCATAGATTCTCCGTTTCAACCGGGTAACAATGTGATGTATGAAGAATTTAATTATCCAAATAGTCGAAAATTGTCGCCAGTTTTTTCAGGACCATATGAAATTGTAAATAAACTTTCTGATGTAAATTATGAAATAACTAAGCCAAATGCTATAACTAAGAAATCTACTGATATTGTTCATGTTTCAAAGTTAAGATATTATTTTCCTCCAGAAGAATTAAAATTAAGTCATGAATAAATTATATGTGAACTTATAAAATAATAATGAAAGTAAAAAGTAAATAAATATTTGCAATAATTAAATAATAATAATTACAAAAAAAAATTCTGCCATTTTGTTTTCCTCCTTCTGTTCACTTACTGTTTTCACTCTTAGGAGTTTTTTGTTGTTGTTGTGATTGCTATCACAACAAGATAGAAAATTTCAGTAGTTGTACAGAAGAAATAGGGTCTACCCCGAGTATTAGAGTTAAGTACTCAACTTGTCCGAAATCTGGCTGGTTCCGACCGAAGGCAAGTGAAAGAAGTGAGAGGCACTTCAAAGCTCTACAAAAATACATTCCAACGTTCTACAAAAAATATTGACCACATAGTGTTTTCGAGCCTAGGGACCAGTCTCACATGAATTTCTTTTTGCTCATGGTTTCTATCCAGTTGATAGGGAGCATGAGTAAAAATGAAAGCAACCTTCTTATATTTTGGCTTTGTCCAAATGAGTAACATGTGGTTCCTATACCACTATAATTTTTACTGTGGTCCACATACCACAAGTTCTTTCTGTGGTTCAAGTACACCCACAAACAATTTATTTTGTATTTGTTTTCACATAGAGTGTATTCACAAAAATATATTTTTTTTCTATTGTATGTGTTTATGAAATTTGTATATTTCGATTTTGTGTAAAACCACATGAATGCTGGTATACTGATTATTTTGCATTACATTTCTTTATTTTAATTTTTAAGTATTTTATCTATTTGAATTTTGATGTATAAACAGTGGTATACATTCCTATTTAGGATTGGACTTTTACTTTGTGGACTGAAACCATCAACTTAAAATTGTTTTATTTGCATTTATAGTATTTGCAATATATTACTTTATTCATGTTCCATATAACTCATTGTAACATGTTGCTATTTACCTTATATATGATTATGTGAGATATTTTTGTGTGGTAATATTTTAATTAATTGATGTTACTATTCATATGTATTTTTTTAAAAATTTTTTAGTCATTCATTGTAAATAGTTGAGTTTGTAAAAATGAGGGGACTTTTAGGGATCAATCTTTTCAAGTAGAAATGTCGAGAATAATTCTTAATCTAAATTTTAATATTTTTTTTGGACTCTACGATAAGGTACGGTTGTGTGTTAGGGCCCAACGCACATCCGCGTCTTGCGGAGGGGGAAAATTTTAATGATTTAACTTAATTCACATTAATTTCTCACTTAAATAATTTAATTTACTAAATTTGCCCATTCTCTCCTTTTAACGATAATGTTCATTCGTATTTCCTGATACAATTCCTATTCTTTTTAATTAATTCAATCACGCTTTTTAAAAAATTCGCTGACAATGCTCTCTTCTCACGGAACAGACCTGTAGGGATGATCCCTACCGGACTTTGGGTCTATACTTATCTTTCCTATATTCAGACAATTTGGACTCTGACGTTTAATTGAATTTTCCCTCATGTAAATAACAAAACACAGCGAAAAACGCGCTCTTCTTATACTCCTCTCATTACCTTCTTCTGTTCTCTTATGCTCGTCCTCTCTCTGTTAATCATCTGAGATTTGTATGGTAACTTCACTTCGGCCATTGGTGGCCGAAGCCCGATTAAAGTCTGCTACAATATGGAAATAAAAGTATTTCAGCCATGTATGGAATGATTCATTACTATTGACAAATGTTAAAGTAAATACATTATATTTAGTCGACAGGATCGTTACACACACACACACACACACACACACATATATATATATATATATATATATATATATATATACTTTTCATTTAATTTTTTACAAGATTATTTTATTTCGATTACTCTTATTTTGAAAGAAAATTGTTAAGAAACCAAAAAATATTAAATTAAATTTCTCCTTTTTTCAGATTAGATATGTACTTATTCTTTAAGAATATCAAAATATGACATACTTTTTCTGTCGTTCCAGGGAGCTGGTGCTTAATATCCTTAGATGCAAACAAAACAAACTCATCATCTTATGTAAATGAAAACTGCACTTCCTTGTAAATAAAAATATATATTGACATTAATTACAACAATTATACACCACTATAAGACACCACACAGGTTACATAATAGAGCAAAAGGCGTTCTCTCTCGTTCTTAGTTCAAGTATGTTCTGTTTTTACGCTGCTCACTCCAATCAACAGCGTCCTCTGGCGGGAGTCACGTGGTTTCAGCTGGGAAAGTATTCATTTTGGAGCACTCCCCCCCCCCTTGAGTTTCGGGGCACATAGAACCGAAACGCAACACTTCATGGAATGAATCTGGATGGTGGTTGAACTATCCGTCCAGCTCTGGGAGCAGCAGGAGCAGAGTCAGGATTGTTCAGTCTTTCTGGATGATTCTCAGGAGTATCTGGAACCTTTTCCTTGTTGATGACGTTTTCTCCATACAGTTCCAATGGGCACAGTTTTCGTCTTTCTTTAACTCGGTTGGTCACAAAAGTCATCCAAAGGATTTGTTTCTTAATCCAATACAGAGCGTCCATAGAGTCACTCCAGAAAATTGATTCATCTTTCCATTTATGGAATATTTTAATGACATCTTCAGGTAATTTTGAATCCCAAGATATTCCTAATTCCATGCATTCCTGAAGAAGCAAATTAGAGATTAATGTTATAGGGCAAGTAAACTCTATATGATCGAATAGCTGCTGTGCCACAGGCAGAATTTTCCTTTTGGTAATTGGTTCATCCTTGTTTTCCATTTTATTCAGCTCACAAGACAAAGTGATGTCTCTCAAATTCCATGTAAGACCTAAAACCGGTTCTTCTTTTTCGTAATCTGAGTTTTCTTGTACAAATTCGTTTAACTCAGAAAGGTAATTATTTGTCCATTCCACGTAATTCAAATTTAGATGCCTTCAGAATTCTTTGAGATTCTAATCTAAAATGTTCTAACTCCGAAACAGGATCTACACTTGAAACACAATTATTGACATACATCGAGTCTTTGTGTTTCATTGCAAAACTTTTTAAGGGCTCATCTACCTGATCTATTACATGATTCAAAACACCTGTAAGTAGGAAGGGACAACCCTACAATGCCTATACGTGATTGTCTTTTGCGGATCTCCATCCTTCCACCTCATAAACCGCAAAACATCTCTATCAGACTCGTTCAATATTATTTGTAAAAATGCCTTCTTTATGTCTGAAATAACTCTGATTTCCCCCCATCTAAATCTATTAAGAATAGCTGGGATCATTTCTACAAGATTCGGACTCTTTTCAATACATTCATTAATTGATACAGAATTTCTAGTTTTAGCGGAACCGTCAAATACGTGACGTACCTTAGTTGTTGATATATCTTTAAATACTGCTCTGTGTGGCAGATAATGTACACTTATACCTTTAGAAATGTCATTGTTCTGATTAATTTGTTCAATGATACCTTTTCTTTCCCACTGATTAAAAACTTCTTGATATTCATTTAACCCTTTTGTTGATTTCAGGGATCGAACTGTATTTCTAAGTCTTTATTGGGTCATCTCTTTATAATCATGTAAAGGAGGATGTCCATCTAACCAAGGTAGATTCACCTTATATCTGCCAGAATTGTGTTTGCTAACGGTTTCTCCGAAATGTTTCAAAGCAAGTTGTTGGGTCTCTGTTTTAGAGTGTTTTTCGCTACTATCTTCTATACCCGAAGTATCTAACTTCCAGAGATCTGTAAATTTTGCATCATTTACGCGTAATCACAATATTAACAGTGAGTTATATGCAGATGGGCCCTTTATATCAGATTTACCCGATACAGTCCATCTTAGGAGTGTGTGTACGGCAACCAAACCTCCTGAAAGATGTTTTACATTCTCCGTTAACAATTTCCCTCCCTAATCGGCTCCAATCAGCAAATTAATCTCGCTAGCATTTTTCTCATGTAGACAGGATTTTTCATTTATCATTGCATCACTAATTAAAATACCTAGATCTTTTAATTGTTTCAAACATTTATCATCATTCATTCTAGGTAAAGAAGCACAAATTTTCTTTTCATCTAAAACTTCTAACTCACAATTATAGCTTCCGTCGACATTTGAAAGATTAATATTGTATCTTTGATGCTTTTCGGCGTGTTCAATTCCACCGAATAAACCATGATTTACAGTTTCCTCTTCTAACCAATTTAAGTTCATCTTCCCTGCGATAAATTTTGTGATATAAGATCTCTGGCTACCCATATCTATTATAACCGTAATAAAATGTTTCAAATTATTTTCTTTAATATAAACTATTAAAGTTTGAAGATAAACTTCCCTAGAACAACTATTATTCGAAAGAGTAGTGTTTTCAATAACTTCCTTTAATTCGGGATTTTTAAAATGTTTATTTTCTTCGTAACACATAGTATCAGCATGTCCCGCAAATCGTACATTTTACTTTTGTTTTGCAAAAAGAACTTATGTGTCCCGGTTTGATACAGCGAAAACAGAAACCTTTTTTAATTCACATCGATTTGCGCTGTTCAAATGGTAAACCCAATTCGCAACTTATACTAGCGTGAGAAGAGATTTCGCGGCGGAATTCTACACAGAGTGGCAGCTTCGAGCCCCTCAAAAAACTGGGTTTTTCACGGTATTAACACTTCGTGGCGTATTTTGAATCTCTTTTTTTAAATCCATCTTTTCTTCGCGATTAGCTGCTTGCTTAAAAATTCAATTAAATCATTGACGAAACATTCTTCTCCGAATTCTTATGAAATACTAAATCATTTGGCAGTGCTTTTAGAATTACTGGGGATAATAAAGTACTAAAAGTATCTGATGCGATGCCTAATGATTCTTCTAATATGAATCTGAATTTTATCAAATGCCGCAAACAAAAATCAATTTAAGCGTTCAAATGTCGCAAACTTTTTGCGTCATTTGAATGATTAAGTCGTGAAATTTCTAATAACTGACTCATATGGGTGTTTATCAAAGTTTCTTTTCTGTCGAATCTCTGTTCTAACAAATTGATAGCTTTAACATAATTTTTTTTTAATAATTGGGCTTTTAAATAATTTAATTTACTAACGTCGTCTAAAGATGTATTATTATGTATCGACGTTTCGCAAGAGTTCCAAAATGTAACCCATTTACTTATATTACCAGAAAATTTTGGGATCATATTTTCGGTAGTTTGACGTTGATTATTTGATGTTTAACATTCTTTTCATGAGCTGAATGATTGGGGGGATTGGGAGGGTCGTGAATATCTTTATTTTGATTCAAATTTCGCAGATATTTATTTGCTTTCCATGTTACAATTTTTTCACGGTATTCTTCAGCTCATTCTAATTCTTTATCCAGATCCTCTGGTTTCAATAACCTTTCTATATAGAATCAACTGATTTGAGAGAATCAATTTTATCATTTAATTGTTCTATATAAAGTTCAATTTCGCTCTCTTCAGCAGTTACTTCGGTTTTTTGAATTTCTACTTCAATTTTAGAAATAAGTTTAGTAACTGACGTTCTTAATGTTCTGCGCTTCTTTTTGCATAACTGAATGAGTTCAGAGTTTTCGGTGGCCATTTTATTGCAACTATCAAATTTATGAAATATGATAATCAAAATATATTCAAATATATCACTTCAATCTCTTATATTTGTATATTCAAATTTTAAAACACTAGTTCTAATCACGGCAAGGATGCCATGTCAAGAAACAAAACAAATAATATTAAATTAAGTTTCTCGTTTTTTCAGATTAGGTATGTCAATAATTACTCATTAAGAATATCAAAATTGGACGTACTTTTTCTGTCGTTCCGGGGAGCTGGTGATTTAAGCGTTAGTTGCGAACAAAACAAACACATCATCTTATCAAAATGAAAACTCTGTACTTCCTTGTAAATAAAAATATATATTGACATTAATTACAACAGTTACACATCACTGTAAGACATAACACAGGTTACATAGTAAAGCCAAAAGCGTTCTCTCTCTTTCACGTTCTAAGTTCAAGTTAAGTTCGTTCTGTTTTTACGCTGCTCACTCCAAACAACAGCGTCCTCTAGCTGGAGTCAAGTTGTTTCAGCTGGGAAAGTATTCAGTTCGGAACAGTAAAAGTTTAAAAACATAAGTTTAATTCAGATTTTTTTCTTGGTTAAGCCATTATCCATAACAAATGCTAACAAAAATGTAATCAATGACAGTTTCATTTTGTTACTTGTAATCTTTTGAGTAATTACAGATTGTTAAAGAAATTCGTTAAGTAGGATGTCTTTCAGAATTCGGACTGGGCTAATAAAAGAGACGCATTTTGAATTAAATATTAAAATCTGTAATAAACTATTAAATTCAGCATAAATGTAATAACAAAATATAAAAATTGCTTGGAGAATTAGAAGAAACAGAGCAATTTTTCTACAATTTGGTAAAATCATCATTGTAGAAAACAAAAGTTAAGTACAATAAAATCAATTTCTTTTCCTTTGATTGATTTTTTATTAACACTAAGAAACAAAATGAGGATTATTGACTACGAATTTTTAGCCACGGTCAAGAGACGAGGATGACACTTGAGATGGTATCTCTCTCCTCAAACTACCTCACTGTATTAAAAAGAGGGAAAAGACACCAGTAACAGTAAGAAATGAAGAAAATAGATTGCAATTATGACATTTTTAAAAGAAAGGATAATTCTATTAAATATATTCTTTAAATCATTGAAAAATTTCTAAGATATTTTTTGAACAGCTTGTATGTAAATCTGTAGCATTTCTTCTTGAGGTATTTGAATCTGACTTATATCGTCATCATGCATATTCATTAAGTGCGGAAATACTTTCAATAGCAAATTCACGAAACAGAAGGAGGACGATAGATGAACAAATTTTAGAAGCGAAGGGTAAAATATTTGACATGCTCCACGAATTGACCGATTGATTATATATTAGCGTCACATTTGTAAGCAACTCAAGGGCTATCGGTGACGAACCTCGTGATTTTGTACTTAAGTCGAGTGACGAGGACGCTTACGAAACCCTCTTTCTCCGAACTTCTACAATACGCCAAAGGGAGGACTTGGAGATGACATATTTAATGTCCACTAGCCTCTTTAAGCTACGGGTTCCTTGGGGGAATCAGGATTCGCAGCCACGACATGGCGGACAAAGCTGGCCATGAGCTTGCAATTATGACCTCTTGGCAACCATAGACTACACGCTCCACGAAAGCAAAGGAATGATATAAAATAGGTGGCAAACGAAATTACTCTGTCATAATAAAGTTTCAAAGAAAACTAAATGAAATTTTAGAAAAGAGTTACTTACTCTTCTTTCCATTCCTAGAAATTCTGTCCTTTATAATTTTTTCGGTTTGTTGAAAGATATGATTTTTTCTTGCTCCTTTGACGACGGCTCAGGTTATTCAATAACTGAAATAAGTATCAAGTTTTATGATAGCTGATGATCAAATATTCTAAAGTGCAAATTATTAAGTACTGGAAAAAAATGTGAATTTCAATTCTGGAGGTATAAACAAAGAATTTTGCAACAGATTCGCAATAACTCCAATGATATATATCATTGGAGAAATTGCGAATTTGTTGCGACGTATTTAAAATACGTATTGCTCATTTTGGTAATTATTATCTATATATATATTAATATCTAGTGTGTTTCTTAAGTACTCAGTAATGAAAAAAAAGAAGTATTGATTTTTTTTTTTTTTTTTTTTCTTCTTTTGGAAATAGCATTTGAAGTATTTTTTAAACACTAAAATACCACATAGAATAAGGAGAAGCTAGATAAACTTTCTTCAGATATTGCATGACTGTAAATAAAGCTTTAAAAGAGAACTCCTCGGATCACTACAAATTGTAAGAAATCTGCCATCTTCCCTTTGCGTGTCGAAAATCACCATTTATTAATGGAGTGCAGTAGTAGATATCATGAGTTTTCCTAACCATGGGGTATGTTTAATTTTGCTTTCCCTTTTTTCCCAGTTTGCGTTGCTGAATACTCAAATTATAAGCGGCGAAATTTTTAATTTTTTTTTTAAAAAATATGCTTAAAAAATGAAAGTTTCTATGAAATTAATTTTTTTCTCGCTTATTTGAAGTATTTTTATGATCAATTTAGTGCACCGAATGTGAGTTTTCAGATCTTTAATAAAAATTTACAAAAATTAGAAGAAAAAAAAAGTAACTCCAGAGGACTTTTTTTCCTAACTTTTTTTTAATGCTTTTTCAAATGCACTTCATTCTATGCAATGAAAATAAATAATCTAGATATAAGATCGGCAGCAGGAAACTCATGAAGATTAATATTATGCACGGACGTTTATAGTGACGTGTCGACGGGAGCGCTTTTAGTACAAAATAAATTTATTTATTTTTGTTGTTGTTGTTTTGGCATTGTATAAACTTTTTTACATTTCTTTTTCTATGTGAATCTTGAGATACCTTAAGGAAAATTTTCTGTTTCAATATTTTGTTCATATCTATAGAGCTTTACGGGTTTTTTTTTGTAGGAAAAAAAAATATTTTATACCTTCAGTTCACATTTGTTATTCAAAACGTTGTAATAAATTTGAATTTAGAGAAGAAAAGAAAAGAAAATCTCAAATAATATAACGCGTGAAACTATTGTATTCACATTTCTGTATACCGGAGGTAAACTGTACATTATTCTTGTTTAAAATTTTTATTGGAGAGCACCTTGAAGGTGTTTTTTGTGTTTATTTATTTAATTCTTACTTATTAGTAAATATTTTTCAATAAATCTGTATAATTTTTAGTCTTTTAAAAACTTTACATATCACTATTTTAAAAAATGATCATAATATCCTTTAATATAGATGTGTGTTATTAGAGTTAAGAAAGTATTCTGTGTTTTAATTAGAGCTTTTTTCCAACTATTTTTGCAGACTTATTAAATATCTCATGTATTCTTCGGAAACTTCATGACTTCGTAATACTTTCTTAAAGAAATTGTTTTTTTGCGTGTTTTTATTACAAGCACATTTTTTCTCACACGAAGTAACAGCGCTATTTAAAAAGTAATACTTCAACAATTAATGATTTCATAATAATAATTCATGTACAATATTTTTTATGCAAAATATGATTGAGCATATACAGTAACAAGAATTTTCGTGATCCGTAGGAGAGCAAGATTTTACAATCAATGTAATGATCATCCCTTTTAAATTGTAGTGTAATAATTAACATCAAGAGAGAGAGAGAAAGTTTTCTAATTTAATTTATGTATGGATATTTTCTTTTTTTCCTTTTAAATTTTATAAAACTTTTTCTCAATATTCATAAAACATTTTGAAAAGAAAAAGGCATTTTTTTTTTTGTTTTGAGAAAAGTGTCTATCGAATATGGAAGAATTTAGCGCACATTTTTACAAGCCTATACGAGATTCTTTTTTTTTATTATTATTATAGAGACTGAAAAATTGAATAGAACTCATAAAATGCTATGCTATATTGTACTTTTAATTTTTCTCTGTTAATTCAGTTTGTAACATAATTACATTATTATTAATTTTGTCGTCGAATTTCCTAGAAAGAGAATCATTTTCATTTTGAAATCTCGGATCCAAAATGGAAATAGGGAAATGAGATACCTTGTTCTTAATGCTTGTATAAAAAGACGCCACCTACAAAACAAAACTAACCATAGATTTACTCATATGGTGATTGAGAGTATTGATTTATAATCACATAAAGATTTCACCTAAAAATGTAATTTAGCTTGAAATAGAAGCATTTGGAAGGTGACATCTTTCATAAATTTGCTAATCTCGAAACCAGAATCATTATGCTTACATAGCTGCCCTTACAGTCCTTGAAAGTGATTTTGGAAAGGTAAGTTTTAATTAAATATCAGGAAAGCCTTGCAAGGATTATTTCGACAGAGGAAAAGGTGGGAAAAAAAAGCACACGGGGAATTTAATATCTTTCGTTATTAAAAGTTACTCTTTCTCGGGGTGGTAAGATAGCTTGCTCCTGTTTCTCTGGGAACAGAACATGGGATGAATACTAGTACCGCTGTTGCAGATTAAAAGAAGATAGTTTTATATATTAGAAAGAAAGTCAGGTACAAAAAAAGAAAGTTAATTCTGTTTATACTCTAGGCGGCAAAGCTAAACGTTTTTGAGATTTTCGAACGAATAAACCCTAGAATAATATTTTTTACCGGGGAATTTTGAAGTATAGAAAATGTTTTGACAGTAAAATCAAAAGTTATGGTTAAAAAAGCTGTTTACTTTTAATAAATTGAAGCTAACTCGCGAAATTGTTTTATTGGATAGAAATCTAAGAAATTAAAGATATGTGGGAAGAATCATCTGTATTATAATGACTTTGTTATTAAAAGCAGAATTAAAGATAAAAGTACTTCTATTATTGGAGGTAAATTGCATTATAATAGAGAAATAATTTTCTAAATTATTCTAAAATTTAAAGGAATAATTAAAATATTTTAAGTGATAACATTTGTTGTACTTATAAAATGGTATCTGAACTAAAGTAAGCTTTGTTTTATGAAAAATGATTATATCATATCGGAATTTTTAAGTTATTATGCTTGAAAAAGAATTATAGATCTTCGAATAGCTTCAGCTTTAATATAAATAAAATTTAATTATAAGGTATGAAAATAAAATTTGATGAATCTGTTCATAAACGAGAGATACTTACTTAAACTTATTTAATTCTCACTTCTTAAAAAATAAAATTTCTTTTTAAAAATTAAAGTGGTTAATCAGCTTTAACACAAGTAATACAGAAATTAGTTAAGTTATTTTGAATATTAACAGACATATTAATCAATATATTTCTAAGTAAAAATTATGTAAAATGTTCCTATATATTATTTGAGCTTAAATTGTTGTCAAAGAATGAAACTTCATTAATAAGGGAACAACTATTATCTACTTCCTCAAAAATGTTACAAGTATTCATATTATTATCAATTTTGAAATTAAAATCTAAAAAATCTGCTTTATAAAAATTTATATATTTTAAATTATTTGAGGTATATGACTACGTTAAAAACTGGAATTTTGGAGATAATATCGAAATTTTTTTTTTTATGTATCCATTAAAATATTTGAAATTTTTTCTTTCTAAATCTACCTTCCATTTGTAGCTAAGGTACATACAAGTCCAGTTATAAATATTTTAATACCATTTCCAAAAAAAATTACTGGAAGTTAAAGTTCTCTCAAAAATATTTCTTTGTTTCGCCTATTTTTTTTAAGAATATAAACTGCTTATATTTTTTTAAAAAACTTTTAAAATATTTTAAGATTCATTTTCAGAAATCCGGCATCACATTTATCAGTAACATTTCCAAAATATCGGTGCTAATTATACATTCTGTTTTGGTGAGCTACATTGTTTGAACTGTGGTCGAGTTTCACTTTTAACTATCTTTTTATTTCTATACGCAATAACTGTTTCAATTGTTTAATATTTTTAGCTCAATATTCCTTATTTAAAACCTTGGGTAGTATGAAAAATAAACTTCAATGTAATTGAAGAAAGTTCCATGATAATCGGCATTCTGCTTGTATGAGAACTGATACAGTCAGCACGAGCAGTGATCGTAAAACTGGAATGAAGCAAAGCTTGAAAGAGGATATTAATACATTTGATGAGAATTTACAATCTAGAAATAATTTCAAGTGTCAGTCGAGTTGCCATTGTATTTATCACAAAATTTAGAACTGAAAAAGGAGTCCAGTTTTGGTTTTCTTTTCCAATATGCTGTTGAAATGCAACTTCGTTGAAACTACAACTTTGTTCATGGTTTTTCATCAACTAAAAAGGAAACTAGATGAATGAAATCAATTTATACTAGGTATGCGGTTAATTGTAAAAAGCCTTAATGCTTAGAGAAAGCCGAGAGCTTCATTAGATATACCATATTGATCAATGTCAGCTTTCAGGAACTATGAAAAGTTGTTAAAAGTTGCATCAACTACTGCACAGGAATTTATGAATACTGCAGCTTGTGAAATAAAAGAGATGAATTATCAGGAAGATAGATTGATAAGTTGCGGTTACCTTGGGATATTTCTTGGCAACGTTAAATGGGTGTGTAGCAGCTTTGAAACAGATAAAGTTGTAGATATAGAAATCATGCTAAAGAATTGTCGCATATGAACTCGAAATATTCAATGGATCCCGTAATAATATTTGTACAAAATTATTTTGGGTCATCATCAAACATGGAATCTGTTGGTACATATCGTTTCTTCGTATGTTATAGCCATTGGAGACTGCCAAATATTTGTCCTTTTAAGCTCTGACACTGACTCCCAAGATTACTCAGCAGTAAAATACATATATGGAAAAAATAATCACCAAATATGAGTGCATAGGAAAAAAGTCAGAACTCGCCTTCATAAGCTGAAATCAAGTAGGAAAGGATTAGGTGGAAAAGGAAAACTAACCTATACAAATTTATTACTAAATTACGAAATTACTGTGGTGTTTGTATTAGAAGAAATGCTGGTGATTTCCCGGGTACACAAAGAGCTGTAATAACAGTGTTTTATCTCAGCTGTACAGGAATGGATCAGCCAATGCATGACCAGCCCCCTAAGGGGCAATTTAGTAGGTGTAAATATCAACGGGCTTACGGAAGAAAGGTAAATAAAAAATGTAAAAGCATCCCTAAAACTATTGTTAATTTCATCAAATCTACATACTTTGATTTATGTGATCAAAATTTATTAAGAAAAATATTTCCATCACAAAACTAATGAATGTTAAGGAATTCTAATGAATGTTTCAATGGTTGCTTGTAGAAAATAATCCCAAATGACTCATTGGTCTACCATGGAATATTTACTCTGGAAACATACGAGGTGTGACAATTGAATAACCGGAGTAGTCTTAAAAATTAGCTTTATTGAAAGCATTACACATATACCTTTTAGTCCCCTTCAACATACTCCCCTTCCCTATCAATACATCGCTACATATGACTTTTCCACTGTCCACAGCATTGCTGCAGTTCATTAGGTGTCACCTTCTTCAGTAAGTCTGCCGTTTTTGCCTTTAGCTCTTCTACAGACTGAAAATGTGTTTCCTTCAATGTACTTTGCACTTTTGGAAACAGATAGAAGTCGCATAGTGAGAGATCTTGTGAGTATTGTGGATGCTCGAGCGCAATAATGTGTTTGTCTGCCAAGAACTATTTTACAGATAGAGCATTGTGCGCCCGTACATTGCCCTGTTGCTTGATTTTTTGGTACCAATTTTTCACATACTTTCGTCAAATGCAAATCCTCGGTCAAAATTTTTCTTATTGTCTCTTTGTCTATGTTCCTAATATCTGACATCATATGAACATTCAAGTGTTGGTCTTTATGCTCAAAATCATTAGTTTTTTTAGTGTTTCATCAGTTTTTGATGTTACTGGTCTACCAGAACGTTCAGCATCTTTATCAACCCCCTGACCTTCCGAAAATTGTTTGTACCGTTCAAAAATTTGACTACGTGATATTCAATTATCTCCAAACACCTCCTTTAACAATTTAAAACATTTAGTTGGCGCTGTTTATCATAATCGCTGCACTTCCACATAACAATGTCTTACTCAAACAAGGATGAAAGACAAACTGAATTAGATGGAGCAGAGATGGAGAACCATTGGCACGCATGCAATTGATGTCACGCGACAAAATATTTTGGGCACGGCACCGATCACAAAGTTCACTATGAAGCATATTACGAACGAACGCGAGTGATCCTACTCTATGGAGTGTTATTATTTAAATTTTATTTGTGTTATATTTACGATTTTTAACTGTTATTCAATATGCCTAGTTCAGCAAAAAAAAAAAAAAAAAAAGTGTAAGATAGTAAGAGTATCAGAGAATTTCAAACTTGGTGGACTGAGAAATATGGCCTGATTAGTAAAGGTGACAAAGAGGTGTGTGTGTGTTATGTTCTGGAACAGTGGTATGTAGAACATCGCCTGTAAAATGGCATTTTGAAACAAATGACAAATTCGTTAGTCAAAAAAGCGAACCAGAGCAAAAGGAATTAATTGCAAGTACATTGAAAGACAGAAATAAATAATTGACGTCTATGATTAAATAGGTTGGCAAAAATTGTCATACGAGCTGCAAATGCTCGGCATAGTAAACCTTTTGAAGAGGGAGAGTTTTTGAAGGAAGTCTAATTAGTATGCGCGCCCTCACTTTTTAATGACTTCGGTTATAAAGATAATTCAGCGCATCAAAGATACTTCTCTATCTAAAAAACACAATAAAAGAAAGAAAACTGGCAGGAAATGTTGCAGATCAGCAACAAATTTGACGATAGCACTGACGTCACTAAATCGGCATGTTTAGTTATTTTTGCTCGATATTGCATAGGAAACGTCATTAAGGAAGAATTAATTGCGATAACACCGTTGGTAACAACTACAAAGGGCACATATATTTGTACCACTGTTAAAAATTCGCTTGCTGAGAAAGAAATTGATTTGAAAAAAATTGTCTCCGTAACAGCTAATGGTGCTCCAAGTATGGTAGGCAAAAAAATGGTTTCATAAGTTTACTTCAAACAGACGTAGGACATTTGATTATTGAATTAACCTGAATCATTCACCAATAAGCCTTATGTGCTATCAGGGGCTTAACATGTCTTGATAATGTAATGGTGGTAGTCACAAAAATAGTCTCATTCGTCGCAGGCTTTAAATAAGCGAAAGTTTGATGCTTTGTTAAACGAAGTCACCTCGGTGTATTATGGCTTACTGATGTGTAATAATGTTTGCTGATTGAGCCGCGGGAACGTACTTCAAAGATTTGTTGATTGCTTGGAAGAAATCAGACTGTTTCTGCAAAATGAGGGGGAAATTGAACAATACCCACAGCCGTTGGATGTTATGTGGCTTTCAAAATTGATGATTTTTTACAGACATATGCCAATGTTTCAATGAATGGGACGAAGTTTCATGGCACAAATAAAACAATTATCGTCATGATAAGTCTATCTCGCTTTTGACGCTTAAGTGCATGTTTTCACACACATACACAGGAACGATTTTATTACAATTATTTTCCAAACTTGGAAAAAAAATATCAATGCTTTAGACATACATGAGAAACCAGGCAATGAAACAGTCAGTGAAGAATTTATTTCTGTAATTGATTCTTCAGTCAATGAATTTTCAGCAAGATTTTCTCAGTTCAAAGAATTATCGGAAACACTCGTTTATTATGTTCCCTGCTGTGACTTCATTTGATAAACTGAACTTGTCCCAATTCGATTGATTGGAAATTAAGAATTTGAAGTGCAGCTTGATTGATTTCCATTCTAGTTCAATACGGATTCAAAAATTTATTGAAACAAGAAAGATTGAAAGGCAATATAAGTAAAAATGCCAATAACAAAATTTTGGAAACGTGGAATTCGTTATCACACATTTAACTGTTTGAAGAAGCTGGCTCGTGCTGTTTCATTTACCTGTGCCTGCGAGTCATTATTTTCAGAGATGAATAACAATAAAGACTCGCTTAGAAACAGTTTGACAGAAGACTCCAGTTCACCATGCATTCTGATAAAAGTAACATCTTACAACCCTAATATAAATTATTTGTCATCTAATCTGCAACAACAGAAATCACACTAATGTTACTTTATTTTGAATTACGAGTATAACTGAAACATTTCAAAACGTATTTTCGTGTAGTAAATAAAGAGTAAATACTATTATTTAGTATTATTAATTTCCCAATAATCACAAAGTCAAAATTATTTGACGGCGCATATTAAAAATTATTAGCAAATTTTTTAGAAAAAAATGGCATGTTGATACATAACGGTTCGTTACCTCTGAGATAGAGGGACGTGCCACCAGTACCGGAAGAGTCAAGGTAAAATTCATTCCTTTCCCATTCTTCCATACCAAGCCTAACGGCTATGACATGCACAGTCCGGTTATTTAATTGTCACACCTTGTACATATTTGTAATATATTTTAATGGTTTGGTTTAGTATTGTTAATGTCGCGCTAGAAGCTACACGAGGGCAATGGGCTACGGATCTCATAATTTTGAACATCTGTCAAGTAACGCGGATGACATCTGAGCTGGTACCTCCCTCTCCTAAATTCCACATAACATGAAAAACATGGTTTTAATGATAGTTGTTAGGGAGTGTTAAAAATATCACATGCATTTGGTGTGAGCTTTGGCATTATTCGTATTGCTGACTCCAAATGACATTCGTTATTATTATTCGCAAAAATGGCCAGAATAAAAATTAAAACTGCAAAAAAAAATCAAATTTAAAAAAATGGAAAGAAAGTATGATTTATAAAAGTGGAGGGGTTGTATTTATTCGGTTCGTATATCTTTGTTTTCTGTACGTTTTAACTTTAAATCTATTTTCTGAAGAGTATAATTATAAGCATGTTAACGGTTTTTGAAAGGTAATAACTTAAAGGTTTAATTTATAAATTTTAATAATATATGTTAGAAATGTTTTTTATGTTATTCTTAAGAGCCTGAACAAGTACTTTGTAATATATGATTTATAAGTAGATTTATTCGCATTTTAAAGCATAAAAATGAAGGAATTTTTTTAAAAAAACACGTGTTGTTCTTTCGACTGATAATAACTGTAAATAATGTGAATTATTAAAAAGTCCTAGTTAAGGCTCTGTATAGATGTCATATCTATACTATGAAGAATACCAATGTTATAGAAAGATTTTTCATGAAAAGAGAATATTTTGAAAAACGGGCTATTTTGTCCTTATTTATATTGAAAAAAATAGCATTTTAAATTTTTTTCATTGTAATAAACTTTTAAAATATTTTTTATGTACATTTTAATTCAGATGATGCTAAATATCAAAAAAATTATTTATTCATACTTTTTTTTCCGAATCATGGTATCTTAAATGTGAATAATCGAATACCTTAAATATGAAATGTGCTTTTGTCCACCCATTCTTGCCAGCATCGCTTCGACCCCTATGACGAGCGATTCTCCGATTTGCTCAACCTGCATCTTTCAATCCAAAGATACGACATCGTTCAAACTCTGATAGTTGTTCGTAATGAGCTCGAATCCTGCGGCGACGCATTTTTTCAGTCGTTGAAAGGGATCCTAAGCCGCAATGCAACAGAAAATTTGATTATCAGATTGAGAATCGCTTCTTATATACACCTGCTGAGTGCGCAGTTCCAATGCGCTGTAGCTCCCGCTATTTATTCATTGGACACCAAATTTTAATCATTTGCATGTTAGGTCTCAATGTTTTTGCATACGGAATTTTTATTACAATTGGACAACTCCTTCTTTGTGCTTCGTTTTCTTATAGAGTATATATATATATATATATATATATATATATATATATATATATATA
>BMAW01078552.1:5352-19074 GCA_019974015.1 Nephila pilipes | reverse complement strand
TTTATTAATAAATTTTTGTGCAAGTCCATGTATTTTCTTTTTGTGAGGTTCTCATTCTAAGTTAATCTTCGATGAACAAATTCGCTACGATAATAACTGTAATTTTTTTTTAGTTTTCATTTATCAATCTATGTTTCTTTCATGTGTTAATGATTCCTCAGTCTTTGAATTTGAGACAATTCATATTTAAATCATCTTATTTTATATTCATATTTGGAATTAATTTGGAGTGTGAAAATAGAAATTTGTGTCATTTAAATTCAGAATTAATAACACACATATTCTTCATTTCAATAGCATTGTTTATTTTAGAATTTTTAATTAAAAAGTCTTGTGTTGATATAATATTTATGTGTTTCAAATGAGAATTTTGTCTTTCAAATCCTTGTGAGTTTTTATATAATTAATGTCTGAGGTTCACTTCTTAAGATTGATGTGCTATTGTCTATAAATAAGAGTGCACACACACATAATTGTTCCAATTTAAGCATGTGCATAAAATGATTACTCTAAAATATACTATATCAGATAGTTTCTGTTGCAAATAAGGAAAAGGATAATACACAACAAGAACAGTATGTCCCATAGAATCTTGAATTGCAATCTAATTTACTGGGAGAAAAATGATATCGTTTTTAACCAATTTTTATCACATGATTGAGTTTCACTTTCTAAGATTAGTATCATTTTCTGAGATTAAGGTAGCAGTTGTTCCGTTTTAAACATTTGCATAAAATGATTACTCCTATTTATAAT
This sequence comes from Nephila pilipes, assembly GCA_019974015.1. Taxonomy (NCBI): domain Eukaryota; kingdom Metazoa; phylum Arthropoda; class Arachnida; order Araneae; family Nephilidae; genus Nephila; species Nephila pilipes. Next base: position 18,318 of record BMAW01078552.1, on the reverse strand, counting down.
ATAGAACCAGATAATTGTTTTGCAAAAATGAAGGTTGATACGACATGTCAAACATTATTTTCCATAGAACCTCGAATTGCAATATAATTTACTGGTAGAAAAGAGAAATTGTTTTTCGTCTGCATTAAACAACAGTTCAAGAAATATCAAAGTTCTGCTCCCTAAAATGTCTAATTTTTATAGCCTAAAATACGAGGAAATTGCATTTATGTACAAAACATAAATAAAATATGTGTGCATGTCGAAATTATCTGATAGAATTATTTTCAAGTTCCACTGCTAAATAAATGTTTCATGAAAGCCTTCTCTGCACTTCATTTGACGTTAAAGAATTCAAATATATTGTTATGTATTACTTTCATATCACACTATGCCTAAAGCTAAAGTTTAATAAATTTCAAACCTATTGGGTACATATAAAATCTATTCCAGCGCATTCTATGATCAAAACATGAAAGGAGAACCCTTACTCAATCGAGAGTTTGAAAGGACATCCGTGTGAGTAGTCTCTCTGTCCCACTGAAATCGTCTGACCCAAGCCCTGAATTAAATTATATCTAAATTCTACATAATAGCTGTATGTGTGGTTAGTGTTAAATATTTTGCATTTATAATTAAACATATCACTCGAAGTTTTTTATGTTACCAATTTTAATTCTCCTTCAACACAGTACCAATTCTTTTTTTTTTTATCCTAACCAATTTCTTTGTATCCTCAGAAGCATTTACATGGATTATAGCTTTGAAAACGAGGAGGCTGAACCATATGTCTACTATGTTCGATCCATAGCTAAATATTCGTCAAGTCTTAGATAATATTAAAAATTAGAGTTGGCCTCAAATCAGAAGCATAATTCACAAAAAAGCCGATTTTAAGGAAAAAAGTTTTTCATTAACAAAAAATTATACAAAATTGGCTAATTTGCAGTCATTTAGAGTTTGCTTATTTTATCTAAAGTGCATTAGTGTTTTTCAATAACTATTCATTTTAAGTACAATCTATTTTTAGAAATAAAAATATCTTTTTAAGATTCAAATTTTGCTTAAAATTGAACATTTTTCGAAATTATATTTCCTACCATATAATTATTTTTATAAAAGCATTCATAGATTTTGGATTATTTTGATACAGTTTTTCTAAAACATTTGCATTTAAAAATATATTTAGAGTCTTTTTTATCAGAGAATCATATCTGTTGGAAAACAAGGTACACGTCTAATAATGACAAAAGACGAGTTACAAAAAATTACTCCACTTATTATTAATAAGCTTAACCACTACCAACTGAAAGTTGACTAGGTAACACACCACCAATATCTTGCAATTCTTTGGTGCAGAAAGAGAAAGAAGTTCCTGAAAATAAGATTAATACTGGAATCATCTATCTCCAATAAAATCCATTAGGAATGTATGTTCGAAAAGATTGCGAAGAAAGCTTTTTCCTTTTCATTTCCATTCCTTCAAAGAAATATGGGCTTTACAATTTAAACAATTCAGCTTTCTCTTAAATATTACCAATCAGTAAAAAAACTTTGATTTCAGATGTTAAGTGCTAAGGTTTTGAATGCATAAATTTTCACATTCCCATAGTTTTATAGCCAAAAAACAGGAACGTGATTTTTTCAAACAATTTCACATGGTATTAGAGTTATAGTAATTTGTAATTCTGTCTCGTTATAATTCAGAAAAATATTAATTTCAGTCAGGTTTTGAGTCTGCTTCCATTAGAAGTTATCATAGTAAAATCGTCATCAAAAATCAATTTTTAAACTTTGATTAATTGTAATTATATGCAATAGCACAATATATGCTTCCAAAAATATAGCTGTGAAACCTTATTGTGAGACCACCTTCGTCAAACCAGAAAATTTCGCCAAACGATGCGATATTCTAACAATAATGGAAAACTGGAAATAAAATACTGTTGTAGATTTATTGCAAATTATATTCACTGTTTGAGTTTCTGATCGAATGGAGACTATCATTTTCCAAGCAATAAAATAAAATATTGAATTTTAATATTATAAAATATTAAACGTTGTAATATTAGAAGAAATCTATATGCGAAAGTTTATCATTGGATTAGCCTAATTTTTCTTTCGGCAATTTTGATAAATTTAAAGAACATTTTCAGCGTAAAGTTAACATTTTTTGATAAATATTATAATCCAATTGTAAATCGTCAGAAGTCAAAAATATATAAAGCTATAAATATAAAATAAAATGGTTTCTCTCATTTTAAATCAAATTAAAATAATTTATCTTTGCTCTTTTTTAAATCTAAATGACAATACATATAATTTAAAATTCGTCAAAGACTTTTAACTCGCAATATTTGGTCAATTTTCATAGTAAATTCTTTTTCAGAAGGAAGTTTATTTCTTATACCAATGTAGACATTAATATGTTATTTGCTTTCAAATGATGCAACGCAGGTTAAGAATAAATTAAAATTATAATCAAAGATTCCTTTCAAAACCTAATTAAAAATTAATATGTACATTCATTTAAAATTATATTATTGTATTCTAATGTAAGTTATCTAATTTGAAAAAAAAATATCAATGTTGTAACTACTGTTTTAGAAGTGATGCGAAAGAATTAATTAAGTTAGTTAATCTTTAGAATAAACTATGTTTATAATTGTTATTGTTAGAAGATGTTATACAAGTTTTAAATTATTTATAAAAGTAGGAAAATTCTCCCCCATTTGAGCAGAAAATACGTTAGAAAGGAAGGCTTCCTTCTACGACCGACCAAGTGAGACTATCTCATAGTTGTTTCTTCTTAGTGTGCGTCTCTCTTTTGTACATTGACTCCCACACACATCTGTGGGGAAGGCAACCACCTCACCATTGTGATGCCACATGTAGTGGAAAATGCTTTCACATGTGAATAATTTCGGGCTTCAATCCCCGATCTGGCAGGAAAATATTATTAGGAGAACTGGACATCGGAATCTACATTTTCCAAAGAGTAAAAAATTTAGTCATCAAAGATTAAAAAAGGTAGAAAGAAGTTAAGACAAGCAATGCATTAAAGTTAAGAATTTACTTGAAAAATGAGAATTTAAGAAGTTACAAATTTTTAAATTTTCAGAGATTAAGGTAATTAAGAGATTTAGTACTTTGATGTCTAAGTACCAGAATTGTTTTATTTTCTTTCAAAAAAATTTTTAAAAGTAAGCTATCATTGATGAAATCAGCTATCTTGTTATTTTTTTAAAGCTTTGATTTTATGGATATGGGTTGTAAATTTACAGAGAGATTAGAAAAAATCAGATTATTGTTAGGAGTCATTGCAGTGGATTTTAGGGGTTAGGTATCACCCGCATTGGTTGTCTAATGTGATGCGGGATGAATTTGAGATAGGATTCTGGGAGAGAAAAAAAATGCTCGCTGAAGTTAGGCTCAGACGTGGACTTTCTGACAGACCAAAATGAATTATTCCTATTGGCTAGGAACGGCTCTGGGAATTAATAAAATTTTATGGAGGAGAATCTTAATTCTGAAGAAATTCAAATTAGAAAATTAAATTTACTCGAATAGGATTTCTCGGGACTGTGGAATTGGGGGTTGTTTCTGCTCGGGAAATATTTTTTGATATTTTTCAGAGTTGGTTTTGAAGAATTATCTATTTTATTAAACAAATTGATAGATAGTTCCTTAATAAACATTTTTAGGGGTGAGTACTTAATAGATTTTCTGATATCGCTGTTCCGGATGTTCCAGCGTACATTGCAGATTTATTTGTGCATTACATTTTGGGATTTTTCTGGTAGTTTAATTGTGGTATCTAATCAGTGGGCCCAGATTGGATAAGTATAGGCCAGAGTTGGTCATATATTATAGATAAGCAATTTATCACTTCTACTTAATGTTGATCTACGCGAGATAAAGGGATATAAATCATTGGTAACAGCTATGAACTGTTGTTCGTTTAGAGTGACGTGTTGTTGAAAAGTGAGGTTTTCACCTAATTTTACACCAAGCTATTTGGAGCTCCAAGACCAGGAACGTTTGTTTTCTAGATAGACGTCCAATTCAGTTTTTCAGTAGTTTTTGGAAAAGAAGATGGCCTCTGTCTTAAAAATAGTTGGAACTGTTTTCTAAGATGAATACAAATTTTCTAGTACCATGAAGTCTCGATTCAGGGCATGATAGTAAGCCGTGGTGCTACCATTTCTGGTTAATATCACTATGTTGTCTGCAAACTGGCAGATAATTGTATTGCGGTGTAATGGTATGTCGTTGGTGAATAAATTAATTAAACCCGGAGAAATTAATCCATCACGTGGGATTCCAGCTCCAATATATTTGAATTTGGAGTAAGAACCGTTAAAAAGGAAACCGAAAAGTTTTTATTAGTTAGGTATGAGTCAATTAATTTATTTAACCATGGCTAGATTACACATACTTAATTATTTTAAGGCCAGTGCACCAAACTCGGTTGATAGCTTTCTGGATGTCTAGTAAAACCGCTTCGGTACTTTTTTTTTTATTATAAAATACAGTTTTTATATTCTCCAACACTCGAATGAATTGGTGTAATATGGAAACCTCTAAAACCAAGATGACCGTGGATGATGCTGTCATGCTTTCGTAGATAATCGTTCAGCCGGTTCAGCATTATTTTCTCAATAATTGTGCTGAGAATAAGGTTGCCATCAGTGACTCGTCGATCATCGACCCCTGGAGTGGGAACAAGAGTAAACATCTTTGTGGTTACGCCCCTTTGACGGTTTTTATTTGGATGGAGGGATTTGGGGGAAGCGATTATCAATTACATATAAATATGAAGTCCGTCGTAAGAATTTCTTATCATTCTTCTTTAAACTGGGCAAATATTACATTGCCTATTTCAGACTTAAATTAACTCTAAGTGAATTTAAAAATTAAATTTTCGGTAAATCACTAAAGATTTAAATCGTCTTAAAAGATCGTCAATTATTTTGATATCGAAGAAAATTCATTAAAAATATTGCCAAAGGAGACTTCAGTATCTTGAGAAAAAACTATTCGACTTAGTATTTATTAAACATCTCTTGTGTACATTTCAGACGACAAAATCCATTCCTTTTATTTACTTAACTTCACAACCAAAGGTCTGTTTAATTTTAGGAAATATAGAATTTATATAAATTTAATAATAATTTTACCTTCTAATTTACTCATTATGCAGTATAGGTTAATTCTTGTGTAATGTAAAATGAATCGGTTTGAAATTTCGTAGAGCAATACTTATTTAGGATAGAAAGCTATTTGTATTGCAAATTAATATTTTAACTAAATATAGAATTAAAATAGCTGTATCAGATTATTTGAATAGATTAATCAAATATTCAAACATTTCTGGAACTACAAGAAATATTTTGTAGCGAAATTCAAATATTATCTAATATTTGAAATGTAAATAAAGTGAAATTATAGTTAATCTTCCGAAATTGAATTTACGAGTAAACTTTTTGACTAAACACTCAAATTGAATTCATAATTTAATTTTTTTAAGTAAAATATATAATATTTATGCACTTAATAAATATTTATATTTTCAGGATTTATCTAATACAATATATATATATATATATATATATATAATTAAATTTTATGCAATAAAATAGCTACATTTGATGTCACGCACAATGATATAGCTGCTTGTTGCTCTCTGTGCCATCATAGTGATATGGATGGTGACAACCTCAAGAATTGTCCTGAAGTCTTAAATTTTTTAGCTGACAACTCTTTTGAGATTAATGAAACACTTTACGCTTTTTTTATACCCATTCGACGATGTATTGGGCTGCTCGTCGAATGATGGCAGAAATGCATCAGATTGATGTGGAATACGAAGATGGGAATCAAAGGAGAATGCTGGCAAATCCATTCGAGTGATGTCTTTACTTTCCACAAGATGCTGAACATTGATGAATTGTCACCCATAAAAGCGAAGTCTGGTCCAACAGCACCTCGAAACAGACGCACATGGGGAAGGATCACCTCCTCATAATAGCGATCTCCGGTTACAGAACCTGTGTCGAAAACGGAGAACTCAGTCCACCCTTTCAGCGTAATGCCACCTCAGACAACAACTCCAGGACCATCGTAACGGTCTCTTTCCTCTCCAAATCAACCGGCATTAAGAATCGCTTGTGGCACTGAAACGACTCTCATCCACAAAGAGGCATAAGACTCCATTAATGAGATGAAAGTTTTTTTTGCTCCTAAAATCACTCTAACCGGTGCCGCCAATGGCCAACTTTCAAAGGGAAGCAGCATTCAGGATGGCTTGCGAATATGCCACCTTTATGAAAGCGTCTTGCCACATTAAACCGCGATACTTGTCGCCCTGTTCCTGTACATAATTGCTGAGCATTGACACTTGCTGACTGGAATCAGTCTCTTTCTCCGTCTACAGGATAAAATATCGGTCATCCACTTCAGTTGTTTTCCTAGAGTAGTCACCACCAGCCTTTGTAACAGCTGTATCTATAGTTTGGACGCTTTCCAAGCGCGCGAAACGTCACTTTTGTTGATTCCTAACTCTTCAGCTAGACTGGTCATCACTGGTGACTACACTGGTCAGCTACGCTCCTCCTCCAAATTTCCGTTCAATAGTCTACGTGTGAAGTCTCCCAAGTGATTTCTTCTAGCCATATTTCATAAAAGTGCTCACTTGCACTTGTAGTGAATATCTTTAATGGCGCCTCCGTTCTACTTTTTATCGTAGTCTTGAGCTATGCGCGCTGACCGCACACGTTTTGCGTATACTCACATCGTCTATGACGTTTTATTTCTGTCATTTTCATACGCATCACCATTCTACTGAATTGCTTGTTCATTGTACTGATCACAATAATCCCTTTATTGCAATTGCATGGCTATCTGCTTAAAATTTATATTGTTGCTTAAGTTTTGCACATCATTGTATATTTAAATTGTGATTAATTAAAACAATGGGAAAATCAATATGTTGAAATTGATAAAAGGTGGGTAGAAATACTTAACCGTTTCAAAAAACTAAGCAGATTCCACATGGAAATTTAGTTACTCTTGTGGAATTTACGTTGTGCTGCTCTGGAACTAATACAGCGGTTTAAAGAGTTTTTTTCAATTGGTAATGATTTTTGGACTTGTGAGTAATAAGGATTGAATGTTGATACTCTATCCGTAAAGTTCAGTGTGAAGGATATTTCTTACTCCAAAATTTCCAATATATTGTTAGAAAATGATAAATTGACAAAAAATATTCATTCAGTGGATAAATACTCGCTTGATTAAATATTTAAAAGGGATACAAGCACCATAATTAGTGTATTTTTGTTTGAATTAATGAAATGTTTGTTTTATTTATGCTGTACTTTTTTCTTAAATTTTTTCGTCCTCCTTTTCATTATAAAAAAGTTGGTCACCTTACTGTAGGGCAGTTGATAAGCACTTTTTACTCCTGTTATTAGTTGCACCAGCTGGACAAGAACATCGCAAATGCAAAAATGGAATTCTGAAAAATAGAGCTGTACAATGATAGAAATTGGGAAATAGGCTATAAACTCCGAATAAGTTATTATATATATATATATATATATATACACTTCTGGCCACACAAAATGCAACACCCTATTGATTCTACTGTACTGGTTACCTTTCTCCCGAAATTAGATGCACAACAATTTTCTGGAATATATTTTAGGATAAATAAGCGCTGAATGCCGTTTCAAAAATCGTAACAGACATATGTAACACCTCCTCTGGAAGGGCAACAGTCAATTCATTTTAATGACGGCAAACCGTCCGAGTGAGAGAACTGGTGACAAGATCAATAACCATCAACAGTAATCGTAAAGCAGTGAAATAAGAGCATTATTCAAATGACAAGTTTTCTACAACCCAAAGAAATATACGTGACCCATTCACGTAGATAAGCATCATCATTCATATTAAAACCTCGTTGCTGTTTTAATCAAAAAAAGATTTTTAAAAATGCGTATGCTATATTTGGTAAATTTTGGCGCAGAGTTAGAAGAGTTTGGCGCACCTCTTCTTCGTAAGAAAGGTTCCCCGTCTGTAAAGATGGATATTGACACTCTGGCGAGAAAGTATTCCATGCGCTATTTTATATATTAGAAAAAATATTACATATATATATATATATATATATATATATATATATATATATTAAGAGCATATATATATTATATATATATATATATATATATATATATATATAACTATATATATTCTGAAGAAAAACGATGTCTTCGTTATTATTGATGAAAAGGAAAACATTACAAAGTAAATTCTAAAAAAATCTTAACGTTAATTTCCGAATATAAGCTGATCTGTATATAGCCAAGAGGTACTTCAAAAATTTCTTGAATAAATTAAATTCCATAAAGTTTACATGGAAAACTTTCGTGTAACTTTCAAACATACCGCTAGAAAGGAGAAAGTAAGTTAAAAATAAGTTTTTTTGACAGATGGAATTCAGATACAGAAAGATATATTTATAATTTTGATTACTCCATATAAAGTTTGTTTAGCAAGTTGAAAAATCACACTCACGCACACTACTGCCCTCACCCACGCACGCACACACACACACACACACACACACACACACACACACACACACACACACACACACACACACACACACACACACACACACACACACACACATATGGATTTCCTAGCTTATTATTAAGCAATTAATTTATTTCTCTAATTTAGAAAACCAGTTCCTCCTGATACTCAGCTAGATGTCGCTACGAATCAGAGGTCAGATAAGCTCCATAGCGCGACCTATCCTAGGAACAAACTGAGAGGACCTGTTTTCGCCCCTCTCACTTCTCTCTCGTCGAATTCTGCTTCTCTTCTCCCTCTTCTCTTTTTCTCTCTCTTGCCGCCATTTTTCCGCTTTCTCTTTCTCCTTCTTCACCCGTGTCGAAGTAAACTTAACGCCCGAAAGGCAAGCATAGCGCCCATCCCCACATAAAAATTAGGCAGCCATCTATCTTTATCTGACGAACTGGTCACCAACTTACTTTTCATATCACAGTAAATATTTTTCCTTCTTATCATCTTCCTAATAAACAAGTAAAAGCACTGCAAGCTTAATCCTTGAATATCAACAACAACATTACATGGAATCTGAAATTAGCCCCCTAGACAACCAGCCCCTTTGCGTAAGAGTTAAACCATCGTAGATTCGGGATGAAATTCCATCACCCAATATCTACATATATATATCATTATTACTATTTAGTTCCCTTGTTTCTGTTAGATTTAAGATCTTTATAAAAAAAACGAAATGAAAATGTACCGTTGAGTGAAGAATTAATTAGAAATACATTTAGTATTTTCACAGAAATAATTCTATTTTAGGTTTATTTATATAAATTTTGACTCTCCTTTATCAAAATTTATTATTTTTTAATATTTTATTGATACTGAAGTCTTTATTTAATTTAAGGCTGAATTAGGCAAATGAACGTTTACAAATTAAAAAACGAGAAATAAAAGAACGCAAAAAACACCACAATGAAAAATTCCATGGTGTTTGCCAAAGTTGATACTGAATTACCATTTTCCTCTCTCAGGATTTAGAGTCTCATAAACCATATATGCAGATTAATTTGTATTTACTATTTCCTAAGGACATCATTAAATTTAAGAGTTTAAATGTCGAAGGCGAAACAGTATAAGATATATGGCAATCTCAATGTAATTATCTGATAATTAAAATTAAAGGAATTTGTTTATTTGGTAGAGAAGATGTTTATATATATTCTAATTAGTTAATATTGTTTATTGTCATGATAATACAGATCTCACACCCATTTGTACTTTGTAGTTATTATTATTATAACCATCTTTGGATAAAATGTTACCACGTGGTCGATCAATCAAATGTAAAGAAAGTCTTAGAAAATTCAAATTTATTCTCAGATTGTCTAGCAATAGTTCAATCGTCATGGATTATTTTTCCATTTTTTTTCCACATAAAGTTGTGCTTGGTGTGTCATTTCAAGTCTCCACATCTTTAATATACAGAAAATAAAACATTATACAGATGGGATAATTCAATATATCTTAAATGATTATAAAATTATAAATTTACTATCAAATCTTATACTTTATTAACTTGAAAGAAATTGTAAGATGTTAGCAGAAAATTAAGTACTTATAAATAAAAAATTAATTCTATTTAATTAAGAACATTGAATGATTGTCGGACTTTTGATGCCGTTTCATTATCTCTGACAAGTTTGAGTTTGGGTGAAAATTGGTGTATTTTAAGAAAACATACTCGTGAATTTTCGGTAGTTAACCTGTTTCAAGACGAACTGAGAATGAATTCATTTGGGAAAATACCACATTAGTAGCTGGGGCCACCACCAAGAGCTGAAAGTGTGCTACAAAACCAACATTGTTTATGGAAGAAATCTGAAGAAGTGATGCCCAAACGTATAGCTATATAATGTTTTAGTGATTTTCACCAGTGGCTTCAAGATGTCTTCTTAAAGCTTGAATGTTCGTTCATATTACTAGGAGAAACTTTCTGAGTCATTAACTCCATACCAAATTTTTTCCAAGGATTTAAACCATCTGCCATTATTTCATTAGACATTTCTATATAAAGTATGGTAACTATCAAATTTAGCAATTGAAGGTCAAGAAACATAAATTGTTTTGGATTTTTGCAAATGTGCATATCAACGACCAGCTTATGTGTATGGCGAGAAGCGTAGCAAAACTTTAAAAAAAGGGAAACCACAGGTATGAGCTTACAGAGTACTCAGTAAGGGATGCCATCTTAGAAAGTTTAAAAGTGTTATATAGAAAGCATCCACACTTTATTTTTTTTTGGCAAGAATGCCTACCGATCGTCGTGTTATTCATAATTGCTTAACGGGATCACTCAGAAGCCTCAAGTGGGTTAAGGTGAATTGGCCAGGCATAGGTTTCTGACCCTGCTCTAGCATATTGGTTCTTAACAGGTGATTCAATAAAGAGGTACAAAAGTATAAAATGAGTTCGGGTGCGATCAACATAATACCATATGGAATTTTAAATCACTAACGTAAAAAAAAATAATCTAGCCAATAAAAAAATTACATTACATATATCTACTACATTCTTACCAAATCGAGATAAAAATAAGAATTAAATAATACTAGTAAACAATTTTGAATAAACAAATATTGTTGTTCATCAAAACCGCGAGCACTGAGGCGGCGTTTGACTCCAAAAAAAAAGTAGGACGAGATGGGGTGTCCATCAAGTGACCCCTTTGTCTTAGTTGACTTTTTTCAAAATAATTTTAAATGTTTAATCCAGGCCTAGTTAATAAAATACTTACTGTATTATAATAACAACAACTGGTTAAGTAAGATTACTAATTCACTTTTCTAAATCTTTCTAAGCTCATGTATCTTTTAATTTATAATTCTATTTATCATCTTCTTTAAAATTTTCTAAAAAAATCATCATTGCCTACTTCTGCTCCTCTGGGCAAACGTATGTTCTTATATTCTAGCTTCACTCAATATTTTTTCCAGTCGGATTGAGAATAAGAGCCTCGTGAGAACCCAAAACTCGTTTTCTCCGGCTACCAATAAAAAATAAAATAATTTTCTGAGGCTGATAGTTTTTCTGAATAATTACTCTAAATAGACATTCTGTACAGGCGCTTGTAAACCTTATTTGATTTTATTCATTAGTAGGATGCAGTTTCTTTGTTTAGTGAAGTCTGTAAAATAGCTTTAATAATTATTTTACATTAATTTTATACTGTAGATAAATGATACTTTTAGAATATGATAAAAATTGTACAAGCAGATAATCATTCATTCTTCAACTCTACAATCGATTCAAAACACAGCTACCATTGTGAATTGCCATTTCACCTGACTAAAAAAACAAAGAAAAATAGTGAACATGATGAGAAGAAAAGGAAGAGTGGGAAATATGATAGTACTGTTTAGAAATACACTTTATTTTTAATATGAAAGAGTTCAGAACCCAAGACGGCTTGGTGTAATCTGCAACAGAGTTCGCTAACACCAGTTTAAAAGCATCAATTTCTTTCATAGATATCTTGAAAACAAAACATCCATGTACAATAGCAAACCTATATTTAAAAGAAAATCAGCATTATAGAAAGTAGTGTCTCTTTGTTCCGTTCAGTTTCAAAAACAAATTTTGTAAATTAACTGCTGAGGCATCATTTCGAGTAGTAGAATCGCACGATTGACAGGCACATAGAATACGAATCACAGAAAATTCAATTTTGTACATGCTCAAAAAAAAGCATCACTGGATGCACAAAAGATATTAACCTAGTTTCATTACAAAACAATGGAAAGTGTAGCTCAGAATTAATGAAGTGGCAAATGATGTGGATAATTAATCTTGAAGATAATGAAATTCGAATAATTTTATGATTCAACTTGACGAGTTGATTTGATGTAAAAAATTGTTGTAAATATTATGTCTATGTTAGTATAGTTTTAACAATTCCATTCAAGATGAACTATTTGCAATGTTTTGAACAATGAAATTTGTTTTACTATGAAAATGAGGACGAAAAATTTAAGAAAAAGTGTTACAAGCTAAATAAATGACAACACATTTTATTCAAGCAAAAACATTTATGGTGTATCCCTTTAAATATTTTAATTAGACGAGTATTTTTATCCACTGAATGAATATTTTGTCAATATATCATTCTCTAACAATATATTGATATTTTGAGCAAGAAATATTCTTCTATTAATTTACGGAAAGTGCTTGTGCCAGAGTTTCAACAATCTTGATTTCACTCTGTCCATAAATCATTACCAATTGAAAAACTTTTCACCTGCTGCATTAGTTCCAGGCAGCATAATGGAAATTCAAGAAGCAACAACCAAATTTTCATATGGATTTGTATTCATTTAGGCAATACAACTGAACGAAGTACAACAA
>BMAW01078547.1:0-16914 GCA_019974015.1 Nephila pilipes | reverse complement strand
AGGGAATGGATATTTTCAGCTACATCGGAGGTCTGATGGGTTGCTGGCTGGGTATCTCTGTGTGGGCATGTACAGGAATTGCTGAAACGACCTTCTGGACAATTCTTCACTTCTTGAAGCAGTTCACGAAGAAATCCCGTCTTTCACCACCAGATCGCAAACAGCTATTGTTCAAACGCAATCATCATAATACTCAGGTAATCTAAATATGTAAACAAGATTATCAAAGGAGAGAATAAGCAATTAAAGAAGGTTCCTGAAACTCGGCTGCAGTAACGTAACAATTATATCATTAAATTATATATAGTAATGATTCAGAAAATAGAGCAAAACTCATTGATTGAGTTTCAGAAAATTTATATTTAAGAAAATATGATCAAATCATGAGATATGCTTGAAACATTTTTTGGACTTCAACAAAAGATAAATTTCTTGAAAAGGGTGAACATTGGAATGGAAAGGTTACATTTTTGAACAAGAGAATTTTGCAAAATCTCCTTATATCCGCTTGAATCTTTTAATAAAATGATAACAAATTTGAAATCGATCATTTAAATTGTTTTTTGAATTCATATATGAAGCCTTTTAACACATTTAGAGAAATAAACGCTTCTTACAGATATAATATAGAGCAATATTAATGTAAGCACTATGCACAGAACAATGTACTGACGTACTTTGATCAAGGCGATCTTGCGTAACGTGTCTAAATTGCATTTCATGTATGAAAGGGTTCTACATGAAAACCTGACGCGATCAAAAGGAAGTGTTCGAGTGGAAATCTTTTTCGATTAAAGTAAATGGAAAGCATGAAAATAAAATTAAGTACGTGAATAAAAGCATGAGCCCGAATCTTGAGCATGCGAAAAAAGAAAGTTCAAGATCTCCTCAGATAATGTGTCAGATGATGCACCAAAATTTCTACGTTCACAAAAATGACTCGCTTGATTTCATGCCTAAATGTGCGGCTTATGCTTAAAAAATGATTCATTTCATAATAATCAGAGGAAGAAAAAACTGTGCCAAGACAAGCTTTATTTTTTGTCTCTGTATGTATGTATACGGAATTTATTTGTTGTTTAGTACTTTTATGTTACAGAATTTTAATTTCTATTAAAGTTATGTATATGTTAGATGTTCTTAGTTTTATTTTCAATATTTATGTATATAAGTATTGAGTTTTTGTATTTTGTGTACAGTTTGCTTATAACTTATGAATAACATTTATAAAACACTAAGCGAAAATTATGTTCAAGAATATAATGCTGATTGAATATTAATTGGATTCAGAATTTTTAATCGGACTTTAACCGAACGTAAGTTGAGGAAAGCCTTCATCGTATGATAAAACAATTTACAATATTCCTCTCTTTTGCTTTCCCAAATTTATTTTGAAGTACGTCACAGAATATTTAAATGAACGTTAGTTCATTATTATACATTTCAAGAAGATTCTCTTCGCAAAAAATAAGTTACTAATAAACTTAAGGCGACTGACTACGTTTAATACATGATTTAAGGCCCCAATTTACAATTTTTTTTGATTTTTTCATTTTAAAACCCCACTCATTAGCTTTCTAAAACTGTTTCTGTTTTGAGTCTAGGATAAGTAGAGGCTAAATTATAACGATTTAAAAAGTACGTCATAGCTGACAACCAAACCGGAAGTACTACTTTAAGGCCATTTAAATTACCGGAAGATTGATTATTCATAATTTCACAGTAATTTATGTAAATTAATATGTAATTTTGATTGTGAAATTTTTAATGAAATGTTCAATAAGCAAGACACCAAATTTCAAATTATTTTTCATGAGTTTCTGCGACAGAAAATTGAAATAAGCAAACATCTCATATTCTTTACATCTCGCATTTGGAAATCGAAATTGCTTATAGGCTATTTAAATTACACTGTAAAACCTTTTTCATAGATTAATCATTATTGTATTTCTGAAATATTATTAAAAAAGTATTCTTTTTGAATTTTAAAATGGGAGGATCTAGTTGTAATCGTAATAGGAAATAAAAATTCCACGGTAATCGATGTACTGTAAGTCAGAAAGTTGACTCTCATATGAATGTTTCGTTACTACAAGTGCTAAAAAACGTGATAAACGTTGTATTGATGATGACCAAAAGAAGGAAAAAGCATTTTCTGGCTATCGTTTTTGACTGACTAATTAGTGTTTTATTGTTTTACTGTGCCCATCATGTCTCCAAAATAAATTGAAATTGGTTGAAGATTCCAAATTTGGTCTCTCTTCAAATCTCACCCTGTATTGTAAAAATTGTCCTTTTTCTTTTGGATTTTGCAGACCTAAAAAGAACAAACAAAACAATAAAGTGAACACAGGATTTGCGTATGCGCTTCGACTTAATAGAAAAGAGTATACAACTGGAAAAAATTGCAACTTTAAATGTGGCCTTTATTTTTAACGTGCCATTTAGACAACAAGAAAAAAATTCTTCATGCTGTTAGATCTGTTGCTAAATGTTTAATGTACGGAGAAGCAGAAGTCATTACTTCAATGTAAATTTCAGTTAACAAATTCACAGAATGTGGGGTGTCTCTCTATGTTATGTCTCTATGTGGCTACTCATCGTTTAATGGTGCTGAGAGCGGTTTCAGTTATAACTGGAAAAATTCTTGATGTTGAAATAGTGTTACAGTTCTACAGAAATTGTAATAAATACAAAAATATCTCAATCTTATTTCAGCACAAACCCGATAATTCTTACGCAAATTACAGTGGATCATCGAGTAACATAGAAAATGTCGGTGTTTACCGTACATTTGAACGTTCTGAAAGCTTACGTTCTCTTCGATACACCGATTACTACGGTGATGGAGATTCAAAAAATTTTAATGTAGCTCAAGACATTTATGGTAATGAATCTATGAGAAAACTCCAATGTATCGTACATATTCGAAAAAGAGTTGGAGTGCATTTTCGAAAATTAAAAGCTAACAGGAAAGGACTTGGTGGCAAGGGAAAACTGACAGATGCTATATTTTCTTTCGGTTTCAAACGTTTTTTTTTTTTTAACATGTAATACTTTGTATATAAAGAATTGTCTTCTATAGATCACTGTAATAGTTAAGACAGGAGCAAGACCGCTAATTGAAGCATCAGTGTGTATTTGGGGTCCACAATTTTGGTGATATATGCTTTAGACAGGTTTCTGAAAGAGTGAAAGCTTAACTCGTTAAAGGAAGGTTTTTAATCAACATCAAAATTTAAGAGGGTATATATAAAAGAGTTAGATCACTAAGAGGTTTCACAATAATAGAATAAGCAGGGATAAATTTACAAAAGAGTTCCGTAAGATCTAAGATACGTTGAACATATTTAGTACATTTAAATTATAGGCAATTGATAACTGATTTAGTTTAAGAATGAAAAAGCTTTGTATCTTCGATAACATGGGCTCAAAATTCAATGTTTTGGTCTAAAATTTGACATTTACGGAAATTTATTTCCACTTCACATTCACAAGTATTTTTTAAAGATGCTTTACGTCGTTCGAAAGCTTCAGAATTAATTTTAGAAAGAATAATCTCGTACCCCAAATAGGGCGAAACAATTCCTTGTAGTGTTAAATCACGGAGGACGAAATTAACTAATGAAGCATTGAAATACTGAGGGACGCGTAGAGAGACCAAAAGGCGTTTTTAAGAAATTGAAACTCACCATTTTGAGTGACAAATGAAGTATGTGGTAAACTTTGTGTGTCAACGGGTACGTGGAAGAAACCGTTTCGTAAATCTAGAGTATTAAAAAATTTTAATTTTCAGTCTCCTGAAGTCTGTTTTAGATATCCTCAATAAATGGTAGAGGATAGTGATTCTTATCCAAAACTGGATTTCATTTTTTAAGTTCAATGCACACGTCTTTTTAGCAGACGAGGAGTTGGCTGGCATAGTCCTAAGAAAAGGATTCAATAATTCCATTTTGTACCCTTTCGTCAATTTACTTATCTACAGTGTCACGTTCAGTAAACAGTAACCGTCTGGGGGAATGTTAAATTGGCTTAGCATCCGTCATCATTATGTTTAATTCTATATTCGTTGTTTTAGTCTTTGTGGTTTATACGACAAAAAGTAATGTTTCAACATTATTTTGAGTTTGCTTTGAAACGTGAGGGACAGTATCAAATTTCAAAGTATCGTTATTAATTGCTGAAATAAATTGTTCTGGAGTAGCTTCGCAAATTTTTTTTTTTTCAAGTTTTGAAATAGTATCATCATTTGGTCTAATATACAAATGATCTCTCTTAATTAAATCCCAGCCAATAATAATATCAAACTTCATTGAATAAATGGGAACAAATTTAATGTTCAAGGGTTGATCATCAATAAAATTAATAGCATGAAATGAACCAATTATATGAATTTTCGTGAAGACAAAACGAGTCAGTACATTATCGCTAATATTTAAATAATGAGAACCTAATTGATTTCACAATCCTTCTTTCACCAAGATAACTTTACAGCTTCGTCCATCAGAGACAATAATTTTTGTTGAATATTTGAACTCTTTAACACATAGTTGTTAATGGATTTGCTTTATGAACATTATTTACGCATCATTGGAAGCAGGAACTTTTTCTTGAGTACACAAATCGAATTTGTGACCACAATTTCCACAAGATAGCTATCTGGACCGCGGTGTTTATCGGATCAAAAATTAAAAATATGGCTTGAATCCAAAAAATTGAAACAAATTATATGGTTCTTAGGTTTGAAATTTTTATCAGGTTTTTGAAAATTTTCATTAGGTTTTAATGTATTTGAATTTCAGATTTATATATCGTGAGGAATTGGATGAAGAATTCACTTATTTCGTCTAGGCGGTAGCCTCAAAAATTGGGAATACGCGAAGTATCATTTAAAGAACAATTTTTGTATTTATTCAAAAATATTCTTTTCATATTCACTTTATTTACTTTAAATTCCTAAGTGTTTTTACATCCGTATAAAATGAGGTAACAGTAAGGTGAATCTTGAATTCTATTGATGATATAATCAATAATAGAATTTACATCAGAAAATTCTGGAGATCGATTGGCTAATCCTCGAATTCTAATCAATCAAATTTTTTTTCACAAATTCCTGAATAAGAGATGATTTTATATATTTGTAAGAATAGATACCACGCTGCGATTGATTAAAAAGTCTGGCTTGGCCAATTAATCATCATTTAACAAAAATAATAGTTTATTATTCCATGAAAAGAAAAGTTTCTTCAATATAGGGAAAAAAACGTGTTCTAATGCATATGAGTCATTTCCGTTAAAACAGCAAAGTATTTGGAATAAATCTTTTGCTATGATCCATGAGAAGTCATTTATCGGTGCAGGTCTAATTGCTGACTCATCTACAGTTGCGATGTCTGGCGCTTTGAGTCAAAGGGAAGAAGGAGATTTAGCAACGTGTGTCTGTAAGGGGAAGAATGAATATTCATCTTTTGGGAAAGTATGATTAGTCAATTGGTTTGGAAAAGCTCGTAAATCGGCGATCGTTCTCAAAATATTTTTATAACGTTCTTCGCCAGTTCAATTAACTTATATTTGTTTAAAAATAGCGAGACATTAAAGAATATAGATTTTTCTTGAAAAATATTTTGGAATGATTCTCCATATGAAAATCTGGGATAAAACTCTTTAAATTTCAAAGCCGTTTTGAGTTCTGTCAAATATCTGATAGCATAAGACAACATTAATAACAATTTGACACGTTTAGTGCTACCGAAATCGAACTTCAATGCGTGTTCTATTGCTGGAATGTTCATTCAACTCTAATGGATCCAGAGATTGCATATAAAATTGTAATACATCAAAATATATAATATATACGAAGTTTCTGAACATTTGTTTCAATACATGTATTAAATATTACGATTTTGGAAAGTGGTTATAAAACGAAAAAAACACTATTTAGAACAAAAACGTCATCACCAAAATGTATAATAGAATTTCAAAAAAAAAAAAAAAAAAACAGCTCAATTATTTCAGTATAAAATGGAAAAAATGTTTACTGTAAATTGAACACTCAGCAACTGTCGTTTAGAACATTTTGGCTATAAAGACTTTCTTCTGTTGTTGCACGACCGTAAAAACGACAATACAATAACAATAATGAAGGATATCTTTATCACATGAAATTTGAAGATCGTTTTTGAATGACGAACTCGTAACATCTTTGGGTAACTTTATCAAATGGAATAAAAACACTTTTTGAATTTCTCGTTTAATAAAGAAAATATAACGTCTATTGAAGAAACTTGAACATGAAACACAATATCTAATGAGGAAAAAAAATTATGAACTTCGAAAGAATATATTCCAGGCAGAATGAAATTTTTTAAATGTATTTCAACGTCCATTCCACAACAAAAGGAAACTGAAACTTTGCGTGCATCCATTGTAACACATGTCGAATGAGTTTTGGGGATTTAGACAAAAGACTAAGTCCCCGTACAGAGAGTGACAGTAGCTACGTAATAATAAACTCATTTTTATCAAAAGGCAAATATTTACAAACAGTGATTTAAAGTTAATGATACAGGTATTTTAGTCTTAAAAAAACACATCATTACATTGAATTGTCTCATCTCTCGCCAGGTTCTTCCCCGACTCAGCAAAACTGGTGGCGCTGCAGTTATTTAACTGTGGATGGAACCAAGTAATGAAAGAAGATGCGGGTTGTAAATACAGTCCTACAATTGCATTAACAATGATACGTGTCTTTTTGACGACACCTGTTTTGAAATAAAAAAATATGTTTCAAAAATTATGCTTAATGATAAGATTGTAATATTTATTAATTTTACTCCGCAAAATAGCAATCTGTTATTTAAGTGAATACTCTGATAAAAAGATTGCAAATATATTATAAATTTTAAGAAATAACGAATTCATTTTCGGAAGAAAAATCAAATTTTTATTTATTTTGGATCAAAGAATTATTTCTCTTTTAAGTAATGTTTGTAAAATAATCAAATTGCTTAACACTGAAATGTTCATTTAAGGGACAATACATAGGGAAACTTATAAAAATTCATTATTATGTGTAAACTTATCGAAATCGTAATTTCTTATGCTGTAGAATATAATTTTTACTATAAATATATATTGCTTAACACAATTTTGCAGGTATCGTTAAGAAAATACAACGTACTAAGTGTAACAAATAAGTAAGGAAAATTCGCTACTTCTTTAGTCCCTAGCAAGAACAAATATCCTTTTGAAAAAGAAATAAACAAAGACATTTTTTTTCAAATGATTAAATTATTTGATATTCTTAAAGTAGAAAACACCTCTTCGAATTTCTTAAGAAATAATTCCTTACAATTCATCCACCTATTATCATTACTTTTAAGAAAAATCAGGCTGTTGGATTTCCAATTCTTGACTCTATTCGTCCTTAAGATATTTATAAATTAATGAAACTTGTACACGGTAACGTACACCATCTCTCTCTTCTATGTTAAGAACCTAAGTATATTAATTTTCAAAATATCCTGCGCATAAGTGAAAAAATCTCAAACTGAGAAAAATGCATTTAAAGTTTTAACATTCAATTATAATAGATTTTGAAACCTGCGTATTGAAATGTTCCAAGATGAAATTATTTCCCTTTCGTTTGTTTCCAGAACTCTCTTGTTTGAGTAACGTCAAATAGTTGGTATCAAAATGTTTATAGATATATACCAATTTTGTTTTCAAAAAAAAAAAAGTTAAGTTTAATATTCTTGAGATCCCTTAAATGAAACAAACCTTTTTACAGCTTTGTATTATTAATATACAGTGAGAAAACTTAAGAGTAAAAAATAGGAAGCTGCCTTTTACAAGAAAACTGTGTGAAACATATTGTGAAAAAAATATTTAATGCTGTGACAACAGTTGACTTTCACAAATTATTGTCTGTTGCGAAATTTCTTTTAAGAAATTTGCTGGGAAAATCTTCTTTGTATATTTGAGAGAAAAATATTTCTTGTTTGAAGATCAACAAGAATTAATAGAGATGATCTTTGATGGTCATTAATTTGCAGCTAGTGATGAGAATCTCAACAAGTAATTTCAATCCTGATTTCAAAAAATTTCTAGAAAAGTATAATAGGGTATATTTTTCCTCTTAAACAAATTTTTAAATTTACCCTCTAAGCGTTATGCATGTAAAATCTCGTCCCGTTCAAAATACTTCAAAAGCGTTCCAGACTTAAAATTTCGTATGATGGTGAAATCGCCGAAATCGGTATAGAGGCATATATTCAACTTCACAGGATTACTTCAAGTTCGTTTGAAGTGATATTTTTTTAGAAAACTTCTTTTCCCTCTATAAAGGTTTAAAGGTACATAGTTGAAGAGGGTTGCGCTGTCACAATGAAGGTTGAAAGGAAATTTTATGGCTCACTAGGGAACCCTGCTCTGGTCCTTAGGATTGAGGCATTCGTTAAAAAGGATGGGGAAGGGGGTAAGTGTTTCTGTAATCCCCACCCATAGTAACTCTCTGTACTTAGGATTGGCTTGAGATTTTATTTCTTTGCGTCTTAATTAGATACAATATTTGTGTGTGTGTAGAGACGCATAGAATTTTCGTGATACAATAATTATTTATATGAATCAGAAAGACACTTTTGAAGGTAAAACAAGATTATACTCACTTTTGATTATTATTCTATTTGAGTAACAAATTTTTTTGGCGAGGAGAAATTTTGTTACTTTATATAGTTCGAGAAATTGCTTTGTCTCCACTCTCCTCTCTGTGTGTGTTTTTGATGTATGGTATTTCATTTTTCCCTTCATGAAAATTATCAAACGGAATTAAGACTCTATAAAATATATTTAAATTTCCAATGAATATTGGAAAATAAAAATCTATAAAATATGTTATTTCAAAAGAATGTATAAAACGATGAATGTATACTTTGTTCTTTATCTTTATTTTAATCTCAATACTTTCATTTTTTTTAAAAAAAAAAAAATAATTATTTCATTATAAAGGTGTCAAAATATGAACCTTCCAAAATTAAACAATTTTAAACAACTATTAAAAATGAATAATCAGGTTTCTGCATTACATTACCTGGAATACGTTTTCTTATGTATTGATTGATAACAACAGGGGAAAAAAACCTATCTTTTTTAAAATCTATTGGTTTTTCATAAATTTAAAACCAGGAGTTCAGGGTAGCTAACATAATAATTCTTGTATTATTATCAGAGAGAAATATATCTTAATATACATATATATATTATTCAATACATGCCAGTAATTAATATTGAGCTGTTAGTAGACGACACTTTATTTATTTTAAATAAGCTCTAGATTTGTAGGTTTATAAAGAAATAATTATTGATCATTACCTTTATTTATTGTTCATTACTGATTTTGCTATTTTATGGTTTGTAAAATGCGTTGAGCAACAAGAAAATACTGTTTCTGTTATTTTTAAGTTTGCTGTTTTGTTCAAACATGCATGTCTTTTGTTACGAATGGTGAGGAGAAAAGTATAAAATTATGAGTTCATCTTTAATTATTTGGAATTTGAAACAACTTCTTAGTTTAGTAAACGTATGATTTATACTAGTAACGAAAAAAATATGTTACTTACCTAATTCTACATCTCGATTAACTGTTATCAAAACTTATACTCAGTAACCGTGATTTTTCATTGATTTACATAAAATATTGAAACCAAAGCAGGCTTCCAGCATTATATTCTACAGCTCTTCTATTTATAGAAAATTTCAGATAAGAAGCTTTGATTTATTTCAGTTTTTTATTTCATATATTCAGACTAATTTTTTTGTATATTTTTTCATTTACCAATATATATATAAGTATGTGTGTGTATGTTTGAGATTAGATTTTACTTATACAATTTTCACCAGTTGTGATACAAGTCTGTCTGCATCAATGTGCGAAATTATTTTATTTCTTTCAGACTTAAGTCAGAGCTATTACAATTGAAGCAGCTTTCCGCCAAAAATCTCAAATGATCATCAGAGAGGGTGTATGGTAAGAGAAGAAGTCAGAGTATTAGAGAGAGATTTTTTTGTTTTGTAAGTTATACATAGCAGGGATACGCTTACGCAGCCGAAAGTAAGCAAGGCCAAGCTAAGCCGCTGCAACTACAACCCTTCCCTAAGCCATTCGCTGCCTTCCTTCCGCCCGCTCATACTGCTGCACGCTGTTGCTCCATTCCACGGCTCGCTGCTGCCGCCATTACCAGCCATGTTACCGCATGCCATACAGCGCGCAAAGCGCTACTTGCATGCTGCGCGGTAAAGCGCATTCACCGCTCAACAGTAAAACTTTTTTTTTTTTGAACACCGGCCCCACGGCTGGCCGACCTTGCATTTTCATAAATCTACAACAAATAAAGTGCTATTGAACCTGGATTCTTCATTATTTGAATGGATTGTCTGTTCAGGGCGATAGAATTTATCTTCATATTTTTGGCATAAAAGAATAGAAAGTAAATATCAGATTGAAGAATAGCAAGAAGTCATCGCATGACTTATCAGAGAATACGCAAGTCAATCATAATGGTCAAAAATAAAGATGGAACTTCGAGAATTTGCGTCTATTACCGAAGAACCTCAACTAGAAGCTAGTAAAGATAAATTCCTTTACCTCTTATCGAAGATGTTTCAAAGCCCTTCCTAGAATGAGGATGTATACTCCTCGTTAGAGAGTACAGAAATGGTTTTTTTCCACATCAAAGTTGATGAAGATTGCAGAAAATTCATCTTTTATCGTTCCAGACTGGACAGTTGAGTTCAACAAAGTTCTTTTGGGTTAAGCACGAGCTCAGGTGTTTTCAAAATTTGTCTGACATTTCGAAGGCATTACATAAAGAATTTTAGTGGTATATCGATGACCTTGTATTCCTGTGGGTGAAAGGAAGGGACTCCAAAAACTTAAAATTGTGTTCGAGAATGCAAATAAATATGGTCTGAGAGATAAAATTTAAAATAAGTGTTGGTTCCTAATGCGAAAAGTTGGAATTTTTAGGTCACATAGTAAGAGAATGGAATCATCAAAGCCGCAGTCATAAACTTTCAGAACCAACGACCTCAAAGAGGCTAAAGTTTTATAGGATTAAGAGGATCTTCCGAAAATACATCAAAGATGCATGAAAAATTGCGAAACTTCGTTAAGTGACCTTACTCTAAGGAAAGAAAATCCATTGTTTTGGAACACAACAGAAATAATCGTTCCAAAAAAAATTTAGTAAATATTGTCTGATAGAGTCTTACATTTAAATATAGAAAAAAAGACAGAGAATTACAAAGAAAGATGCCGAGAAAAATATAGAAGAAATACGATCCGGTGGAAGATTTACAAGAAAAAAAAAAATATCGGCTGATGTGATAAAGCTCCAAGATACATAGAAAATCGATATGATGTAAACATTTTCTAATACTTACCATTTTAAATACCAAATGGAATGTGGTAGATATTGCTTGGTGACTCGTTTGATTTGAAAATTTCATACTGTCTTTTTTTAATCACTACATATTATCTTGTGTTATTTACATTTTCTCTGCGTACGCTGCGGCGCACGCCAGCACCGGCTACCGCACGGCAAAAGCGCTGCCGTGGCGGCGCCGCGCAAAACTGAACAAGGCCTTTTGCTGTAGCAGTACGCAGCCCGCCGCTTTAAAACGCTCTGGCAGAAATGAAACACCGCTGGCTATAGTACCAGCGCGGCTACCCGTATTTCGCCATTTACCAAATATGTACTTTCTGCTACAATGCGGCTACCGCCTTTTCCTTTACTTTCCACCATTTAACGCGCGTTGCACCTGCTGCCAGGGCCGTGGCACATATACATACGAAACTGGCGCGCTAGCCGCTGCCGTAGGCTGCAGCCAGCGCTGTTTTACCACAAACATATGGTATAAGCAGTAGCAGGGCATTGCCTGCCTGCCTGCCTGCACTGCCTGCCTGCCTGCGCTGCCACCTGCTTCTGCAAACTGGCCGCAGTAACACGCATACCGGCTTTGCCATTGCAAGAAACCATAAGGCCAAAGCCGTTGCTGGCTACGCTGGTTGCCACCGCTTACCGCCGTACTTAGAGCTGCTGCCTTACGCGCCTTATTGCATTTACTTTGGCCGCCAGCGCGCCGTTTCTGCGGCCTGCACAGGCAACGCCTGGCTGCATTTTCCTGCTGTACTGCCCGAAATAAAATTACGCGTACATTTTTTACTACGTACGCTGGCAACGCGGTTTGGCTAAAGGCCTTTATTTTATGCAAAAAAGGCAGGCACCTTGCCTGTAAGGCTCTATACGGCAAAAATGCCGTAAACGTAGCTGCCAAACTGGTAAACACTGCTTACTGGTAGTATTGCCACGCAGCCTTTCGCGGTAGGCAAACAGCACATGGCTGGGTATAGCGTACCATTTTTCGCCGAGCAGAAACCTTTGGCAGCACCGCCACCATCGCGCCATCACCGCACAATTGCCAAAGCTATGCTGGCTAGCGTTTGAACAAAATGCAATAAGCTGTCCACATAGCACGTTCGCTGTATATGCTGGCCGCGTACCATTTTGCCGTACCGTACCGCCATACCGTGACCGCCATTATTTTCTTCAAAATACGCCGCTGCACATATGCGCACTGCCTTACCATGCCGTAAAGTACTGCTTTTGCCATGCCGTGAGCCGCTGCTATACTCTAGAAAGTGAAAAATATGTTTCTCTTGATTAACTTTTCGAAATTCTTTTAGGTTGATTTATACATAGAAAATTGCAAGTTTTAATTTCACTCAAAAAGTTAAGAAAAACCAGTAATAATAAAAGGTTAAATAAAAAATATTATAAAAGAAAGAGGTAATATAATATAAAAAAGGTCTAAATAAAATTGAAATTGTAGAATTAAATAATAATTAAATTAAATAATAACTTACGAATTAAATAATAACTTATTTAATATGCTAAAATATTAATTGCTTCTTTTCAATAAACGAAAAAAAATTATTTGTACTTAAAAATTCTTAAATAGGATATGAAAGGCAGGTCAAACTCTTTTTTTATATATTATTAAAAATATTATTAACTATCTAATAGTTATGTATAATACTCAAAGTTTATAAAAACGAAGTTAACAGAATAACATATTAATCTTGAATTTTTTTAATGAATGATTCTTTTAATGAGATTAAATTTAGAGATGATAATAATGATTTTTTGATAAACATACGACATTACTTCCAAATAAAATATAACAGTTAAATAAAGTCTTAAATATAACGAAGTGATAAGTGAGTAAGCTTATAATAATAATAATAAGAGTAATGATATGAAGTATGAAATAAAATGCAACTGTACACTGAATATAAAGTGTTTATTAATGAAGAGAAGACAAAAAGTCATTAATGTGATTAGTAAAACGTACAGTAATGAGCGATAGAAAGAATATGGGTATAGGATATCAGATTTTGATCTCAAACGGAAACTATTTTATTACAAAATGATTCTTTAGGAGGTCAACAATTTTATTAATATACGTATTCCTATTGAATATAGTTTCAAGTAGAAGCATTTAATGAGTATAAATACCACGATTTTAAAGATATTAATGATGTAAATTTTAAAACTATTAAAGATTGGATTAAAATACCAGTTATTAAAAATCAAATTTCAGATTTACACAAAAATTTCGTTATTTGTTATGTTGTCGAAGTCTCAAATAATTATGCAACTATCTACAAATATTATAATTATTTAATTATTAATAAACGTTAAGGATAGAATAATTATTATTCAGAAAATAATTTTAGCGACATTGGAATTTGTAATAGAATTACATCTCTATGTAAGAGTATATTTTTAAATCAAAAATAAAGTTTTCTCTGATCATACTTATTCTTACTAAAGACTGAAAATTTCTTAAAGACGCTGTTAAATTTAGAAAATAGTCACTAGGGACAACAATACATATAATATAAAGAGTAGTACATTATTTTTAAAAATATTAAGAGATAAATGTTAAACATTTACAAAAAATTACTATTATATTAAAAATAATTTAATATTACGAAACAAATAAAGGGTATACATGTATATCCTATTAGCAATTATGATTTTGAAGACCTATTTAATTTGATATACAAAAATGATCGTCCGAAAGCATCGTTAATTATTTGTAAATATTATAACCTACATACATGAAAATTCATTATTTATGATAAAATTAAATCTAAACTTGATGATGTGTTCAGAGAAAATTATGTTAATAGCATAATCAAAAATGTTAAAAAAAACTATGACTTTTCAAAGGGATAACCTGCGAATAATGATATAGTAAATGTCGTAAATGTCTACTTACTACTATTATCAACAAAATAATACAAAAAGAGATAATTTCATTATATATATTAATGATCTACTTGTTTGGAATTATAGTAAACATAATTTGTCTTTAAAGTTTGTCACTGGAAGGCCATCCAGATATATATAGTAAGTGGAACGCCTGGTATTTATAATGAACAACATTTCCAGGAAGCTGTTGGATATATATGTAACGCTCGTTTGGTGAAACCAACAACTTCAATAGCTTTTTTAAAAAATTTGAAATAATATGCCAATCAACATATTAGTATTACAAATGCAAAACTATGAAATAACTAATAATCCTTCATACTCATATTTTCCATTGGACCTGAAGAGCCAGTTAATTTAATTGCAAAAAACTGTTTCATATTGAATGGTTGTATGTTTTGCCATTCTATTTAAAAAGCCTTTTCAAAAAATATCGTAGCTTCATAGCTGTTAGATAAAAGTTATAGCTGAACTAAGAAACAACTGTGTTTGGTGTTTTCTCTGGTTCAGGTATAGATACTATTTTTCAACTAAAGCGTTAATAAAGATAAATAAAATAGTGACATTCTTTTCTTTTCCATCGGGGAATAGGTAAGAGTAGTTCTACTATTAAGGGGGCTACATTGACCATACATACACAGACATATATGCCATCTATATGTGTGTGTGATGTTTCAGTAAAGTTTGTCCATTCCTTTCAGAGAATAATTATTTATTAAAACCATGTCATCATGAACTATAAACCTATACTATTTTCCAACTTAACTTGCTGAGATCAGATTTTGTTTAGAGTGCAATCCGTTTGGAAAACCATCATAACTCAGATACCCTGTAATGTAAAGACCAAGCGCAACAGCTACCCACCTCAATTCTATTGGAGATATCCGGGACGACCACTCAATAGTGCGGATGGCCAGGTCAGATTGCAAAGTGCCTATCCACTCACCACCACATGTCTGTAATTTCAGCAGTTGTTTTCTTTTCGTGAGCAAGGAGTAGCTTTTCGTACGCATCCTCATACCTGCTTTCTTTTAGTAGAACGTGCAATTGTGTGTCCAATAAATTTGAGGAGAAATGACTTTGCACCCAGATGGTCTGTTAGGGATTAATTATCGAGTACCATAAATTTATAGTAGAGTACTTCCTCTGTCACCACACTGTCAGTCAAAATGGTCAACGCTACTTTTCTTTTCAATGTTAGGGGAATGGTCATTCTTCTTCACTAGACGCTATCACATTACAGACACTGGCTGAGTGGGGACTTGTATGGTAATATTGTTTATATCCAAATACATACCTTTCTCAAAAAATTTAATGTTCATTTAGGTACATCCTTTACGTAATGATTCCATTATTAGACCAATTTCATTCCTCTTTATTTTCCTCTTTAACTTCAAAAAAGTAAAAGAGTTCATATTATTATTTCATTCCACCCAGATTATCTCTGGAAACGCAACAAAATTCTCTCTGTTTGTCGATTACAATTCAGCTGTTGGGATAGTTTGTCTTCCAATTAATGGCACCTGTTGCCTTCTCCTGTAGTAAAACAATAAAAAAACCATGGACCTGAAAATGAATTTATTCTGCACTTACTTTAAGCATTTTAATTTTACCATGTCGTAACCCAACGATGGACGTAGAAAATGTATATTATCATTGAGAACTCTCCTTCACCTATTTCAGAATTTTTGGTAGTTTGAATTGTATTTAATAATAAACTATTTGCCAGCAACAAACATGATTAGAGCAATCAAATGAAGATAAGAAGGTTGTCACTGAAGCAAAGAGAAGAGATACATAAGTGAAACAGAAACTGAATGGAAAGGAGAAGGGAGATAGATTACAACAGAACAAAGTTAAGAATTCAATTAAATCTGGTAATTGTTGCATTTCCATTTAGTTAGTGAAGTTTAATAACCAGTTGTAATTCAAGTTTGAATCTGCCAAAATAATAGCATCTGAAATGAACTAGTATTTTTGTAACCACTTTTTATCTGTCATAAAATAGATAAATCTAGTTGAGAACATCTGAGAGATAGAGGAGAGACTCCAGCATATCTTGTACAAGACACATTAAACGGTTATATGTATATAAGATGTTATCTTTTGATATATTTTGAACTGGCTTTTGAAATCATTGTTTATCATGGGTTTAGACATGATGTGTGAATCAGTAATGAAGGAATCTGAAAATACACAAAAAGTTTTGAAAAGAAAAGGATTTCAAGAGGCAAAGATTCTGGCCCAATTATCGAATAAATAATAATTTTAAACATTTATATTAATTTCAGAATACATTACAAATTCAGAATCTTCATTAAAAGCCGTCTCAGGGTATAAGATTTGAACTGATATCGTTGTAATCGCGAAACGAATCAATAGCAGAAAATGCAATTTCTGAAAACAAACGAATGAATAATGAAGAAGCTACTGGGTTAAGGAGTTTATGTCACCTGAAACGTGACAGAACAGCTACCAATAAATGACATTTTCTACGACAACATGTTCAATTGGCAGTATTTTAAGTTTGAAGGACAACCGTAGCCAGTAACGATACGTAACTGAATCAAAGCAATGA
>BMAW01078517.1:0-20645 GCA_019974015.1 Nephila pilipes | reverse complement strand
TAGCATTATGCGGTATAGCACCATTCTCCACGACACATATATCAGTAGAACACTTAAAGTTATCTATTCCTATCTCTCCCTTAAATATACCTATGGGCTTTATTTTACAATCTCCTAATCCCGATAAAATTGAATAACACTGATTCAGTTCACAAATATTTAACTTTTCAAATATATTTTTAGAAATTAACGTAGCTTGACTTCCGGTATCTATCAATGAGTTAATATTTAAATTACCGAAACGTACCATTTTAAACAGATTTGTTTGTTTCGCAATATTGAGAGATGTTACGTTATCGTTGGGTTTGGTTTCCTTAGTTAATTTCGAACATTCAGTCGCCTTATGCCCAAAGTTTTGACATTTGAAACATTTTAAACCTTTATTCTTATGTGAACAAAATTTAGATAAATGTCCTTTACCACCACAATTAAAACAAAATTTAGTATTCTGATCATAATTAATTGATCGTTTATGATTCACAAAATTATCTGGTTTTTGTTTTACTTTGCTAAAATTATATTTACTTTTTTCTCTCATAAAATCATTTTTTATAACCTCGTAAATCTTCAGTTTTTCGCGAAATTCACGCAATTCTTTGCACCCATACAAAACTAATTTATTTTCATTTCTATCGTTGATTCCTCGTATAATATATTGCATTAATGCGGTATCTTCAATTCTCCCTCGATTACCCAACTCTTTCATTATAAAATAATATTCTTGTATAGATTCAGATTCTTTCATTTTACGCCTACTCAATATTTCATGCAATTGGGCTGAATTAGTAGTGACCTCGAATTCATCTATCAACACACGTTTTAATTCCTGGTATGACGTAATATTTAATTCGCTTCTCACAAATAATAAGGCATTAATACCAAGCGATCGTTTAGCGAAAATCAACTTTTGTAGGTCAGATAAATTAAAAATATTCGCAGCGCTCTCAAACTGCTCGAACCAAAATGAATTTTTAATTCTATGTGTGTATATATATTTAATTTGTATATTTTTTTTGTTTGAAATAAAAAATTTATTTTGTACATGGGATTTTTAACTATACAATTAAATTACATAACGGTAGTTAATAGAATGGAATGAAACAACATATATATATATATATATATATATATATATATATATATATATATATATATATATATATATATATATATACACATTTTTTATGAACTATACATGAAAGCCTTTCAAGTTACCATAATTTTAAAAGTAAATACAAAATTGAAAAGAAAAATACCTAGTTAAAAAATAATAAGTATAGATTATATTTACCCTTGTCTTCGACTTGATTTATAAAATGGCTGTGGGGAAGTTATACAAAATATTAATTACAAATTATTCAGTTTTATTTATTTTTTTACAATCAAAAGTTGCATTGTATTTTCAGATACTGATATCTCAGGTTGCCAGATTTTCCAAGCAAGCACTGATAATTTGATTTCCTGAAAATTCTCATTTTAATGTAAAGCCAATTACACTGGGATTTGAACCAACATTATGAATATTCTTTCTATCCTTTGGTTAAATAGTTGTAATTAGCTAACATGTTAATATTGGTACACACTGTTCACATTAAATATTCATCATGGAGAAATATTTGTTGTATCTTCAAAAAAATATCTTGGATTAGTATTGAAAAACAAACTACTAATTTTATTTTAAAACTGAATAGGTTTTTTTAGGTTCTCACCATTTACTTTTCACAGCAATTTAGAAGAAGAAAAATGCCTTGTAAATTGTTTGTCTTTAATTTGTTTATTCATTTGAAAATTAATTTACCTCATAAAATTTAAAAGAAACGCTTCAAAAAATAATTTTTTTAATAAACACAAGTATTTTAAAAAAAACTAATTTTATACGAGAAAGAGATTTATATTCTTTCATTGTACCTTTCTCTGCAAATCTGAATTTTATCATCGTCATAATATCTATTTAATGATTAAAATTTTTGGATGTAAGTGTTCCTATTATATAATTTCTTATTGATTACGTTATTCAATAATAGAAATATAAAGACAATCAGGTCTATGCAGCATGGTGTTTCATGATAATTTTCAAAAGTTTTTTCAAAAAACTATCATTATTTTTGAGAAAATTTAAAAATTTGAATCAGAAAGAAAAAGTGTTATCGAATTATACTAATAGAAATAATAAGTTTATCTTTGAATTTTATTGCACTCTCTCTGCGTCATGAGCATTTAAAGTGAGTCATGAAATTCAATAGAATAAGTAAGAGAGGAAATATATTTTTAAAAAAATTAAAAAGCAAAAGATAGATAGTAATAAAAGAAAAAAATTTATTATACTATGAAAAAGCAAATTTATTTGCAATAGAAGCTAAGGAAGTCAAAATAAAGTTCCTAAACGTATGAGGTAATCATTTTTTTAAGCAAGGGATTGGTATCCTTTCCTTTCATATTGGCAAGTACTCCCAAATACATATATGTAGAAATTGTCCCTCTATGCTACAGCAGCGCCACCGGCAGCGCAGGATGTAACAGCTCGAAAAAAAGCTCACAGAAATACGTGTCCAACTTTTTTTTTTCTTTTCTTTTCGCTTTTTCTCTCCCCTCCCCCCATTTTTCATCATTTATTAAAGTATTTCTCACCCTAAAATGAGCTTGGTTCAATTAAGTAATTAAATACGCAGAGGTTAGACTCCATATGGAGTTCGGAAAAGGAAATTCAGCGACGAATTAAAATTTAAAAGCAAAACTCACTACGTAAACAGGCTAAAGGAAACTGACGAACTTTCTACAGCGTAAAAAAAACATGGACTCTATCTTTTTTCAAATATACGAAAATTCATATTTGACGTTGTGCCTTAGTTCTGTTGTGATTGTTCAAATGGTATTCGAAAAATTGGTGCTAAAAGGAATAAAAACAGACGGTTATTACACGCCTTTCTTTCGTTGTAACTATGTGATTGTTCAAGCGTTTTTAGTCAGTTCTTAAAAAGGACCACGTTCCTTCAAGCATTCTCCACTCAATTTATATCTATATAAAAAGATTTATCCCGAAACTGTGTACACAAACAATATCAAATTGACTCAATGATATTCCTGTTGAGTCAAACTTTCTTAAAAATGGAAATATTAAATCAATTATTAAAAAGTTGTTATAAACATTATATTATTTACTAATGCATTAGATCGTAATACAAGAAAAAAAAATTAGAAGTTTTTCCTCATTTCAAACAAATTTTGTTAAATCCCTTGATAAATAACTTGTGAAGAGGCGTTACGATCGCCTGTCAAATCGTGTTTAAATCCCTTAATAAATAGTTGTAAAGCGGAGCTGCGATCGCCATTTCAAATGTACAGTTTTTTATGTTCGTTTGGGAGAGTGAATGTCTTAGTGAAGTAGAAGGTTTGGAATACTGTGCCATTGGGAGAGTGAATGTCTTAGTGAAGTAGAAGGTTTGGAATACTAAAGCGTTATTTCCGAAATAAAGTTTGATGTTTTTGAAATCGTTTGATTAGTTATTTACAGTCCACTTGTAGTTTTAAGAGCAGCAATAGCTCTGATTTAATATATTTAAATATTGAAGAACGAAAGAAAATAATATCAAAATATTCTCTAAATGATTTAGTTTTCGTTTTAAATGTGTTAGGACTGGATACTAATGGTAATAAAGAAAAACTTCTTGACTTTCCCAGTCTTAATGGAATTAAATGAATTGCAAGCTTTAAATTTGAAAACCTTAAACAGTGAAGATGAATTTATTTCCGATGACGAAACAGAAAAAAAAAATCCTGCATCCTCCTTTCCGCACTTCTGAAATGGCACCGGCTTTTCATCATAACATGTCTGTTAATGCTTTCAAACCTGATTCTATTTTGTTTGGGAAAATCTCGGAAACTTTCAGTGCAAGTCTACTGGCTGAGTTATGTGCATCACGTTGTTATTCTACGGACGCTTAGAGTGCAGAGCGCTCTTCTTGCCCGAATCTTGTAGAATATAAGTTTCTTTTCCGAAAAATGGAGCTTTCATTCTTCAATGTTGAATCTAGATGAAGTAGAAAAAATTTTGAGAAAACTGGAGCAAAATATCTTGGTTTTAAGGCAGAAAAATGATATGAGTACTAGAAAAATGATATGAGTACTAGTGTCGCTAGTGACACCTGGTGGAGAAAAGAGTCTCTATTTGGTAGAAGAAGTGTTCGTGGAGGTAGAAAGACTTGGAGGATAGTTTCTTGATGCGTAGCTGGTTTCTTGTGTTTAAGGCGTTAAGAGTTTTATACCAGACTGGAAAGAATCGTTTCTTTTTTTCTCCAGCGGTAAATGAACAGGAAAAAATATGCTCAGAAACTGAATGAAGGTCAGGCAAAAAGTTTTCTGCATACGCAACGTAATTTTACGACATTACGCCTTATTAGAAGAATTCTCTCATCAATCAAATGCTGCGAAAGTTCATAGACAGTTAAGTAGACGTAAATTACGTTAAAATGAATTACTTTCGGAACATTTTATTGCAATTAGAGAACTCGCAAGTTCATAAATTATGAAATAATTGATGATTCTTCACTAATTAAATATTGTATAAATGAAATACATGATTACTCATTATATAAAGCTGTTTTATACGGAGCTGAATCTATTTCAGAATAATAAGATAAACTTTGCATTTAGGAAAAAATAGTCAGTGATAGAAATAAAATTCCCTACCCACAAAGAAATTGGCGGGTTCCCTCTGATTTCAGTCGAGGACGCGACACGTACTCAAAACATAACTTTCATAGGTCTGAAACCTGAATAAAAACTTATTTTAACTGTAACATGACAGAACATATTTCTCGTTTTTGTCTCCACTAACATAAAGGTTTGAAATGCAGTATTTGTAAAAGATTTGGCCGTATTTTTGCAAAGAGTACAAACATACCTATTCCAAATCGAACCGATAATGCTCTTTGCTATTATCATCTACTTCCTTTGATGTATAAAACGGTTACAATTGATGATAGTTCCTTTACTGCATTGGTCGATACCTGCAGTCAGAAAACTATTCTAACAAAAAATACATTCATCATCTTTAACTAATTTTCTTGGCATTTGGTAATGGGCCCATTCGCACAAGTCGGTAACTACATGCAAGAACATGTAATAGATTATCAAATTTATCTCTAACTTTTGTGTTGTTAATAGCGAAACTAAACGTCAGATGCTATTATTGGCATGGATATTTTATAACGCATGCCAAATTAACAATAAACACAGGCAATTTCACATTAACAAAAATTTCGAATATCAGAAAGAAAAACGTTGAAATGTTTTCGATTTCTAACACTTAAACAAATGGGGAATTTGAATTCAAAATCGGATAAAATATTACTAAAACTCAATGAAATGTTCTTCATAACTTGATTTCAAGCTATAAACCTGTTATGACTAAAACTCCAGATGTTTATTAATAAAAAGTCTGAAACACCTATAACACACACACATAGACCGCAACAATTAACTTTTGCTGAAAGAAAAATTGCAGAAGTCCAACTAATGAAATGGTTGGCTGATGGTATTGGGGAGCTATGCTCTTATAATTTTTCTAGCCAAGTAGTTGTAATTAGAGAAAAAGACGGAGAGCCCCAAGTGTTAGTATTTATTCTCGTCAATAAAAACGTAGTAAATGATAACTATCCCTTAACTCTAATAGACGATTTGTTTGATGATCTTCAAGAGGCAAATTTGTTCACTACGATAGATTTACGTAATCTTTTACGTTTTTTTTTTTTTTTTTTTTTTTCGTTTGGAAATTGAATTCATTTAGAATTGAAGAATTAGGCGTGTCTTTCGAACATGATACTCAAAGCTCGGTAACTCCTGATAGACGGACCAATAATGGGCCTGGCAGTGACTCAGTTGATTTATATGTATATTTATCTAAATACTAGAACTCCATAATAGTGGACGGCATTAAGAATTTTTACCTGAAAAAGAAGAAAGTCTGCGAATTTGTTGTCGCTGGTATCATTACTGTTAAACTTTGCATTACTATAAAGATTTTTTTTATTTTACGCTATTTTTGAATTTTATGAAAATTAGAAATTATTATATAAACATATTATTCTAATGCAGAAATCGATTATCTTTAACTCATAATTGTCATATAATGTAATATTGAATGGACAAGTTATAATATTTTGTTTTCATTTATATCAGCGACAATTTTGAAAAGAATTACCTCGGGGACATTGATTTGAAATCCTATTTATACTTGTCCTTAAGTGTGTCAAATAAAAAAAATTGGTTAAATGTTTTCAAATAAATAAAAAAATCGTTACAAATACTTTACAAGAATTCATCCAAATTTTTCTACTAAAAGAGATTTGAGGAAGTTGGAAATAAAAATAATCTCTTCAGCATAATGTAGAATTAATTTTGAAAAACTCACACTATTTTCTCAGTTGGTAAGTCTACTTATTGCTTTTCGCAACACCTTAGAGATGCTTTGAATTTCAACTAAAATGCATAATTTCTGGGTATAATTATTAATTTAAAACTTAATATTTTTATTAGACACTCCGATAAGGTACGGTTGTGTGTTAGGGACCAAAGCACATCCGCGTCTTTCGGATGGGGTAATTCGTAATGATTTAACTTTAATTTAATAGTTTCACTGAATAATAATTTAATTTCCTAAATTTTTAAAATCTCTAATTCAAAAGTAAAGAGTTCATTTATATTTCTTTATCAAATTCCAAATTATTCTTTTATTTATCTGATCACGAGCTCATAAAATTTGTTTAATCCACTTTCCCATAGTTTTTTAAATCTGTCAGAAATAATCCCTACTAGACTTTCTGTCTGCAGCTAAATTTCCTAAGAATTCCTACACCTAGACCACGTGAGTACTATATGACCACCAAGTGATTGAAAAACATCCCAGAAAATCCCCTTTATCAATTGATATATACGGTGAGAAAAAGCTCTCTCTTATGTTATATTTGTATGGTCTTTCGCTTCGGCCTTACTGGCCGACATTGCGCTGTATCATAATCATGTTATTGCCTCTTTCTCAACGAAAAACAATAGTGAAATAAAAAGATTATTCGGCACATTTGTGAACTTTATTATCTGAATCATGAATGTTTTATTTGCACTTTAAAAAAGATGAAACACACGCACACATATATATACGCTCTTTAACAAAACAAAACAAAAAAAAAAAAAACCGACGCACCAAGCAGGAGTTGTGCTATAGAGACAAATATTGGTTGATAGGAAAACTAACACATCAATCAATAACTCCCGAGACTAACCCAGAGATGGCGCTCGTAGTAAACCAGTATAACCAGGTCTTTCTAGAGTACTAACCTTTGCTTGAAACGTGTCAAAATTTTAAGTCGATCGGACCAGAAACAGCTGAGTTATC
Organism: Nephila pilipes; assembly: GCA_019974015.1. Lineage (NCBI taxonomy): Eukaryota > Metazoa > Arthropoda > Arachnida > Araneae > Nephilidae > Nephila > Nephila pilipes. Next base: position 13,255 of record BMAW01078517.1, on the reverse strand, counting down.
GAGGTTGGAGTAAAGTCGTTTTGTAGTTTGTTTAAAAAATGGAAAAAAACCGAGTTTCGTGTTCTGATAAAACATTGTTTTTTAATGGGTAAAAACACCGTGCAAGCGAAACAATGGATTGAAAAATGTTACCCGGACTCTTGTCCATCAAAAGCAACGATTTGTCGGTGGTTTGCCGAGTTTAAACATGGTCGTACCGACACAAATGACGCGGAACGCTCGGGTAGACCTGTGGAAGCCGTTACACCGGAAAATGTGAGTGAAGTGACAAAAATTATAATGAAAGATCGTAAAGTGAAGCTCCGTGAGATTGCTGAGATGACACAGATATCATATGGAAGTGTATTTACTGAAAAAGGTTTTTTGAAGTGAAGTGAAAAAGGTTTTTTCCAAGTGGGTGCCGCGATTGCTCTCGATGGAACAAAAACAGCAACGAGTCGATGATTCAGAAAGCTGTTTATCGCTATTTACTCGCAACAAAAAAGATTTCTTCCGAAAAAAAAAAAAAAAAAAAAAATTTTGAAAAGCGTTGGAACGATTGTATCACCCTAAAAGGTCATTAACAAAAGGTGTTATGTTGATGAATAAAAAAAAAAATTTGCAAAATAAATGTTGTTTTCAGTATTAGTCTCGGGAGTTATTGATTGATGTGTTATGTACAGAACAGAAAATGATTAAAATTTCAGAAAAATTGAATGGTTTAATTCAGAGTTACAAAGTAACGAGCTCTATAAAGTGTTGATCCACCTCTAGCTTGGATGCAAGCTGCCACACGACGTGGCATAGAGTGATAAAGCTACCTGATGGTCTGCGGTATGGAAGTGTTTAAAGAGCTGCAAGACAGTTCATAGAAACACGTGTCGTAAGTGGTCTGGCATAATATTGCTGAAAAATAAGGCCAGGTGCAAAAGGAACGGTAGCAAACCAGGTCTCAGAATGTCGTCGACGTACACTGTGTTTTAAGTGTACCTCTAATGACGACCAAAGGGGTCCGGTTATCAAGGGAAATGGCACCCCAGAACATAACTCCTGGCTGAGGGCCTGTGTGGAGTGCAATAGTGAAAGAAGGATCGGCACGCTGCACTGGGCGTCTCCCGACACGTCTTCGAAGATCGTCAGGATACAGTTGGAAGCGCGATTCATCGCTAAACACTATACGTCCCCAGTCAGCATCATTCCAACCTGATCGAGCCAAGCACCACTGTAATATGGCTCGACAGTGTACAGGAGTTAGTGGCAGGTGGCGTGGCGGTCAGTACGAAAGTAGATTTCACTCTATCAACCGTCTGTGAAGGGTCATGATGGACACTCGTGTGCGGGTCACACGTCTGATGGTTGATAGAGCGAAATATACGTTCGTACTCAAGAACAAGCGCTGTGACAGCTGATCTGACAGTGCGTGACGTACTTCAGACACATCTGACGTACTGCGTGCTAGTTAAGCAAATGATGTCAACAAATCAGCTATTCAGATGATTTAGGTAAGTAATTTATTTAGGTACCAATAGTAAGTATTTTTAGGGACCAAATTTTTAATCAAGCCCCCCCCCGTCAATGGTGTCCCGCTCATCGAATGCTAAAATCTGGTCACCTTACCCTAGGTCAACCGCTACCATCAGGATGCTTAAATCTGCCATTGTCCACCCCTCCTTGCCAGCATCTTCTAATCGCCGCATCTCTTCGACCCATATGACGAGCGATTCTCCGATTTTCCCAACCTGTCTCTTTCAATCTAATGATACGACCTCTTTCAAACTCTAACAGTTGCTCGTAATGAGCTCGAATCCTGAGGCAAGACATTTTTTCCAGTCGCTGAAAGGTATCCTAAATCGCAGTGCAACAGAAAATTTGACCATCAGATTGAGAATCACTTCTTATATACACCTTCTTAGTGCGCAGTTCCGATGCGCTGTAACTCCCGCTATTCATTCATTGGACACCAAATTTTAATCATTTGCATGTTCGGTTCAAATGTCTATGCATACGAAATTTCTTTACAATCGGGCAACTCCTTCTTGGTGCGTCCTTTTTCCTTTTTTTGTTATAGAGTATATATATATATATTCAAACTTTTGTTCAAAAGTGTTACAGTTATTTTATTTTCCTGACAAAATACGTTTAATTGCTGCAGTTTGTTTACTTATGGACCAAAATCCAATATTTAACAGTTATATAACTGCTGATCCATTAACTACATACGAAAAATTTAGAAAATGCCAGTAAAACAATTGGATACTTCACATTGTATATAAAACTATAAGTTTAAACCGAATATATAAATTAAAAAGAATTTCAAAATAAGTCTTTAAACAACAAAAACAGCTACTTCAAAATCAGTTATGCAAATCTGAGGAAATTACTGTACCAAATGACTTTACTAACCCATACATTTTTCATTTGTTGGTAACAAAGATAAATACTACTTGCCTTCATTTTCTGTTCCCCGTCCAAATTTCTCTTTATTACATTTTCCACAGTTTTTTGTATACTATATTTATTATTGAATTTTACAAATTTTGCTGCTTTTTCCAGGTGTTAACAAGATAGGCTGAAAATTAAGGTTTTTATAAAATTATTTTAGGTAATAAGAGCGAGAAAAAATTATAGAAAATATTTTTATTTCACGCATAACTTATAATATGTATTTCTTTAAAGAGATATAATCAAATTAATAGTAAAGCAGATAATTGACTAACAATGATCAAAAAATCTTTGAACAAATAACACAGAAATTAAGCTTACTCAGACAATCATACTAAAACTCAAAAGAACTGGTTCTGATAAAAATTTGTGAATTTTTTAGAGTTAAAGATGCCTTAAAGGTATTCAAAATTAACAGGTCAATTGAAAAGTCCCCGGCCTACCATTGTAAAACACATTTCTTTGGCAAAATTAGTTTTTTTTTATTCAACATAATTCCCTTCAAGGGTGATACACTGATTATAGCGACCCTCCAACTTTTCGATACCATTTTTGTAGTACGATTTGTCCTTTGCTTCAAAATAGGCCTCAGTTTCGGCGATCACCTCTTCATTCGACGAAAATTTCTTCCCAGCGAGCATTCTTTTGAGATCTGAGAACAGGAAATAGTCGCTGGGGGCCAGATCTGGAGAATACGGTGGATGAGGAGGAAATTCGAAGCACAATTCATGGATTTTTGCCATCGTTTTCATTGACTTGTGACACGGTGCATTGTCTTGGTGAAACAGAACTTTCGTTTTCTTCAAATGCGGCCGTTTTTTGGCGATTTCGTCCTTCAAACGGTCCAATAACGCTATACAATAGTCGCTGTTGATGGTCCTTCCTTTTTCAAGGTAGTCAATGAAAATTATTCCATGCGCATCCCAAAATACAGACACCATAACCTTGCCAGCCGACTGTTGCGTTTTCCCACGCTTTGGAGCGGGTTCATCGTGTGCAGTCCACTCGGATGACTGTCGATTGGACTTCAGAGTGAAATGATGGAGCCATGTTTCATCCATTGTCACATATCGACGCAAGAACTCGGGTTTATTACGCTTGATCATCTTCAAACACTGCTCCGAATCATCAACTCGTCGTTGTTTTTGGTCAAAAGTGAGCTCGAGCGGCACCCACTTTGCATAGAGCTTTCTCATACCCAAATATTCGTGAATGATATGATGTACACGTTCAGTTGATATCTTTAGAGTGTCTGCTATTTCATTCAATTTCAATTGACGGTCATTCAAAATCATTTTGTGGATTTTTTTAATGTTTTCGTCGGTAACAATCTCTTTTGGGCGTTCACCGTCTTCGGTGCTCATTTCACCACGTCTAAACTTAGCAATACCAATCCTTGATGGTAGATTTTCCTGAGGCAGTGTCCGGAAACTCGGCATCAAGCCAAGTTTTTGCTTCAACTGTATTTTTTCCCTTCAAAAAGCAATATTTTATCAATACGCGAAATTCCTTTTTATCCATTTTTTTCACAATAACAAAAGTTGCTTCCCTCAAAATGCTATAATTCACAAACTAATGATCCGACAGCTGTCAAATTTATACACGCATCTTTTGAGGGTTAGGGCTAACTAAAAAACATATGGATTTAATTCTAGTAGCGCCATCTATGTGTCAGGCCGGGGACTTTTCAATTGACCTGTTACTTATTGCAAATTTGCTTCATTCGATAATATAAAAATATCCACTATACAGCTGCTACAATCCAATTTATAAAGCTTTTAAAAAAATAATTTGAATTTCTCTGAAGTTAGATAACATAAAAGTATCTCAGTTTGTTTCATTTATATTACTGTCTATTTTTAAATTCTAACAGGCATTTAATTACATAACTAAAAAAACGATCATTTTTTTTTCTTGTGAAAAATTTATATCATAAAAAGTTTTCCAGATTATTTCCATCCTGTAAAAGTTTATTTTCGCGAATATTTACTGAAAAATAACAGCAATTATTTTTTATTTAATGTACACACGGTTTAAATGAGTATATTATTAAAACTAACCAATACACATTAATAGTAAGATAGATAAATGAATAATAATGGTCTTAAAAATATTGAGCACACACCCTACAAATTCAACTTACAGAAAGCAGACAATCTTTCTTGAACTGAAAAGAACTGGTTCTGAATAATTAACGAATCGGATATCATAAAGGCGTACCGAATTGCCTATTGCAAAATTGTTTCAATCAACATGGCATTTAAATATAGAAAAAAAAATCCAGGGTTTAGCTACTTGAAATATTTCATATTTGTACTTCATTTAAGAAATATAATTTTTTTTCTTCTGATTTTAGAAATCATAAAAGTATTCAAGACTGCATCACACCTATTGCACACTTTTTTGAATAAAGTTTACTTTTAATTATATAAAAATTAAAATGACAGTTGACTTAAGTAATGGTAAAAATAACATTTTTACGGCACTTTGCAAACATAATCTAATGGTCCGAGAATTTAGATATCATAGAGTAATTCTAGATTGTCTCAAATCTATTGTATTTTTCCCAATAAAGTTGCCATTTTACTATAATAATAAAAAAAAAAACATTTTATTTCTGTAGGAATTATTATTTACACAGCTATATAAAAATGTAATTCAAATATCTCAGGATTTAACTGGCTGGAATTTATCGGCACTTTCATATAATTCTTTCAGTGATAAAAAAAACATGTTATTCGTATCAAAAACAAGTGTATATAAAAGGAGGATAATTATGAGTGGAAGAAGTATTAATATTTTGAATATCCATCTAAATGCATTTGACTGTTGCAATTATATATAGTTAATATAAGATTATTAATTAATAATGAATGTTTATAAGACTGATAACTGATTGACTAACACATGAAAAGTTCTGATATAATATTTTAATATTCCATATCCCATAATATTTAATATACATGTCCCATATCCTGATGCAACGTTAATAACTAAATATCAGAATTAATATCAGAACAGGATTTTCAAGTACACTAGTGGTTATTGACAAAATAATTATCTTTTATGCGTATGTTGAACAAACAATACAGTATATTTTTCAAATTTTATTCACATATCAGTGAAAGATACATTTAGGAATTATTACAAATTCATTTAGGAATCATCTTTTCCTAATATTATTGATTTATTTAATCAAAATACGATCTCTCTCTCTCTCTCTCATGTTCTTTAATGAACCTACAAGAAAGAAGGAAATAACATTAACTTCTTACTCAAAAGTTTATTCTATAGATATTACAAAATAAAGGCTTTAATAACTTTAAAATAAAAAAAAAATTACTAACTACAGTTAGAAATTAAACTTTGTATTTAAAAACACAGTTCAAATATGCATTTTTAAATTGACACATACAAAGATATGAAATAATATTTAGAAAACGGGTTTAATTATCTACGATTGTCAGACAAACGTAAGAAATTGAAAAATTTTAACATTTGACTGGTGTGCCTTATGGATAACATTAATAATTTTAATTTAAAATGAAAATTTTTAATTCGAAATTTTAAAAATACTTATATATTTTATATAGATTCAAAATCATAATTAACAAGATTTCTTAAAAGGATAATTAACAGGGGGAAATAATACAAAGAGGGGGGAAATTATAAGTTCAAATAATAATGGTTAATTAAATTTTTGCCAAAGTTGATTTCATTGCTACAATTTGTTAATTAATGAGAAAAATCTAATATTTAAAAAATTATATTACAGCTGATTAATTTCCTACATAAGACAAATCCATCAAATTCCGATATAACATTAGAATTATTAATTTGGCATATAATATTACAATAATTCAAAGTCTTTCCATTGGCGTGGTGTGAAAGTTAAGAGAAAGGGTACCAGCTCAGGAGACGTCCTCGTCACTTGACCGTGGTTCAAAATTATGAGGTCCGTCGCCATTAGCCCTCGTGTTGCTTCTTGTGCGATGTTAATAAAAACAAACCAACATTCACTGAAAATTAAAATTGATATTGGTTGTTCTTGCATATAAAAATCAAGAGTTTCATTATTGAAATACATAATTTATCTTATTCTGGCATAAAACTGATATTAACTGATCATGTATATAAACATTATGAGCTTTATTAGTCGAACACGTAACCTATCGCATTTTCATATAAAATTTCCTTTGGTGTTTCTTGTGTTAAACCATCCATTTTGAAGTACCACTAATTTAGATCTTTCCTGGTCCAGAACTGGGTACGTCCATGTATGTATATTTAGATAAGTGAGGTATGTATATTTAGATAAGTGAGGTATGTATATTTAGATAAGTGAGGTATGTATATTTAGATAAGTGAGGTATGTATATTTAGATAAGTGAGGTATGTATATTTAGATAAGTACAATATTTTTTGTTCAAAATTTTAAGTAGAACCTAGATCTTACATATATTTTGAAAGCTTTGTTTTCTGTGACAAATTGCTGGTTGCTTTCAGTTTTAGGCGTGATAGTAAATTATTGTTTATTAACTTGCTTCTCACCTTCCTTTTCATTTGATTCATGGAAGGGAATGTTTTTCGCATGAATATGTTTGTCAGAACAGCAAATGCTAGTTTTGCTTTTTTTTTTTTCCTCTCGCATCGCGCACACACACGTTTCAGGTAAACTATACCATTATTCAGGTATTATCGTTTCTCTTTTAGACAACTGTTTAATAGCTGTCCACTGGAGTCGATGTGAATTAAATTAGATTTTTCACACCACGAGGGCCTCTCCTTTTTATCAACAAGAACTTGAATTCTGAACCGGGCTATGAGCATTTATTTAGTAAATCTCTATTCTGTATTTTAATTTGGACAAAAACTATTTCTAAGCTTCTAGTACACGTGTTCCAATCCAATTCAATCAAAATTGCTTGCCTATCCCGCTAAGAAAGCTCTAGATACAATACATAGAAGCAGAAGTTTGAAGAGCCGCGATGTGCCGACCGCTGGAGCCTATAAAATATCGAGTATTCAAAGATATTCAATCCTATTCAAAGATATCATATTTAACCCCTTATCTTAGTTTAGGGGGAAAGAGTAACTTAATATTAAAATAATTGATTTTCCTACCATAAAAAGCAGAACAGATAGAAAGCGCTCAGAGAAAATCGATATCCAGGGAAATGACGTCAGAGAAGAAAAAGATTTCATGCTCCGGAAAAGAGCAACACTATTGGTCGATTTGAAGGCACGGCTTCGCATTTCGCCTATCTCTTGGTCTCCTAACAGAACCAAAAGAAAAGGGGGAAGGGGGAGGGTTTCAGAGGCGCTCTTCTCTTCGAAGGTGACGTCAGCTGAAGCCACAGGTTTTGGAAGAAAACTGCAAGTTAAAATGACTATTCGGTCACATAAGTCCTTGAAAGAGTTTAGATGATAAAATTTACACGAAACATTAGAAATTGATTGTAATTTAGAAAGGAGCAAACAACAACAGTAAAAGAACTGTGCTACCACCTATTGATCAGACTTAGAATTGACTAGAGTGGATAAGCCACAAATAAATAATTTAAAATTATATATCAAAATAGAAAAACTCAGTGGAAAAATTTGAAATGTGGTTATCGTGCTGTAAACGAGGTTGCCCACCGCAGCATACAAATAGAGGTGAGAATTAATGAATTGCGAAGTTCTAAGAAATTTGAAAAAATTTAAGTCAGAGGAGAAATCCAATGAACTATTGCATCCAGAGAATTCTTTTTGAGTTAACTAACCGAGCGTTTTCATTTGTTCAAGAGTAAAAGGAAAAATGTTACTTGTCTCATAAACTTTTCAAGTATTTTTTTAATTATATTTCCCATACTTTTCAAACAAAATAATTATTGATGATTTTAGGAATTTTTAAATTTTTTTCACAGGTTTTAATAAGACAGTGTGGAAGTTAAGAATTTTAAACATTATTTTCGGCAATAAATGCTAGAAAATAATAGTAACTATTTTTATCTCGCGAATAACAAATTTTATTGAGTATTTAAACAAAAGAAGAAAAAAATCGATATTAAGAGCAAAAAAACAAAAATGATCAAAAAGCATTGAATACAACACAGAAATTTTAGTTAGATCACAACAACCAAATATTCTTATGTGCCAGTCCAGTTGACTCCACTCCTTTAAATCTCTTTTATACCATGAGTAAAAAAGAAAAAGGTCAATTAGCATATTACCAATGTACAATAGCACATTTGATTTTTACATGACTAATAAGAAAGAGAGAGAATGAATAGAGATAGAGAGTGTGAGATATTTACGAATGAAGTTTTCATTTAGATTACACGATCTTATTTGAAACGTAAACAATCTTACATATGATAAGTTTGAAAGATCACTCTCTTACTAAAACTCAAAACAAATAATTTTAAAATGATTAAAAAATATTCAAAACCTTCACAGATATCATAAATTATTCAAAATAGTCAAGAATAAAGTTGTTTCAGTCAATTTAAATGAGCCAAAACAAAAAATTAAGCTTTTAACTACTTTGTACAAAATCATGTTAATATATCGCATTTGAGAAATATAATTTGATTTTCTCTGAATTTAGATATCATAAAATTATTCCAGGTTTTATATTAATAAGCATTTAATCGTATATTAAATAATCAATTCCATATACTTCAAAATGCTATTTACGTTTTTAATATAGAATTTTAAAAAAATCACTCAATAACGAAAGCAAATAACATAAGAACTGCATACATTACAAATTCATTTAGGAAACATCCTTAACTAAATACTGTTGATATTTTTCTTCAAAATACAATCTTATGTATTTAAATGAACCTGTGAGAAAGAAATTAATAGTATTTAACATCATGTACAGTCGTTTATTCAATAAATATTACAAATTAATTCCTTTTCAATAACTTTAAATAAAAAAAATCACCCACTACATTTAAAAAATCAAACTCATTTTTAAAAAAAAGCAGTTCTCATTCTTTTTTTTCAAATGACTCAAAAAAATTTGAAATATTTTTCAGAAAAAGGCACTGATTACCTCAGACAATCAGAAAAACTGAAAAAAAAAAATAAATTAATATTGAACTAATGCTTTTTATAGATATCATTACATAAATATAATTTAGATGAAAAATGCTTAATTCGAATTTAGAAAAAAAATGTTTACATTCTTATATAGATTCATAACCCTTGAATAAAAAAGTTTTCTAAAAAGGAGTATTGAAAGGATATTAATATTTAACTGGTGGATGATATGGAGAACATTACAATAACTTAATTTGAACTTAAAATTTTTTATTTGGAATTATATAAAATACTTCTATTTTTATACAGATTCAAACTCAAAAGTAAGATTTCAGAATCACTCCTTAAATAACAATAAATATAAAAAACAAAATCTGTGGTGGAAGCATAGTGAAAGAACACATTGAAGTTCTTGTAAAATCATTGTACCAAATTACTTATCTAATAAACATTTATTTATTTTATTCCAGCACAAAAGGTAACAAAAATACAATAAAATGATAGCAAAATTATTTTATCAAATGACTTTACTAAACATGTGTTTTATTCTTATTCAAGCACAGAAGATAAATGCTGTTTATCATCATGAAAATATTCAATTTACTTGCTAATATTTTGAATAGATTTCCGAAATTAAAATTATTCTGCAATTGATGATTTTTTCACCTATTTTTTAAAGATATTTTATTAGAGAGATCTTAAGCTCAGATATTTAAAAGTAAACAAATAGTATGTGAAAACTTAGACAAAAAGACTTCCCTTTTACTACAACATAAATGAAGGAACTTTTGTACACATATTGAAAAAACTATGCGGTTTATTTTAAAATCTTATTTACGTTTAATGCATAATGAAATTTAATATGTATGTTAAATATAGTATAATGAAAATTTAAATGACTGCCAGCTTCCATCTGACACAAGAAAAATTCCAAAATAAAATTTAGATTATATTTGATACATATTATGCTAAAAATATAATCCCTATATAATAAAAGTAATATCTAAATTGATTTTTATATCAAACAAAATATTAATTAATGAAACATTTATACAAAACTGAGGGATGAAATCATTAAAATGGTTTTGATTTAACTGTTCAAAGTGACTTTAATAAAACACAAACGTTTTTCAATTCATCAAGAACAAAAGATAAATGCTACTTGCCCTCATAATTTGTACAAACTCTTTCTGAATTACATTTTCAACAGCTTTAAAAAATAATAGCTATCAATAATTTTACAAATATTGCAACTTTTTTACATGGTATAATAAGACAGGCTGGAAGTTACATGGTTTAAAAGGTTATTTTTGGGAATAAATGCTCGAAAAATAACAATATATATATATATTTCTGGCATAATCATTTTTAACGAGTATTTCATTAAAAATAACTAATCAATATTAAAGGAGAGACAGATGAATGGATAAAAAGATGATTGTAAATGCATTGAACATACAACAAGAAAAGTTCTCCTTACCAAGAATCAAAAATAGTGCTTAAACTCAAAAGGGTTCTAATAATTTCAATGAATTATTTAAATTTATCACATGTGATAATCTCGGCCTATTAAAAAAAATTTCAGTCAAGTCAGCTTTAAAATACACAAAACAACTGGGAAAAAAAGAAGGGGAAAAAAAACCCATCACCATTTAAGGAAATGTAAAAAAAATAATATTTATCCAGTATTTAAAATGTATAATTCGATTTTCAATGAATTTATATGTAATTTCGATATTTAGGAATGGCTCCCTCCTACTACAGTCTGTTTTCGTCCAGTAGACATTTAATTATACAAAACCTGAACTAGTCAGCATTCAAATATTTTAAAAAGAATATTTTTTACAGCAATTTACAAAAATGATTTAATTATCTCAGAACTTAGTACCAGGAAAGCACTGAAGATATTTTCTTGTGTACTATAAAAATTATTCCTGACAAGTCTGCATTTAAATATAAAAAGAGAAAAAACATAATAAAGAAAGAAACAACATGATTACTAGAAATACAAAATTATATTTATGCAATGTTTTGGAAATATAATTTAATTGTCTCTCAATTTAAGTATCATAATGGTATTTAAGATAGTCTGTTGCTTATTAAAGACTTTTTTCCAATCAAAATGACTCAGTTTTAGAAATACAAAAAAAAAAAAAAAAAAAAAAAAAAGAAAAAAAAGAAAGAAAGAAATCCTGCTTTTATAGGTCTTTTTAGAAATGATAGTTATTTCTGCATTTCAGAAAGTAAATTTAACTGTACTGGAATTTAACTAATCAAATTCAAAGGCATATCCCTGAAACATTTTCTATGACAAAAATTTGTTACTGGCTTTAAAGATGATTATACAAAACAGAGGAAAAATTGTTAGTTAATAAGGTAATGTTATTTTAATTTCCTGCTCCATGAATTTTATTGCTGCAATTAGTCAATACAAGATTAATAAAGAATGATGAAGATTTGAATCACTGACAACTTCCTTCCACCACAAGAAAAATTCCAATATAAAATATAGATTATTTGTGTTACAGATTATGCCAAAAATTTAATTATTAAATACTAAGTTATATCAAAATTGATATTTAAATCACAGAAATAGTTTTCTACAAAATCAATTTTCAAAAACAGAAGGGGGGAAAAAAGAGCTTATTCCACGAAAACAAAAGATTCATGTTACTTGTCCTCATAAAATGCAATGCTCTTGCATATCAACATTTTCTAACCTTTCAAAAATAATTATTATAAATTATTTTATGAAGAGTTAATTTTTATAGAATAAGACAGAATGGAAGTGATGAATATTAGAAGATTTTTTTCTGCAATAAATGCTTTAAAATGAAAGTAATATTTAGCATTTCATGTCTAAGCAATTTTCAAGTATTTCTTAAAAAAAGAACTACTAATCAACTATAGTGGCAAGACAGATAAATGAATGACAAAGCATCATAAACATTCAACACACAACAACACAGATATTCAGCTTAAAGGAAAAGACAATCCTTATAATACTCAAAGGAACTGTTTTGAAAAGAATTAATAAAATATTTAAAGTTATTAATTAGAATAAAATACCATGTTGTTTCTCTATTCAAATCAGCATATAAATATGTAAAAAAAATCAAAAAGATACAACTATTTTGTAAAATGACAGTTGGAGTATTTAAGAAATATAATTTGATTTCTTTTTTTTCTCAATTTTCAAAATTCTATACGCTACCACAAGTATATCAATATTTTGTCTGATGGATTTTAATGGATGCAATTAGTTAATTCCAGATTATCGATCAATAGTGAAAGTTTATATGATTGACAACTTCCATGAAAACTTGAACAATTCCTGCATAAACTTTTAAAAAAAATTATGTGACACATTATGCTACAAGTTTAATCACTAAATATTTATTAATAGAAACAGACTCAGTGTTTAAATAACACACAAAATTACGAAAAAAGAAATCTGTGATGAAAAAAACACACTCAAAATGGCTGTAAAATTATTGTAAAAAAATGACTATACTTAACACACATGTATTTATTCTTTTATTCCATGCACAAAAGATAAATGCTGCTGGTCATCATGAATCTACAGAAATTATTTTTGAATCATTTGAAAGAATTTTAAAATGGAACTTTCCCTGAGTTTCAAGAATTTTCTCATTTTTATGGATATTCATCACACGCCCTTTAATCCATAATTTTAAAAGTGAAATAATGGTGTGTAGAAACCTTGAACTAAAAAATGACATATCGAACAGAAATAATTTTTCGTAATATAGTAATGGTGTAACTGAACGAAGCATACCAG
>BMAW01078509.1:388491-413591 GCA_019974015.1 Nephila pilipes | reverse complement strand
ATATATATATATATATATATATATATATATATATATATATATATATAAAAACACTCATGGACAAAAAAAATTAGCGCACCAAGAAATAATTGCGGGATCGTAACGAAACTTGGCATGAAGGTACATGTCGGGGAGATATGCAAATTATTAGAAATGCAGCGTGATTGCGCATTACGTATAGCCGGTAGAGGGCGTTTAATGTCGTTCTCCGTGGAATATAAAACAGGCAACCAAAACTTGTTTGAGTGTGCTGAATCGTTTACAAAGGAAGAGCTGAGATAGACATGCCATTACGCCGTTTTCGAAGACAATATGAGCAGCTGTAGCAGTTTGAGAGGGGGGGAATCGTCGGCATGATGGAAGCTGGGTGGTCAGCTAGGCGAGTATCTCGTCAATTAGGCCGCTCTGATTGTGTTGTGAGGAGGTGATGGAAACAGTGGATCCGAGAGATGTCATTTACACGAAGACCAGACTCAGGACTCCCTCTACATATCAGTCGTCTAGAAGACCGCCACATCGTAAGAAATCCACGTGTCCAGCCAACTGCTTCATCGGCCGCCTTCCAGGCACAGGTAAAGCCTTCATTAGAGACCCCTATGTCTTCTCAATCCATACGAAGGCGCCTGGCTGAAGGACATTGGGGATCGCAGCGCCTATTACGTGTGATGCCCTTGATGCCCTCCCATCGACGCCTCCATTTGTAGCGGTGCCGCGCACGAGGAAACTGGACTAAAGCGGAATGGAACCAGGTCGTCTTTAGCGATGAATCCAGATTCAATCTCAGCAGTGATGACAATCGTGTTCGTGTGTAGAGACCCCGTGGTGAACGCCTCAATCCTGCCTTTGCTTTACAGTGACTCCCACAGCTGGTGCGATAGTATGGGATGCCATTGCCTACAATACACGGTCACTCCTAGTATTGATCCGGGGCAACATGACAGCCCAGCGATATGTCCATGACATCCTGCAACCACATGTGTTGCCAGTCATGCAACGGCTCCCAGGAGCCATTTTTCAACAGGACAATGCTCGGCCTCACACGGCAAGGGTGTCACAAGACTGTCTCCGCACTGTTACTACCCTTCCTTGGCCTGCCCGTTCTCCAGATTTGTCTCCAAATGAGCAAATCTGGAATCATTTGGAACGGCGAGTTGGGCATCCCACGAGTTCGAACGAACTAGAAGCAAGGTTACAGCAAATATGGAACGAAATGTCTCAAGACATCATACAGAACTTGTGTGCCTCAATGCTCGATCGTATCGCATCGTGCCTTCGCGCTACAGGGGGCTCAACAGGGTATTAAATCCTCCGTTCTTTTGCCTTTTTCTCTGAAATAAATGATCCTTTTTCTTTGATTTTCTAATCATTTACTTATATCAAAGTAGTCATTACGCATGTAAGATTTCGTTTCATTTTGACGACTCCTTCTTGGTGCGCTAATTTTTTTTGTCCATGAGTGTATAAATTTTATTAATGACACTCTTTCTCTGGTTTTTGTAAGTTATAAAAAACGGACCGCACAGGTCTAATCCCGTTACACTAAATGGAGGTGATTTGTTAAATCTTTCATATGGTAAGTCTCTTATTATCTGGGTCGATAAAATGGGCTTGCATTTAAAACAGGTCACATAAAGATGCGTTGTTTTCCTTGCCAAATCTCTGCCACCTAACGGCCAAAACTTTAGACGTACAGTATTTAGCAATCTTTGAGGCCCAATATGCAATAATCGTTTATGTATAGTATAGAAATAAATTTTAATTAACTTACAATATTTTGGCAGGATCGCTGGATGCTTTTGAGTGAATGGTAAAGACGTCTTTCCTAGCTGTCCACCAACACAAAACATTCCCTTTTTTTTTTTATCAATAAAGGGAATCAAATTTTTAAAATTATATGTTATGTCTTTTTTACCTGATAGGACTCTGCTCATATTTAATTAAGAATTATTCATCTAAACCAACTTCTTCTACCTTTAGAGGACCAACCTTTTTGTTTTTACCACTGCAATTATGTACAAATCTAAAAATATAAGAAAGAATATTAATTGTTTTATAATAATTGTTAGAAATAGATAAGAGTTCGTCGAAGAAGTCAGAGTTCTCGTAGATCATCATGGTTTTCTCAGAATAGTCATCAACATGAATGGAAGATTTGTTCTCGTCCATACAGGATTCTTTCTCACTTGGTGTCAGGCACTCAACTTCGTGGAACACAGGTAGCAAGCACTGGCTGGAAAACTGTGGCTCCATCAAAAAGTCTGCACATGTCTACCACTTGTTGCTAGTCACCAGGGAAGCAGCACTAATTCAACGCGTCAGGAGATCAGCTGGATTGGTTTTGATGGAGCAATAAAACCAAGAGTCTGGATTAGTTAATTTTTGAATTTCGTTACTTCGAATTTGGACGAATGATTTCCATCTTCGGCTGGATCCTTTGATCCAGTATAATGTAACTTTAAAGTCACTGCAAAAAAAGATATTAGATGATGCTATACGATCCAAAACTCTTTTAGTCTCAGTTCCTATCTCATCTTGCAGCAACTAACGCACCCAGTAATTCCAGGCGAGACAAGGATATTTTCTTTACTGGTGCAACTCTACTTTTCGAAGTCATCAAATTCACAGAAACGCGTTCATAATTCTTCACTTTAATATACACAGCTGCTCCATAGGATTTTTGACTCGCATCAGAGAAAGCATGAATTTCCATGTTTTCGTCAAATGAATCTAAAATAAATCTTGGAACCCTAATTTCACTCAGTTCTAAAAGTTGTCACCCATTTACGTAAATTCATGCTAGCTTTGCTCATAATTTCTTTAGCTCCTCGTGAAAGTTTTGAAGCTTCTCTCGTATCATTTGCACCCGTAATTAGATCATTAACATACATACACGAATCAAGAATTTCAAAAACATCTGGAAATAAATTTCTAAATTTTTGAATAAATAACCTTATAGTTGCTGCCAATAAAGAGGGGCTCGAATTCACTCCAAAAAGTAAACGTTTGAATCTGTACACTTCTACCTGCTCAGAAAACTGTTGAGCGATTGACTTGTCAATCTTCTCAACAAAAAGAAATCTAACTGCATCTTTGTCTTTTTCAGATAAGACGATTTGTAGAAAAGATTTTTCGATATCGGCTAAAACTACTACTCTATTAAGTCTAAAATACATAAGTAATTTAAATATATTAGAGTTTAAATTAACGCCTGGCCATAAGCAATCGTTAAACGACAACTGAACAACTTCATGTGAACTCACATCAAAAACAATACGCATTTTAGTGCGGTTACTTTATTCTCTATACACAGCCTGATGCGGAAGATAGTATACCGGCTTGTTCAATGGTTTTGAAGTATCCGAGAGTTTTTCTATAATATCTTTATCTAAATATTAATTTAAAATATCTCTATATTTTAAATATAAGGAGTTATCGAATTTCATTCTCCTTTCTAAACCTTTCAATCTTTTCTCCTGCTACATAATAATTATCACCTAACTGATTGCAGTTATTTTTCCAAGGTATGCTAACAGTGTAGCGATTATTTTTAAAACTAACAGTATTATTGAAAATCTCAAGCGCTTTGTCCTCATCGTAACAATGAGGATCATCTCTAATTCCAATTGATTCTAAATTGAAGACTTTTTTCAACTGTGTTACGACATTTTCATTAATAAATCCACAATATACTGGTGTTTTCTTATCTCGAAAATTTTCAATACTTCCACCTATTAAATAACCGAATGCGGAATTTTGCAAAACTAAATTAGAGTTAGGCACGTAAATTTGTCCATATCTCATCAAATCAAAAAATATCTCAGAACCAAGGACTAAGTCGATTTTTCGCGGTTCATAAAATTCTGGATCTGCTAATTTTATATTTTCAGGTATCGCCACATTAGATAAATTAATTTGTAGCGAAGGCATCAAATTTGTAATTTTTGTAGCTACATAAAATTCCAATTTACGATGAAAGGTTTTTTTCTTCATTGAATAAAACTGCACTCACTTTCGATTTCACAATTGTTGAAAGTCCTAACAAACAACCAACATTTAAGTTGACATTTTCTTTCCGCAACTGAAGCCTTTCAGCCAATTTAAATGAACAAAGGTGAATCATACTTCCGTTATCAAGTAATGTTCTCGCTGAATATATTTTTCCTTTGTTATTCTTAATAAAAATTAAAGCAGTGGATAATAATACTTTCTTCACAATATTATTATTTTGGCTAGCAGCTGTCATTAAACATTCATTTTCGGTTACGAAAGGAGTCGCATTAACATCGAGTTTCTGTGAATTTCTACGAAGCTTAGATTCTACTATTTGACCTGACGGCGATATAATCTCATGATTATTTTTATTTTGCAGAAACGAAGGTTTTTCTCGCTCAAAGCAAATTAAAGAATTGTGTTTCTTTTTACAAACCCTACATGAATAATTAGAGTAACAATTTCTTACACTATGTGTACCAAAACAACAAAAGCATAAATTTTGTTTCTTTATAAACTCAAATCGATCCTTAATACTTAATTTTTGAAACTTATGACATTTAAACAATTTGTGTTCGGCGTTACACAGCTTACAAGTACTTTCACTTTTTTCAGTTACAAATGAAACCATTGAAGCACTTTTGAATAATTTCGTTTTTGAATTATAGACGTTTTAGTTGCATTTAAAGTTTTAGCATAATCTTTAAGAAAATCTAATAGTTTTGATATAGTAGGTAATGTATCCTTCTTTAAATTTCTTTCCCACCATAACTTAGAATTTTGATCCAAGTTTTTGAGCTAAAATAAAAGCAAAAATAGTCGATGTAAGTCATTCTAAATTTTGAAAGACATTCTAAGGATCTAACAACTTCACTTGTCACATCAATTAAATTTAGCATTGCAGATGCTGACTCATTTTGAACAACAGGAATGTTCATAAATCTTTTGAGATGGGCATAAATTTGTTCTCGTGTATTAGAATATCTCTCCTGTAATAGAGACCACGCTAATCTATAATTAGAATCTGTTATTGAAATTGCTTGGATTATTCTAAACGCATCTCCTCTTAATGCTAACATAAGGTATTGCAATTTAATAGCATCCCATAAGTTTGGATTTTGGTCAATACTCGCTTTAAAAATATCTTAAAATGAGAGCCAAGCATGCATTTCTCCCGCGAATGTGGGTAAAGAAATCTTAGGTAAACGCACAACAGGATTTTCAGAAACACAATTTATAGAATTTTCAACCTTATTCTGATTTAATTTTGACGACTTAATACTTACATCAAATTCTAAGTCAATAATAATGGCATTTATTCCATCTTGTTCATCCATAATTTTTTCAACATTAATTCCATTACTTAGATTGATGATAGAATGGAAAATAGAATTAAATTCATCTTGTAAATTTTTAAATTTTGTACTTAATAATTCTAATTCATTTAAACTTAAATTTGGTTCCGACAATTTTTGTTTTAATTTTGTTAGCACAGCTTTTTGTGCTCTTTTCTTAGCCAGAAAATCTTTCATGTTCGCAGCCATATCGCTATACACAATAAATTATTAACAATATGTTCTCAAAATAAACTGATAAATAGATTCAAAAGGACGTAATCACCCCTAATTCAGTACATCCAAAGGAGTTTTCTTCAACCGACCACAACAACGTAAAGGTTCAATGACCGGTCCGAATGGGAACAATTTATAATCAACCACAACATTAAAAGTTCTACTAACAAATAGTTCACAAAACTCCGGCATATAAAGATGACAAAAAAAAGTTAATGCAGAGCAATTGCTAACCTCAAAACCAATTAAAGTGGAATGTATAAAACACACGATTTCAAATAATAATTATCTTTATTTAGGGAACAACACTTTGGCGTCCCTTCTACTCCTACTCCAACGGTTACACACACACAAGAAAAAAAAAACTTTCCCCTACATCGAAACAAGCAAAACATTTTTGAAGGGGCGATCGCAGCACCGCTTCACAAGATATTTTCCTAGGGGTGTAAACAAGCGTGGAATATATGAAAAGCGCTAAAAATGGCACGGAGATATTTTTCAATTTCAATTGAAATTATGTTTGGTTAAAGAATGACCCTTTGATAAAGAGCAACAGAAACTTTTCGAAATTGAAAATAAAAACGATGGCATGCAATTATTAAAAGAACGATTTGTATAGTGCAGTATTTAGCTGGTTAAAATTTAACGTTTAGAGGAAGCAGTCAGCTTTATGAATCCAATAATGGATTTTTTTTTTTTTCTTAATTAATTGAAATGTTGGTTAAATTCGATCCAATTATGATGAAGCATATAGATACTATGTTCAAAAGTCTAAAGAATTAAATCAAAATATGCCGTATTTTGTCAAAATTCTAAATAGATTTTTATGGTATAAAAGATCAGTAAAAATATGTGTTTCATAGGCACATGTAGGCTTTTATTCTCAAACTCAGCCTTGTTCAGCTCATACATTAAATTTAAATGCTGATGGTGCGGTTAAAATTTCATGTGACACTTGATATTTAAATTTTTTTTAATAATAATTCAAGAGTTATTCAATTTCCTTTCTGCTTTGCCTTACAGATTGGACATTTTAAAACAGCATCGGCCAAATTTAACTTTAAAATTACTAAGTGGAACTAGATAGGATAGCAGAATCACACACACAAAGACATTCACCGTCTAAAATTTCAGTTGGTGGAAATTTGTAAAAGTTTACATTATTTGACTGAACATACATCACTAGAAATGAATATTAAATATGCCTCCACAGTCATCATTAATTTTTAAATGCATTTGTTCAATTTAAGTTTTGAATGATATCTTAGTTAGTAAAATGCTTCAAAATGTAAATGAATGGCATGAAGAAATAGAAATTATTTATTTTACTAAAAAACACACAGATAAAGATTTTGAATTTTTTATAACTGAAACTACAGAAAAAACAGAAAAGATCAAAATATAATGTAGAACAATTATTTCCTTGAGACAAAGGAAAACGAAGCGTCAGTTTTCATATTAAGGTAAAGATTATTCCATTTTAGATGCAAAACAAACTCTTAAAACAATTTTTGTTTGTAAACTCGGAACACAACAATTCAGTCCTTACAAAGACGTTTCGAGGCAATAGCGAAATGCAATAAATTATACAGATTTTTATACAATTTCCAAAATCAAGATTTTGAAGTAATTAAAAGACCATATATGGATATATTATATATATAGTGTTCTGGAATTTCAAAATCAAGGTAATACATGGAAAGATTTACACAATTTACAAACTTGATTTACACAATGAAATATCATACAAAATTCAAATCCCGAACTCTACTACAAATGCAGACTTGTCCATATGCCTTTTAAATAATATCACAAAAAAACAATCTACAGTCTTTGTTTCCAAATTTATTTATAGCCCTTAGAATATCTATGGCTTTACCCCTTTTGTTGGCTGCAAGTGAAAGAAGTTTTCCGAAACTGAAACTTACAAAAAAGTATGTAAAAACCTCTATGTGCCCTGAATGGCTATCAGATTTAAAAACTATTTCAATTGAAAATAGAATTGTTGATTTTGATTATCACAGTAGAATCATCAATAAATTTGCATTTGTAAGATCCAGATGTGTTTTATTATAATTATTTATGTTTTTTTCCGTGTTGTTTGGTACAAAGTCTCTCATTTAAATATAGCATTTAATGTTTTAGAGCCTGGTTTCTAAAAATAAAATTTATAATTTTGTTACAACATTGCTGTTTTCGTTTTTTCTTAATTTTATTTTTTGCAAACAAAATCAAGGTAATTTGTACCTCTTGTTCATTTTGCGTAGCTTTAAAAATATTTATTTTTCATAATGTTCGTGTTTGTTTCTATTGCTTGTTTTGTTGCATTGTAAACATAAAGTCAAGTTCTTTAACTCACCAATGAAAGGTTTTGATGGCATTTGTGTCTCTAAGAAACTATGAAATCTGATCCATCAAAACTCTTCATTGGTGAATTCAAGAACATTCCGAATGTAAAAATCAGATCACAGAACGCTGTTCTTCAAAAGTACTTTCTTCAAGCCGACACACAATCGTAACTAAAACTTCAGAGGCTATGTTTACATGGATATAAATCGAGAAGCTGAATAACACTCTTTTGAAAGGTTGCCATCTAACACTTATGAAAGCTTCAATTGCCTGCATTAAGAGTTTCCTTCACTAAATGTTCGTTTACTATTGAATAACCTTTGTAGTATAAAATTATCAAAAATATATAATCTCTCTTATGTATAAAAAAATCAAATCTTCTGATGATTAACATAGTAACATTTTTTATAGTAGTAAAATGTTTTTCTTAAAAAACCTATTAACTAAAGAATAAAAATATAAACATTTTCAAGATATAAAAAAGTGAGTAAAAGATACTGAGCAGTCAGTCTGTCTGGAACCATATGCATCTGGGTCAAACATATTATGCTTCTTGTAGACAAACTGGAGCGTCACATCCCCTTCCCACGTCTAATCATGCACAATCGCAAACTCAATTAGGTTTTCTGGTTAGGTACATAATGTGTATCGTCCACTCATACATTTTTTTAATATGAGCTCAATATTATAATTGTTTCTGAACAAGAATATGGAACAAAAATAGTGACAATGGATAATTCAATGTACTGAGATATTCCCATAACAATGACATAAGATACGAACAGTTCAGGGTGGAATGTTCTTTGGTACTTTCATGTACAATAAAAGTTTAAATTTTTTTTCTGATGACCCAGATCCACAGGTCACTGGCGGACACCTGGAAGGCCACATGCAACCTGTGGGTTGGACAGAACTGGTCTAAATAAAATATGTTCCGCATTTCATTCGAATCTGTTTCTAGATGTATTCCAACATAATCATTAGATGAAATATACAATGTAACTTTAAACAAACTATTAATTATAACCTTTCTCGTATTTAATACCATGTGATGAGTGGATCAGTAAATAAAAAAAAAATTTAAGTAATTTAAACTCATTTAAAACTCCTTGATTTCCAATAATAATTTTCAAAATGTAATTGTAAGTAATATTTCCTGAACTATTGGAGGAAATTACATAGAAATTTGGATTCAATGGATTTATGATTGATTTTATTAATGTCGCACTAGAAGCAATACAAGGATTTCTGGCGACGGACGTCAAAATTTTGAGCCTCAGTCAAGTGACAAGGACAATACCTGACCTGACACCCCCTCTCCTAACTTACACAACAGCAGAACTATGAATCGCATTATATTTAATGTGCATGGTGGGTCATCAGTGGTGTCAAGACTGGAACCAACGATTCTACGAAAACCAGTGGCAGCAACTATGGCCACTTAAGCGAATAATTTCTCTAAACCGAATAAGTCATCAAATTGGGAGTCACAAAGTTCTATTTTATACTGTTTTGAAGAAGTATTTCAGACTAGTACATATCACAAATGTTATTTCGTCTGTGCACACATTTTAACACAGTAAAACACTCAGCAATGCCACTTGTCATGACGACTGAAATATTAACTTTTTTGATATTGTTTAATGTGTTAGAATTGGAAGGGGGAAAAAAACTATCTATTGTTTTGGCAAAAAGTTTTTAAAAGTTCATATCGTCAAATATTTGAAATATTATTTTAATTTTAAGAGACCCTTCCCGAGTTTGAGAACAAAGGGCTTTTCTGCCAGAGTTCACCAGAAATTGCCAAGAATTTGATGGCTTATTAAAACTAAGAATCATTTGAACTTCTCAAAGTCATTAGGCTAGCCCAATTCATTATGCAAAAAATAAATTTTAAAAAAAAGAAAAAAACTGGCGTTTATGTTGCGATTAAAGGTGATTGAGCGGCCATAATAGCTTAATGGCCATGGTCAGGAACTTACAACCAACATTGTTTTTGTCTAGACAAAGGGTCAAGCCTGAATGCAATTAAAGCACGTTGAAACTGTCAAGGTCTGCAACCCTCTAGTGGCGTGGATGTTTCGAAAAGGTTCAGATGCCATCCATGTCACTTGACAAAGTTTCAAAATTATGAGGTCCATCGCAATAGCCTTCCCGTTGCTTCTAAATGTGACATTAATCAATACAGGCAGATGAATGCTATGACAGTACCTGATCTATCTCAGCATTCCTCCACCTTTCAAACATACACAATTTTTTTATTTTTTTGAGGTTGCAGAGAAAGATAATTTTTTCCAACATCAGTCTAGTAAATCATCAGATATGAAATAACTTAGCTGATGTGCCAAAGACTGCAGTGATTTGTAGATCAGAAGTTGAGAGACCTTGATTGATCAGCCTATATCGATGACATTTTAGTTTGCTTCAAATCGTGAATAGGCTCATAGTAGAGATCTTGAAACAGTCATTTGTAGATTACACAAGGCCGGACTTGTAGTGAATAGTGATAAATGCATCTTTGGTTTTTCTAAACTTTCATTTGTAAGTTTCAAGATAAATTGAGAAGGGGATTCTCCTTTACCACAGAGTAAATACGATTTTCAATTATCCACATCCCGCTACAATTAAGAAGTTAAACATTTTCGGGTCCTTTCCAATTTTTACCATTAAATTTTTGCACAATGCTGCTACTGTATGGGCTGGCTTGTATGATCTAGTAAAAAGGATGGTAATAAAAAAGATGCAACAACAATTGTGTGAAAGAATGGTCTTACTTCAGCATTTGCATCATGTAAAACTAGGATGTCTTGAGCTGCATTATTGCGCTATCCAAGAGAAGGAGCTAAGCTCCTATATTGGACAAAAACGGTTCGTTAAATATATTGGTCAACACACAGCTCATATTTGCTATGTTTGATAGGAGAGAATGAAGTCACATACACTTTGTTGTGTATCGAGGCACCAAGTTTGTCAGGTGTCATTGATTACAATTTAATGCCTCAGACTTAGCGAAGTGATAAGGAATTAGCAGTTCTGCTTAAGTCTGAAAACAGTTTATTGAGTAATTTATGTGATCAGGTGCAGATTTAAAAGTTAATATACAGTGAAATAAGTCTTTAAGTGGTAAGAAAAGTCTAAAGTTAATACTGCCTCATGCAACAAAGGAGTTTTATAGCGATTTATCTAGGGTATTAAGCAATCATATATTCCCAAAGTTTTTAGATGTAGGGGGTTCCATACTATGCATAACTTGTCCCATTCCAAGTTAGAAATCTCAATAGGCTGAAACCAGTCTTACTTGTTAAAGAATAAGTGTTAAGAAACAGTAAAACCAGACTTAAGTTAAAACTGCTCTATAAGATAGAAGAGCTATATTGTAATACCTCTTTTAGAACTGTGTGTCCAATAGCATCAATACTAATATTTTGTGTGTGTAAATATGTAAAATTTTAAAATAACAAAAGTTCATTGTTTCTTCTACGTATAATAAGAATTTTGTGAATGAATGGTTCATATAACTTTTATAAAGATGTTTTAGCACTTTTTTTTGTGGAAAACAACTGTCATATTTAAATAAAACATTTATTAACTATTTATACAAATTATAACAGAACAAACTAACTTTTTTTAGTTTCTTCTTCCTGAATTTTAATTGAAGGTTCTGAGAAATCATGTAAATCTTTATCATATATATCTTCAAGAAGGGGTTCATCCACATCTTCTGGGTAAAATGTTGGGAAGGGTGGAGGATTTTCTTTAATATGGCGTTTTTTATATGCATAAGAATCATAAATTGTGACATAATTCTTGTTAACACCTGGCACAGCTGGGCCGTGTACATATAGCACATTATATTTGGTGTTGATTCTCCATATCTGAAAACAGTAAAATAAAAAATAAGAATAATTCAGAAATTAAATATTACCAAAATGAATTTCAATGGTTCAAATTATGCATTTAAGAAATAAATTTCATTCCAAGCATGAGAAAAGAATAGTAAAAAATCTTTATTACATATATTAACCCAATTACGAAAAATAGTCAAAATTTACACAAATCTTGAAGAAATCCAATATAATTATTACTTTACATATTCTTAATATGATTAGTTTGAAAAATTAAATATATTTATTTCTTTACTAGCTTTTTAAAAAAATATATCTCCGCATTCAAAATGAATTTTGAGAAATCTATTAAAATTAACAAATTGTGTAATATAATGCTCTCGACTTTACTTAAAATTCATGTAATTTCTGTTATGAACTTATCTTACTTATGACAAGACACTTTCTTAATCCTCCATTAACAAAATCTTTATACTGTTAAATTACTTAACGCAGTTACAATGCATGTGTGATTAGTTAAATAACTCTTTCACCGCTGTAATGTTCACTTGATTTATGGCATTGACTGGATTGCAAAAATTGATATGCTAAAATTTGTAGTTAAATATCAAATTATGTAAATTTAATAATAAAAGGAATTACTTTAAGTCCAACCATCAGTCGTCTTCGTCCACCCATAAGACCAGGCATCTTTTTTCCTTTCCACACACCTCTCTTTCTCTAAAATAGATGGAATCAGGAAAAAAGGCATTAATACCAAAAAATTCATATTGATTAAAACAAAGCTTCTACTTGATTTTTTTCTTTTTTGTAAAAGCCTTTTAATTTTGCAATAAAATTTTCATAAAATTCTAAATTACAAATTTCTGGCTTTTGAAACTTCATTAATCCATACACACGAATATTTAAAAACATGTATCAAACACTATGAATACCAATATGTTTATTTATCTTAATTGTGCATGTAAAAGTAACAATTTTTCAACAAGTCACATATACTAGTTTTTCATATGTTCCAATATGTATGCTTATTTCCAGCCTGATATAAGAATCATCATCAAAGTGTGATTGGTTAAAACATGTTCATGATATTTATATGTGCCCTTTTGATTATTCTTCCCTTTTAATTTTTAAGTTAATGCTGTGCTTCTTGTCTTCGAACAGTAACATTTTGTGACTTTAATGTACATATGTAACTAATGTTTTACTTTTTTTTTATCCGAGTAGTTACTCTGAATAAAAAAAAATAATTGTCAAACATCTGCTTCATTACTTAAGATCTTTTTTCTTTTTTACAATCCCATGAATCAAACACAGGACTTTTCAAATGATTCTTTCAGAGTTGTCTAATTCAGACAAACAAATATTCAACTGGAAACCTATTTCATTATGTTTTCCAAAATTAAAACTAGTTTATTTCAGAAAATAAAATCAAGCCCTTAAACTCCAAATAAAGTGTAATGAGAGTGACATATAATTGTCATAATAAACTAGAGATATTTAAAAAATATAATAGACCAGTCATTTTATTTCTTATTGATTAGATTTTTCTCTTATTATATATAATTTTAAGAGACATAAAACATTTACATAAGACAATATTCTTATTTAATTTCAAATTTTATTCACACATCAAAAGGAAGTAAAATTTTTGTAAGAAAGGATATAAAAGTGACATTTCATATAATTGACAAATTTATACAAAATTAAATTCTTTTTATTTTGTCAATTAGTTTTATTGTAGGGATAATTTCTACTTGACGAAGTTAAAAGAACAATATTCCTATAATTTTTAATATTCAAAACACAGCTTTGGGTATATTCTCAATTTTACATACATTTTTTGTTAGGCTACTTCTTGATAATTTCCCAACCTGATATTTGTATCAATTTCAAAATAAAATTATGTAATTTCAAAGCATTTTCCAAGTACTATCAAGTTTAACTTGATAACATACACTTTATAAAAATATTTGTGTTTATTATGTATTTTATTTACAAAGTAGGACTAAAATAAATGAATTACAAATAAAATGAATATAACTTACACCACCACCAATACAACCAGGTCTTCTGTGACTTTTTGTGCATCCATGTGTAGCAGGTCCACCTTTAAATCCATATCTTTTTACAACACCTTGAAATCCATAATACTTCCTTAAAATATAAAGCATAATCATGTAACTAGAAATAGTATTTTTTAGCCTATTTTGAATAGCCTATTGTAATATTGTAATACTATTTGTAATAGCCTATTTTGAAATAATGCAGCTTAATATAAGAAAAATGGATAAATATTTTTGGGAACAAGTAGTAATGATATTTACTAGTAATTAGTTCTGATCTAAGATGAGACAATTTTTTAACTATGACTGTCCCACTGATTGATTATACCAATAAATGGCAATTAAAAACACACATATCACAAAATAATTAACATTAGCCTAATAAAGATACTTACGTTGTACCTAGTACATTAATATAATCACCAACTCTGAAATGTGATACAAATAGAGGAGTTCCTATAAAGATAATAGAAATTGAAAACAAAATAGAATATAGATTAAAAATATATTCAAACCTTAAAAAAAATTTTAAATTGTAAATAATTGAATACAACACAATAAAATAATTCATAACAACCATAAGTCAAGTTTTATCTTCTATATTCATAAGATGAAGAGTTTGTGTGTCTGTGGGGGGAGGGGTAATGGAAATGCCCAGAAGCATAAAATTTGGTACACTAAAACTATGGAACAAAGCAATTTATTTGAAACTCGTTTAGGACCTGTTGGGACGATTGTTGAACCCTCTGCCAACTAATGGCTGCACAAATTAAGACAGTTTAATAAATAAGTCAAAATGTAATAAAGTATAGAATAGCATATGTTGAAGAATAATTGCTAATTCTTAAGATGGATTTCATAATTCTATATTTAGGCAATTGTAAATTACTATTTTGCATTTTATGTTAACATCTGCATTTATTTTTTTATAACTGTAAATAATACTTTATTGTTAACTTTTAAAATTGTAATTGTTAATATTTATAATAATACTTGTAAATCTGGAAACAATTTCTTTGTAAGGTTTTTTGCTTTGCTGGATTGGCAACAGCCCGAATGATGACAATAGCTTGCTTGCAACGTTTTTACTTTAGTGGTAATTAAGCCTAACGAATAAAAGAATTCCATTAATTTTCTTGCAATTTTCTGATTCTAAATGACAAAGGACTAAACATTCCTTAAGATCTTTTAAAATTCAACATAAAAAGTTTTCACATTTTTGGTATACTTAAACAATCTAGTTCTTAAATAAAACATAGCAGAAATGCGATTCTTGCACCATCCGAGAGATCTGTTTTTTAATAAGACAAACTTAGCTCTAAGCATGTAAACTAACTAAGGAAACATTACTGTTCCACTACAAATAGCTGTAGCATATATTACATCACACATGACACCACAGTCCATTTTTGCTTAAAACTACTTATTCTTTACAGAGTTTTTTTTAGAAGTAATATATTTAATTATTTGATAATCTTTTTTAGCAGAGTTATGATTCCTTTTCAAATGAATCATTGCAAAAAAAAGTACTATTTTAAAAATTAAATTTTAATTTGGCAATACAGTTTGTGACTTCTGTTCTTAGCAAATTTATTTTAGTAACTTTTTAAGGGAATTGCTGATGTTTTGGTGCCTTACCTCTGACTGGGATTTGCAGGTGTTTCCCCCAAAATTTATATGTTTGACTTTGTAATACTATCTTGCTAAATCATTCATTCATTAGAGGTTAATTTTCATTCACTGAAAATCATTTAAAAAATGTTCAATCCCTTGATAAATGATTTATGAATAAGCACAATGATCGTCCTTCAATTTTTTTTTAAGATTTGATTTGTTTGTGTGTGTATAATTAAGTAGAATGATCGGAAGGTTAGTGTATCATTTCTGAAATAAAGTTTAATATTATTAGAAATAATCTAGGTTAGTTATTTACAGTTCACTTATAGTTTTGTGAGTAGCAAAGGGTACTGCATTCTGGTGGTCTTTTTGTCTGCCTTTTTTTCTCGTGGCCTTGTGGTTGATTTTAAATTATTCTTATGAAAGTTGTCAAAATGAAAGTGAGTAATCTCTTGAGTTCCATTTATGACTTTGAATTTTGAGAACAATTATTCTTTGATTTATTGTGTATAGCGAAATGGCTGCAAATATGAAAGATTTTCTTGCTAAGAAAAGAGCACAAAAAGCTATTTTTTAGTTTTATTAACAAAAATTACAGTAATTCCTTTTGAATGAACCTTGTATTAATTGTCTGAAAATATTGCATTATATTTTATTTAGAGATACTTAACTATTTGTAATATGATATTTTTGTTTATTGATATTGTATTTTAAAATAATTTATGCATTAAAATGAATTCTTTTTAAAATTTAATTTTTTCTCGTACATTTATTGAAATTATTTTAGTTCCAATCCTGACGAGCAGGTTAAATCCCTTGATAAATGATTTGTTAAGTGGTGCTGCAATTACCTTTTGAATGTTCTTTTTTTCTCTCTTTATGACTTGATTTGTTTGTGTGTATGCATATGGTTAAGTAGAATGATCAAAAAGCAAAGTATTGTTTTCAAAATGAAGTTTGATATTAAAAATAGCCTAAGTTAGATATTTAATATCCACTAACAGTTTTGAGAGTAGTAAAGGACACTGCATTAACAGAAGATCATTAAAATGTACACACTCCTTTAAAAATATCATTAAAATTTTTTTGATACATGATTTCTTGCACCGGGTTAGATATGGAGAGTCATGCAGAAAAAATCATGCTCGCTAGATGGATTATTGAAATTCATTTTAAAAATTCACTAATGGAAGAATGGGAACCCTAAATAATACATAATAAATCTAATTTAAACACTTTTTATTGTGTCTCATGTTGGAAACTATTGTGAACCAAATTTGAACAATATATGTGCTAAGATAAAGTTTTCGATTGAAATATAGTTTAAGATCTCAAGAACATTGGAGAAGCACAACTAGTTTCTGCCATTTGGAAGTTCCAATAGCTATTTTTTATTTCCTTGAGTCCAATCCTGGGGTTTAAAATGCAATTGCAGAAAATTTAAAATGCAATGAACACCTAATAATTGCTAATATTCAAGGTACAAAACTCCAGCAAAATTAACATTCACAGATGAAAATCTAAAGGACAATTGAAATGAGTATTTAAAAAAACTCAATTTTATTTTGTCAAACAGTTATTAAATAGATAGTCTAAAAAATCTGAGTAAAACAATTAAAGTAAAACAATTTTTTAAAATTAAAATATAAAAAAAAAAATAACCTGGTTCTATTTTAGCATCTGGCGTTATACGAAACCGAGTTAGCTTTTTCTTGGGCAAGCATCCAGCTTCAGTAAAAAGGCCATTATAAATTGCAGTGAACTAAAAATAAATAAAAAGCACATCAAAATTTCAATGCAAAATACAATAAGAATATTTATTTATTATTTTTAGATTGATAATTTCAAGATGAATAAAAAAAATGTCATGAGTTTTTCATCAATACAATTTTTTTTTTTTATTTCACTCCCCTAAGTCATCTCTCATTTTACTTGCTTCAAGAATTTTAAAATATAACATTCTTCTCGTAATAATGGTTCCAAATTAAATATGTTTTCCATTTCATTCTTTTTAAACATAAGAAATTAATTAAAGATTATATATATATATAGATATATGTGTGTGTGTAATGATTTAACTTAATTCCCATTAATTTCTTACTTAAATAATTTAACTTACTAAATTTGCCCATTCTCTCCTTCAAACGATAATGTTCATTCATATTTCCTGATACAATTCCTTATTTTTTTTAATTAATTCAATCATGCATTCTAAAAAATTCGCTGATAATGCTCTCTTCCCATGGAACAGACCTGTATGAATGATCCCTACCAGACTTATACTTATCTTCCCTGGAAGTCCCTCCATTCAGACCTTGCGGACTCTGACGTTTAATTGAATTTTCCCTCATGTAAATAGCAAAACACAGCAAAAAATGCTCTCTTCTTATGCTTCTATTCTCTTCATACTGCTCCTCTCTTACGCTCGTCCTCTCTCTGATGATCATCTGAGATTTGTATGGTAACTTCGCTTCGGCTTTGGTGGCTGAAGCTCGACTAAAGTCTGCTACAATATGGAAATAAAAGTATTTCCGCCGTGTATGGAATGATATATACATACATATATGTATATATACATATATGTGTATATATATATATACATATGTGTGTGTGTGTGTGCATATATATATATACATATATATATATATATATGTGCATATATATATATATATATATGTGTGTGTGTGCATATATATATATACATATATATACGTATATATATATATATATACATATATGTGTATATATATATATATATACATATATATATGTATGTATATATATATATATATATACATACATATATATGTATATATATACACACACTATAAAAAAAATGACGCACTAAGAAGGAGCTCTCTGATGGAGACAAAAGTTGGCGGAGAGGAAAATTATGTACAACATAGAAAATGATTTAAATTTCAGAAAAATTGACCTATTTATTTCAGAGTAACATAGTTACAAAGTAACGAGCTCAATAAGGTGTCAACCCATCTCTAGTTTGGATGCTAGATGCCATACGACGTGGCATAGAGTGATAAAGCTTCCTGATGGTCTCCAGCGGTATTTCTTGCAAAATTTGCTCCAAATGTTGGGCTAGGTCATAAACATTCCCTGGTAGATGCAGTCGCCTTCCCATCATATCTCAGACATGCTCACTTGGAAAGGGATTTGACTGGCCATGGAAGTGTTTGTCAAACTGTCAGATAGTTCATAGCAACACGTGCCGTATGTGGTCTGGCATTATCTTGCTGAAAAATAAGGCCAGGGTACTGCAAAAGGAACGGTAGCAAAACATGTCTCAGAATGTCATCGATGTACCGCTGTGCTGCAAGTGTGCCTCTAATGACGACCAAAGGGGTCCGGCTATCAAGAGAAATGGCACCCCAGACCATAACTCCTGGTTGAGGGTCTGTGTGGTGTGCAATATTGAAAGCAGGGTCGGCACGCTGACCTGGGCATCTCCAATGATCGTAAGGACATAGTTGGAAGATGGATTTGTCGCGAAACACTATACGTCCCCACTCAGCATCCTTCCAATATGATTGAGGCAGGCTCCACTGTAATCTGGCTCGACAGTGTTCAGGCGTGAATAGCAGGTGGCGTAGCAGTCGGTGAGAGCATAGATTTCACTCTATCAGCCATCTGTGAATGGTCATGGTGGACGGTAATGTGCAAGTTGCACGTCTAATGGTTGATAATGATGAATCAGACACTGTGACAGCTGATCTGACAATCACTCTGTCGTCCTGATCTGCTGTGGCCCTAGGTCGACCGCTACCATCATGACGATGAAATCTGCCATTGTCCACCCATTCTTGACAGCATCTTCTAATTGTCCCATCACTTCAACCAAGAAGCATTTCTTCAGTCGTTGAAAGGTATCCTAAATCGCAAGATAACAGAAAATTTGACCATCAGATTGAAAATTGCTTCTTATGTACATCTGCTGAGTGCGCAATCAGGCAACTCCTTCTTGGTGTATCGGGGGGGGGGGGCCTATGGAGTGTATATATAATATTCTTTAAATAATTTCTTATATTTATATATATATATTATAATAAGCTGAAATCTCTAAGTTAATTTTTAAACAAAAGACAAAATCCTTACTAATTGAGGATCAGCACTTTCTGCACCAACAACTAAACTTCCATAAGCCTTTGAATTATTTGTTTTCCTTTTATAGTATTTTGATTGAGAAAATACTTCAGGTGGATTGTACCTAATCACATGATTGTCCACAATCTGCAGTAAAAAATTTGCCATCAAATTTTATTAGCAAAATAAAAATTGAAAAGAAAATAAATCAAATGTTATAGTGACAATCACTTCAAGAAACATTAAAATTAAATAGATTATAAATAGTTTGAAATATTTTTAAACATTCATGATTTACTAAGATTAATATTATAAAGGGATAAGATAAGAATAATTTTAATTAAGTAATTTTCTAAAAAAAATTCTGCCATATTATTAGATACTGATTTCAAAGTGTTACGTACTATAAATTTATTTCATATACGGTATTCCTTCTACAGTCCGGCACTTCATTTTCCTGGCCCTGCCAGTAATCCATCATTATTACACAAGCAGACAAATCATAGAAAATTATTTTATACCTTCTACTTCAATAGAATAATGCAGTCTATTAATATACAAAAGTACATTTTTTGATGATTTAAAAATATTTTATTTTCGACACTTCATTTACATGTACTGTATTAAATTTTATGAAATACACATTGTTTGCTGTTTAAATGTTTTATTTTTAATGAATTACTGTTAATAGGATGTTTTACAGCAATGCAGTGGTGCTCTAGTCCGATATCTTATCGAAATAGTACTGTACTTTAATGATAACAAAATTAAGGAAAGAATAACAATAAAGTAAGTGTATAAAAAAAAGAATTATCATGTAGAATTTCGAACTTTAATTAAATAAAATTTAAACAAAATTTGTAGTAATTCATAGAAATATATTAGCAATTATGTAAATCCTGTCAATCCTTTTTGCAAAATCAAAAAATGTTACCAAATTATGCAACATTCTGTCAATAACAGAAATATTTTTTTCAATTTAAATTTAGAAAAAAAATGGCAAAAAATATAAGAACTGCACATTATTTAACAGGATGTGATAGAGAATTTAAAAAAAAAAACGTTATATATATATATATATATATACTAGCTGATACCCGCCCGCTTCGCTGGGCAGACGATAATATTATATTTTGGAACCTATACATAAAATATCAAGAAAATTGGAGCATTGAAACGACCTTTGTGTTCTCTAGATGGTTTTTTATCGGCATTAATTATAACCTTGAACTCCTTTTGGTCTTTAGGAACTGAATCAACAGCAGCTTTGAAATCGTGAATATACCTGTTATGTTCATGTAGCTCCTTTTGTAATTGGCTAATTCTGGCTTAACACCTGGGAAAATACCACAATGAATGTTTCTTTCACATTCATCATCACAGAGAAAGTAAAACTGAAGAAAAGAAGGTTGTTGAGGAGGCTCAGTCAATAGGCTACCTGTCCTGTGGTATACCTGGCCCTGGACTTTAAATGTTGGCATAAAATTTCCT
Source organism: Nephila pilipes (assembly GCA_019974015.1). Taxonomy (NCBI): domain Eukaryota; kingdom Metazoa; phylum Arthropoda; class Arachnida; order Araneae; family Nephilidae; genus Nephila; species Nephila pilipes. The sequence goes on along the minus strand of BMAW01078509.1, from coordinate 392,564 downwards.
TCCTTCAATTCTTTTGCTCCGAATGACGTCATCAGAAAACATCCATTATACTTGCGAATTGTAGAAAGAAAATGTTCTGAAAGCTGATCCTTATGGCTAAGAAGACTGTTCAAAGGTTCAGGGAAGGATCTAATAACAGAAAGCAGGACTTGACCACCACTCCAGCACATTCCTGGAGGTTCTTCTATCCTTTTAAAGCACGGCACCTCGAACAGGGCAAACGTTTTCCGATACTGACAATTTTATCATTTGAATAGTCAATATATATTTCATATTTAAAACCAGACAAATTTTTGGAAGTCCATGGCGCTAAATTAACTTTTGATCTTTTATCATTGTATTTAATTATAGCTGCCTGATTCACGTGGGGGGTATTAGAAAAGTATTTTCTTACGCTCTATGTACTTTCAGGATGGCTTTTAGTATATTTTGAAGCAGCTTCTCTATGTTCTTCAGGATGACTTTGAATATATTTTGTAGCAGCTGGTCTTACTTGTTTATATCTAATTGAATTTGTGAATCATTTTCTTCATTTCTTTTACCTTTATTTAGTTGAAGAGATATTACATCATTAATAATTGATTCACTTGAACTTGAAAAATCAATGTTAGATATTGATTGAGTCTTTGAAACTAACACAGACACATTTTCTTGAGGCTGAAACACTAAAGATGACACATTTTCTTCATTTTGTTTCACATTATCATAACCAGGATTAACTTTGCTTCTATTTGTTAATCCAACTATTTAAATAAAACATCAAAATGACAACTATTACAGTTTCCCGTAAAACATAATATTTTTTCCCCCTGAATTGTTTCCCCAGCAGAAGCTATAAGGCAACCTTGATAAACTTCGAACTGAAAGGGAAATAGCTCTGCCGCCACCATAATTTAGCAAATAGATCCATACGTGTTTGGTTTACACATTTCGGTAAAATATAAATCGTTAGTTATTATAAGGGGCGCCAGATAGCATTTGAGTGTAGCATTTAAACCGATCCCAGTTGTCAAACATGTGAGAAACAATAATATTTCTCATTTTATACGCCATCGATATGTCACCGAACACCAGCAAAGACAGAGACGAAAATAAACATGCTCCGTCTCCAAGAATTTTAAAAACTTTGAAAGGAGTAGGTATTCCATCGATCCAAATATATTCAACATCCATTATTAAGAACTATAACTGAAAAGTAAATATGAAAAATCAATTTTTATTAACCTACAATGAAATACTTTTCAAGTTAAAAAATATAACCGAAATTAACTTTTTTAAATCAAATTATTTTAAAATTCAACAAAAAATACTAACAAAAAAATGAAGTATAATAAAAATTTTTAGTAAAAAGTCACCCGTATTACGTGATCCTTTTTGCAAAAGGATAACTCTTACGGTAGCAGCAAATCTGGAACTGCAATTGAATAGACAGAATAGCACTTAAAAATCATAGCATTAAAAATAATTCTGTATTCTGAAAACAATAAAATATCCAGCCATTTTAAAAAATGAAAAATGTTTACTTCCTAGAAAACAAAAACTAAAAATTACCAAAATACAGAAACAAAACTTTTGCATGATATTTACATTAGGTTACAATTAATGCGTACATCAAAATAAATATTTTGATAGCTACTTATTTTTTTTATTAATGACATGAATAACATACCGTTATTATTCATTTGTTAAAAGCCAACTTCAATATCTTCGTTACATTGCGTTTAGATTTACAAATGTAGTTTATCAATCATTATTAATAATAAAATACTTTTCTCATAAATTTAAAACTTACGTCTAGGTTCCACAACAATAAAAAATAATCGTTTGCTCAGCAAAACCGAAATCAGCTGGGGTTACCATAGTATAGCTTTTTAAAATTCACAATGCAAGGTCATTGAAATGCTTCGACTTGGCGGTGGAAGATATTTGGTGATATTTTGCAAAAAAGATCCTCTTCTCCAAAATCTTGCCAATCATCCATCAGCACTTCAATATTAAATTATTTGGTATTTTTCCATTTCGCACGCGCAAATCTTGCAAGTAAACTTAATTGGAAGCGATACACAGTATTCATCTAAAAAAATATATTCCGTTTGGCGTTGGTCATGTAATTTTTGGCGATAAAGTCGCCAAAATGACATAACCGATGGGTAAGAAAAGATTAACCGATGATAACTACATTTTGGTTAAGAATTCCATAATAACCGTTCTTAGTGAGCGTCTACATTCCAAAATGAGTAACTGTACCAAATTTCAAGTCAATCGGTTGTATAGTCTTAGAGATATCGTGATGAGTCAGTCAGTGGTATTTCGCTTATATATATATAGATATATAATCATTCAGATTGGTTCATTAAACCATGATTGTGAACAGATTCTGATGAAATTTAAACAGAGGATTTTCTTATTCTATAGCAGAAAGCAAAAAAGCTTAACACATTTTAAGACTGGCTACTGTTATTTATAAAGACAGTGAATTTTTTAAAATATATCAGAATGTAAAGATTTTAGCTTTATTTTTTTGAGCTTCAAGATGATTAAAACTTAATTTAATTTTAGAACTTAGTCTGCATTTTTTATTCAATTGAACTGGTCATAGAACTACTATCATTTATCAGATTCAAACAGTATGGAATCTTGGTGTAAAAAAATATGTGCTAATACATAAAATATGTAATTACAATCGAAAACAAACAAATTGATGTAGTAATGTTAAAGATTGCTGCAATTTTGTATTCATTGTTCAAGTTTCTGATAGAATATTGATTACCTGTTTCCAAGAAGTAAAAGAAAATATGGTAATTTTCCATTTTGTTGGCACAAATCTCGCCAAGCAGACTTTGATGACAACAAAACACAATACATACATAAAAAAAAATATATTCTTTTTGTTGTTGGCCGTATAATTTTTGGCAGCTTTATCACCTGCGCTGGCGAAATAGAAAAGGACTGAAAATATTAAAGAAAAATCCGACTTTTTTTTTGATACATTGAAAGGTTATAAAACTGAAGAATTAAGGGATGTGAAATTTCAGCATTTCAAAGTTAACTACCATTATAGCTTTGCTGATCTGAAGACTTTGCAAGTACACAAATAAGTTGAAAGAATGTTGAAGAAAATGCGGTTTTGCCAAATGGCATAATAAAAAAACATTAATCAGAAAACAACACATCACTACTTAAGATCCCTATATAGATGAATTTATATGGCATCAGGTTCCCAATGAAGATTTATTCATTACTATCTTGAAAGAATTAGGGAATTTTGGTCACCGATAAGACTAGTGTGAGTTTAGCTCAATTTGTGCCAACTTTCATTAGTCAACAGGAAATTGTTCCAATTTTTTTTTTTTTTTTTTTGTTTGTTTGTTTGTTTGTTTGAAGGGATTTTACACAAGTTCTTATTCATGCTTCAATCATTCAATGAAAAATTTATCAAAATGAAATTTAATATATGTTAGATTGCTAGGTAAAAATAAATTTAGACTACATTTAGCTGTTAATCTAGTAAAAATATATAAATATTACCTGTAACAAAGTAGTAGTTAATTTTCTCCCTGATTTTGTCCACATTGGGTAAATTCCTATTTTTCTAGCAATGACACCACATCTTCTAGATCTAAAACATTTTCAACAAATAAAAAATGCATCCTCAAAATACAATAAATATTTTGTAAATTGAAAAAAAAATCTGACATAACTCCCTTTTCCTATAAAGTACAATAATTAAAGATGCTAAACAACTTTTCAAAATGTAAAATAATATCTTAAACTTATGAAAAAAAAAAAAGTCCTGTATATATTTATTAATTCTATATATTCCAACATAATTATTTTCAAAAAATTTGATTAAAACTCTTAAAATAATTTTCATATGAATCCTTTTACAATTTTTATTTAGAAAATCTCCATAAACATTACCTATATGATTCATTTAATATTTGACAGTTTTAGCAACAATGTACAATAAATTAGCCAATTGAATCAAGTAACTTTAAGCATTGTATCGTATCGCAAAAGATTTTCATATCGTTTGGTTTTTTGTTTAAGTTTTTATTTTAGTGTGTGTGTGT
>BMAW01078509.1:359003-388481 GCA_019974015.1 Nephila pilipes | reverse complement strand
TAGCTTCCGCTAAATTATTTTAATCTTTTTTCTATTTTTTATTTACAAGCATAAACCAATTTTTAATAGAATAATAGTTTTGATGACATTTTACTAGAGTGAATACATGACTGGATACCTGATAATGTGTTACTGAAGGTGTTAGATCAAACCATTTTTTTCCCTTTGTACCCAAATTCCACAACCTCAATTTTATAAATATATATAAAAATTGAGAAAGAAAAAAAATGTGGCATGAAAACAACTACAGAAATGCAGAAAACAAACACATATCACAATTTCACACTATTTGTCAAAATAAATAGGAAATCACATGCATAGCTACAAAAAAAAATAATTCTGGATAATGAATTATAAAATTTTGGAACACTTTTTAATTTTGACGAATTCCATCAACATTATGATAATACACAAGGTATCATATACAATACCAGCTTGTTCTAATTCTAGCTTCTTAGATTCTAATTATAGGCAGCATCTTAAAGAAAAATATATTTATACAGCTATTTTTAAATAATTGCTTTTACTTCTAATATTTTTCTTTTTAATAGTTACTATAAATATTTAAAATTTCAAAAACTAAATTTCTTGAATGGGGAAAATGACATTAGTTATACTTAATGTTAATGATAATATAACATTAAGTATGATTCAGTTTTCTCCTAGCAGATGGATAAATCATAATCGAAAATTTTCCAGAGAGCAATCTAATCTATTATAAAGCAGTTATTGATTGTTTTAGTTTAATTTCAGAGCATTATATTAATTTATAAAAACATTAAAAGTAATGCAATTATTTGACCATTTTAATGTAAACCTTTAGATAACTTTTCAAATGTTTTTATTGAATTTTTATTCATTATTCCAGGCTTAATTGTCAATAAATGTGAAAAAAAAAAATGAACATTTCTTGTTTCCCTGAAGAAGATCCCACTTTCACAAGACATTAAAACATTTTTTTAAGTCTTGTCCCCTTTTGTATATCTATTTCTTAGCAACTTAGTTTTTGTATCTTTTAAAGAAAACAATTAAATTATATGATTTGAAGAATTATTTAAAATTTCCAAGCTTTTTGTACGATTTTTTAAAAATGCTTCATATTTTCACAAAATATTTAAAATGAAAATTTTAAAATTCTACTAATAAAACACAAAAATTTAGTAATTTTTATCAGTCTAAAAAACTATTGTGACTTACTCTGGAGTCCATGAAGCTCTATCATTGTTTATTTGCTCTTTTAAGGGACTTTCTCCAGGTTTTAAGAATTTTTCACTAATAACTTCTTGGAGAAAATCTTTGTTTTCTTTAGTGAGTTTGTCATCAGTTAGTTTTCGTTTCTTTGGAACCCAATAATTGTCATACACTCTAATCTTTTTTAAACCATGTTTCTCTCTTGATATTGCAGACCATTTAGTTATTCTATGTTGGTACAAAAGAAAATCTTCATATAATTAAATCAAATTATAGAAATAGTACATAGAAGATGAGATACATATACAGGTTCATAAAGGTTTTAAAAAAAAAGGGCACCAAGGTTGTTTATAGGTAAAGGAAATTCGGAATCAGAGTGTAAGTTTCGTATGAGCAATAAATTCTCATTTAAGAAATAACTTTTAAAAATGCATCATGAATAATATTTAAATCATTCAGTATTTAATTGTTGATAAATAAAAAAAGCACAGTGTAGGCTAAGAATAAAAGAAAGACATTTTTCCAGGAATAAATACTTTTCATATAATTCTCCAGTTCTTGCACAAATTAGTAAAACCAACAGGTCATTCAGAATGCTTACATCATGCAATATCAATAACTTACACCTGCACAATTAGTAATCAAATAACAATTCTGTTTACAATTTTTTATTTTTATTTTATGGTAGGTAAAAGTAAATGAATATATGTTTACTCTAGGAGAGTTTCAAGGGCAAGCTATCCTGCTTGCCCTTTGAACTTTCAAATTAACTCACATCTGCCCCTTTTTGAAGCCACATGTTTTACTCTGCTTTGTGCAAGATGCAAAGTATTCTGTTTCACAGGAGTCTATATAAATAATTTACATTGAGAGACAAGATTTGATGCTATATAAGGGCCAATGGTGACAAATTTCACAATTCTGAATCAGTATAAAATGAAAATATATACAACTAAGTGACCTTTCACTGTATTATGATGGAAGTTTTCTGCTATAAAGCCTGGATTTGAGTAGCCTACATATACTTATATACTTTTAAATACTATATTTTTGAAAATTGCTATTGACTATTTATATTCTTTTTAATAAATTTTAAATTAATTTTATTACAATAATTCTTTTGTGGAAACTGTTTTATATGAATACATTATATTAAAAACTATTCATTCAGTATTTTTTCCCCCTTAACTGTGATATATATTTCAGAAAAATGAGCCAAAAATGGAAATATTTTTTGACTGCTTAATTTTGTTCTTTATATTATTATAAAAGTTAGAAAATGGTTTTTTATTACAAAAATAAAATTTTAAATATACCTATTAATTAAAAATTAAATAATTAATTAAAAATACCTCAACTGTACTCCACAATGGTGTCTGAATCGTACAATGCGAAAAAAGAAAGTTATTTGCAAAAAAACTCACTGAAAAGCAACCAAAACTAAACTAAATGAGAAAGCAAAACTCTGCCTTTGTTTATCAATCCAAGTGTGCCTTTATTTATCTGAGAGCATCCACATTTTCCCTCCCTCGACTGAAGTCGTAATCGGTGAAAAACTAGGACCACTAATGCCATCTATTAAGAAAATAGTAAATTAATTATCCTAAAGTAGAAACGAACTCAGCTCAGGCTTCACAAAATAGAAACGTTAATTTTTCTCCTGCCCGAAGTCAGTTCGGGCATCACAAATTCTGCACATAGTAGTTGCCCAAACTGGATTTGGGCGACACTGGCAAGGGGTTCAACAGTACTCAAACAGAACTCGCACATAAGTATTTGCTTTTATAATTCAAATAGTGCCTCTATTTAAAACATATCTTCTTTCTTACTACATGTACCCTGCCATTTTGAAAGCTAATATATATGTACAAATGACACATCGATTTATACACATGCTAATACAATCTTTTTCTATACAGGTTAAAATAAGTGTTGCGACATGCTTATCTACAATTCTAAATTTGACTAAATTTTAATATCTGATTTTACTATACATCATTTTTAAAATATAAATATTATCAACTTTAAAACTTAAATTTTGACATACAATTTATAATGCCCTTTTTTTTTTTTTTTAATTTTGCAATGAATATACTTCTACATCACTAGATATTCTAAATTTTAGTAAATTAAAAGTTATATATTTATACAAAAATCATGTAAATATATAACTTTGAGCCTGTATGAAATGTAATTTACATATTAATTTTTTCACATTTTTACAGTAAAAATTTGAAACTCAAAAATAAATTAAATAATATTCCCAATATAAAAAGCAATGAAGGAAATTCAGTTCAAATAGAAGTGAAAAGGATTTGGGAAGAAAAAAAAATGCTGGACCTTCTTCACGTAATATACAAAGCAATACCATAATCTATTACTAACTGTACTTGAGAGCAAGATAATTTGATGTACCAAAAAATGTGTTATACAAATATTTTAAGAATGTCCTAAGCACAATTATTAATAAATTCATCACTATTCACATTATTCAATCACTAATTATTATAGCTCAAAGCTCTTTAGGTTAAGTTGATAAATATATTAAATTTTTCAGGTAAAACAGCGAGATGGGTTTTAACCCTTTTAGGGGTGATGGTATATTTTTTATACCACATATTTAGCACGTTAAAAATCTTAGTAAAGTACATTTTTTCCCAACACATTTACATCACATGGTAGCTTATAGTTTTATTTACTTAAATTAGATGGCAGAACAATGCAGAATAATTATTAAAGTTATTGCTTTGATTCTAATGAAAGCTCATGACAAGTGGTTTGCCTGACAGAAATCTTTCTGAAATGATTTGAAAATTTTAAATTCATGAGCTACCCAATTTTCATGTTTGAAACTTTATGTAAATACTAATAATTAATCAAAACAAAATATATAAAGTATTGGTTTCATACTCTAAATTATGTGGTATCATAATTATACCACCCTTCCTTTAGAACACACAGGGAGTTAATGAGCAACAGATGGCAGCACTGAAAATTTCAATTCAGACTTTCAATATGTGACAGTTCACTTTGTTTCAGTGAAAAATAGAAGTCATAAATATGTTTTCAGTTCCAGTGTGGTAAAAATCAGAATTATTCTCCTGAGAAAAGAAATTTGAAACAGGAATAGAAATTTATCAATGTGGTGCATGCCAACCAAAAAAAGCACAGGGGTAAAAATGGATATCTAAAAACCAAAACTATTGCAAAAAAAAAAAAAAAAAATCGAAAAACAGCCTTTCAAGGCATCTAAGACAGAACTGGCTGGAAACAGCAGATTAGGGACTAGTCGTCTTTGATAGATATGAGACTTGTTAACAATCATGGACATAAAGTGTTAGTATGAGATAAAAATAGATAAGCTAACAGCAAAAGAGGGGCGAGAATAGGAACTCATTGCCTCTAGTGGTAGCTTTTATCAAAGGGTCTAAGTAAACTGATATATATATATCATTGACAGTTGGTATTGCAAAAGGTACAATACAGCAAAGAGATGCCCGCTTTGTAAGAAGAACAGAGTCCTCAGCATTTGGATGCCAACATCCTGTAAATAACTCAGAGTAAGGATGGTGGCCTTTTTCAGTTTGTTTGACACATCTATTCATTACATGTAGGAGGGTATGTTCTGAATAGATTCAATTACTGCGGTTGGCAAGTTTTTGAACTTTTACAGAGACCATACAACAAACAGAATTTTAGGTTTATCTGGAGTTCATTTCATTCATGTTTTTGTTTAATTCTCATGACTGTTTCAGATTTCGTATCATAGTGTGCATAATTATTTCAGAAAGATTTGAACTTTATTTAAAGTAGCTTTATAATCTGGTTTTAAATGCTTTTTTAAAAATATATTTTCTAAAATATATCTTTAAAAGAATGCCTATATGGAGACTTTTGATTGAGAAAGAACTTGCTTTGTTTGAAAATCTCCCTTCAGATGGATTCGAGTTAACTTCAGAAACAAATGGGGAAGAAAATTTCACTTCAGTCTGTGCAGTAAAAAATATGCCTTATTTTTTAAAAAAAAATGTATATGTATTTCAACTAAAATTGTCTTATTAAGTTTATAATAGTTTTAGCATTAAACTATGAAAATAACATACATATAAAAAAGCTATATTTAAATTAATTGACATATTTTAGCTCAAATTATCACTCTTATAAATAAAAATACATTATAAAGTTCTAATTTTTTCAAAAGTGTTTTACGATCTTAATATTTGCCAAATTATCTCAAATAATATAATTTTTTATGAAAGTACTAATTATTTCTTCGAAAGAATACGAAACAGCGAGTGTACAAATAAGATATCCTAAAGGGGCGGTGTAACATTAATTTATATTGGGTCTTAAAAATCAGGAAATGAATAAAAATTAATTTTACCGCTTGTTATTGTGTACTTTTAACATTATTAATGCATATCAGATGAATTTTTGCAAAAATGTAATGTTTTTTTATAAATCGCCCCTCAAAGGGTTGATTGAATAGTTGAAATGCATTCAAATTCCTAGTTAAAAGGAGCTGAATGGTCTTGAATATTTAAACATAAAAGCATAAAAAAAAAATTATAACATTCATATAATTTATGAAATTTTAAGATAACAATAATTATAAGATAACATGAAATAATGCTGAGTGATAAAAAAAAATTCAAAAAGAAATACTGATTTCAAACCATCTTAATTCCAGTGCAGTTTTTTTAATACAGGTAAAAAGTTTACATTTTCACCCAACAAAATTTTATCCTCATCATAATATTTAAAATATAAGAAAATTTACATATGAATTAAAAAGCAAGCAATTATCTTTTGTTACATTATTCTTAAACAATTATATATAATATACTTTAGTGAAATATAATATATTCCATTTTAAGCAATATTGAACCAATGTTAACTTTCATTGCCCCCATCCATTATGATTCATCTGACTCTTTCACAATAGCTCTCCTACATAGTTACTGTGCTAGCTTAATATCATCCTGTTAGATTTCAATGAGTAGTAGTTTCTCATAATTTTATCTTAATTACAGCTATTTGCAAAACCTCGAATTATCAATTTCATTTTTAATTTAATTTATATGATACGACTTCCCCTTTTTATTTTCTATACAGGTAAATTATTTTCCATACAGGCTGCACCAAATAATGTATATCTATGATTTAGATATTAGAAAAAAATGAAGAAAAAGTCAAAAGTTGTTGACAAGAAGGGTTGAAAATAGAAAAGGATTACTAGGGTATCCTGAGAGTGTGTCATCCTAAACCATACATAAATTTATCATGGCACATAAGTGTACAGCTATCAGAATTTGGAGCACTTATTTAACTTTAGTACCTTCCATCAACATGGTTGTGATAGCATACAAGTTCTTAAAATTTAAATAATTTCATGTTAAGCCCTATCAGATGGCTATGTTACATTTTGATGTGTTTTCTAAATGGTAATTTGGAGGTACTAATTCTTTAATAATAAATTATTGAGAAAAGCTTATTTTAGAGCTATGTGGATGACCTAAATATAAGCACTGATTGTTGAATTTATGTTTTATTTCCTAGTTCTCTTATCATTTTTGAAAGGGTTTTTTATAAATGACACTAACAAATATTAATAAATTTTGCCAATACAATTTAGCAACAGAAGAGGAAAACTTAGAAAAAAAATTTAATTTAGAAAAAAGTTCTTAGTTTTCAATGTATTAATTTGGATTAATAGATATTAACGAATGAAATATCTCTCTAGCTCAATTACACCCCTGATATCCTTCCATATTTTGGTTAATATCTAATAAGTGACCAACTTTGGAATTGGTAAACTAGCATATTTATGACACTCACAATACACATATAATTAGGTTAGGTATTGACAAATAAAATAATATAAAGATTAGATATTTATTTTGACTTTCCATTCATATAATATGTTTAGTTTTTTCCATTTTCAGTTCAAAATTGACAATGAGAAATCCTGTGATAAACAAGAACTTTTTCTTTTAGTTTCAAGCAGTACATCAGTTTGTTTGGAATTAATTTAATTTGTATGATACTCTTCCATTTGACATTTTCAATGCCAGAATATGTTAAAAACTAAATGATTTTTGGCTTGTTTTTTTGTAAATATTGAGCATCCCTTCCTCCTCCCCAAAAAAAACCCAGTTTCCCTTCATTTTATTATAATAAGTTTATTACAGTAGCAAAAAAATTGGTAAAATTATAAATAAGGAAGGACGAGCCAAATAAAACTGGAGTCACTGCCTAACACTAAGGAAATGCACTGTTATAAAAAAAAATTTATAGAATTTTTACACTCATTCAAAGAAATAAGACTTTGTTCTCAATATCACTGATGAAGATGAGTTTATACTCAAAACTATGTGGCCCTGTCATATATATTCTTATTAAGAAAGAATAAAAAAACGAGAACAAAAACATAATTTGAAAGCTCAAGCATTTTTTTTTTCTCAATGCTATTACATTCAATTACCTATGGTGTCAAACATTGATTTCTATAGTTTTGTGAACTATAGATGTAAATAAATCACATCAATTCTGTAACCTGGGACAGTTACATGAGGGATTATGTGGTAAATATTTGTTACCTTGCAAACAAATTTAAAGCAATGAAAATAACAAAATTATGGAAATAGGAAAAAAATCGATACTTTTCCATTTTGCTGGTGCAAACGATAATGTCGCCAAAAATGATAAAACCGAAAAACAAATGGAATATATGTATAATGTGTGTTGTCACCAATACAGTTTGCTTTGTGCAGACGAAATGGAAAAGTATCAAAAAAATATATCTATAAAATTTTTAAAATGTTAGATATGTTCTTTCTCTACAGAGGGTAAATGGAGGTTTACATTAAAAAAAAAATGTTTCTTGGTTGGTGATACCAATTGCAGTGCTCAGATCCTTATGACTGTAATTCAAAAAATATTGCAGATGATATTTTTCTCAGATTGTTAGTAAGCATTAAAGAATGAAGAATTGAGAAATAATGGCTACAAACTTTTCACTGATAATCACAATTTAATTTCATAGATCCAGAAATTGGATCTCATACCCAAATAAGCAAAGAAAGTTTAGGGCAGGGGTAAATGGCAAAACAAATGCCATTTAGAATCAAACTTGATAGAATTTATGTTTTAAAGTATTTTATTTATATGTATCACTGATAAAATTACTATACTAAAACACATTTTTAAAATCATAACCCTTCCATATTTTATTTTCAAACTTATCTTATTTCATATTCTTAATCTTGCTGAAAACAATGCAGTACTAACGATAAGAATACCAGTTTCAAGTCCCATTTGCCTTACTCTTTTAAAGATTTGACACTCCAGAGTTCAACATTTTGTACGAGTTACTTTTTTCATCAACTGTTGCAAAAATTTCCTTCATATCCTGTGAACACAGATTTGTACGAAAAAAACTCGGGTGGATCTTAAATTAGCGTACTTTTGGCGACTGAGAAAAATTCAAATTGGCGATAAATCGCCTATCTGGTAACCCAGCTAGAAGAGTTCCAGAAAGTCGTAAAATCGAAAGAATCGTATTTTTGTGGTAACCCTACTATGAAAGGGGATCTCGTTTCTATTCTGACGATTGATTTATTCTAATTCTTATTTATATTATATTATACTATATATATTTTAATTCTTATTTATTTTATATATTATTTAATTTTTAGCCTAGGCTATATTATATATATTTTAATTCTTATTTATATTATACTATACATATTTCAATTTTATTTCTTATTTATATTATATTATACTATATATATTTGAATTTTAATTCTCAATTATATAATATTATACTATTTATCTTTGATTTATTTTAATTGTTATTAATATTATACTATTTTTATTTGATTTAATTTAATTAATTTTTATTTTATTATTAATTATTATTTTTATTATATTATACTATATATTTGATTTATTCTAATTCAATATAATCTATATATTATAATTCTTATTAACATTATATTATTTATTAGTTATACTACTTAATTATATTACTTTTAAATTTATTTAGTTATATTACTTAATTATTTTACTTTTTAATTTATTACTAATTTAATTACTGCCGAAGAAAGCATTGAGAATGATGATACGTTTAGAGATTACCTTCACGCGATTGTCATAATTTACCCGTCTGATCACAGACATCCCTCCATCATAAGGTTAGTGCTTTTTTCACGTTTTTTAAAATTATTTTCATATCTTCCACAAATGCTGATTTACTACGTTTTTTTGTCTTTCGGTCATAATTTAACCGTATTTTCTTACCTTTCTTCAACATTTCGTAGTTATGTTATATATAAGTATATTTATTAAAAAAAAAAAAATCTTATTTATTTTATACAATCTTAAATATATTTATCTAATTTTTATTGTTTTAAGTAAAATTAAGATCTACCCTATTTCTTATTTTAATGTTTGCCACAAAACGCTGATTTAATACGTTTATTGTCAATCGGATAAAATTTCGCCATTTCTTTAACATTTCTACCGCTTCGGCTCATGTTTTTCTATATTTCACAGTTAACATGTTTTTTGTCCAACAGTCAAAACGCCATCTCGATTCCGACTTAAGACTTTGAGAATTCCGCATTTGGCGCGATTTTAAAAACGCGCCAAGAAGTACGCTAAATTAGGAATTTACCAAAAACTCAAAGGTGGGGACAATACTTTCAGTCCATGCAGTGCTTTCTCAATTTAAATTAATTTAATATAAGAGTTACGTGAAAAATGTGATACCCATTGTTCATTGTTTTGGTGATCAAAAACTTGGGAATATCAAATAATATAGCGGAATCTAGATAAATTCATAAACTCTCCATTAAAGAATGGTTAAATATGTTGATCATATCGAGTTTGGTAACATTGCCATACTAAATTCGATGGTAATAGAACAATGAGTTTCCCCTTATGCAGGAACTTTTTATTCAAAAGAATATTTTCAACATTTCAAAAAAATTCACTTCGCCGCTAACAAATAGAATTTAAAACTTACACGGCTGGAAGAAGAGTATCACTTTGTCTTATTAATGGGCTATTAGAGATTCCAAGATTTAAAAAAGCTTTTGTAATAGAATACATTATTTTAAAGTTATAGAGGTTTTAAATAAACACAGGTAAATGTTTAAACCAAATTTCATTTCATTCAGTTCAGTTCAATTCCTGTGCTATTCAAGTTCAGTTCAATTCCTGAGCTTTTCAAGTTCTGTGTAAGACAATAACAATCAGATAAAGACGAGTGCCAATCGGGTGGACTCTTTTCTTTACTCAGAGTCAGATTTTGAAGCTTTAATTTTATTATTTTTTTTATTTAAAACAAGCATGTTAAAATGTGCTTACTGCACAAATGAAATTAAAAAATATATACATAAAAGAAAAAGGGGAGGAAAGAGGATAGGAAAGTGAATGAATTATTTACAATGAGGATGAGATATTTAATAGATTTTAATTTTTTTTTGTTACAAATCTTCTCGTAAGATAAGACTATAAAAATATTTATATTATTTTTTAAACCCTCAGTGCCTTCGATAGACTATGTCTAATCTTCAGCAAGAGAAGGTATCATTTTATAAGATTATTTTTTCAAATTTTTTTTTATTATTATTATTGTAAAATTACAATAAATTAAATAGTAGTAACTAAAATATTATTTAAACTTTTTTTAATGAAGGAAAGCTAAAGAAGGAAGGGGAAAGTAAAAATGGTTCTTGTTTGTCTGAGTGCACAGCGGTGGGCAGCAAACTAGTTCAAGAGAGGAGAGGTAGGGATGGCGACAGGGTATTAAACAGCAGATGAAAAGCTAAATAGATGATGATGATGCAGGTCTTGGAGTGAGATGGTTGACTCAGAAATCGGCTATTGAAGGAGTGATGAAAGAATTAAAAGGGTCTGAGTTGGAATGCAAAGTGTTATGGGGGAATTAGGTAGAAATAATTGTTGCATGATTAGTAGGGTAGGGCATGGGTTCCATCATTGTAAGCAAAAACTAGCTGGGCCCTTATTAGAGGGCTACTGTGATTTGCTAGTTAATTATAGAATCTTTTAGAGAGATAGTTGATGCGTTTAATAATAGGAAGGATATTGAGATCCTTGTGTATGACAGAATTTCTGACATACCAAGGTGAGCTAGTAATCATGCGGAGCATTTTATTTTGAAGGACCTGCATTTTTTTAATGTGGGTAGGTGCAGCATGGCCCCAAGTAGGGGAAGCATAAAATAAGATAAGGTGAATTACTTGTTTATAGAGAAGAACTTTCTTTAAAATTGTCTGCTAGAGTTAATACTGAATGTCTGCCCATTAAAGGTATACAGTTATGGATTTTGGTCCAGCATTTGTCAATTATTGATTAAATACGAAGTTTGAAGATGGGTTTGAAGTCTAAGATAGTTCCTAATTTGATCTCAGAGTCCCAAGAGATTTGATCATTAAAGAATTTGAGTTTTTTATCAGAAGGGATGATTGCGACCTTTTCTAAGTATCAGAGCTTTAGTTTTATTAGGGTTTACAGGTATCCTCCAGAGTGTCATCCAATCCTCTATTTAATTTAGATTATTTTGTAATTTAACTATTATGTTAATTGGACTATTTCCTTGGTTGAGGATTGATCCGTCATATGTGAATAAACAGGGGTTATTGTAAGGACTCTGGAAGTCAAATGTAAGCAAATTGTAGCAAATTTGAGAAATTATACACCCTTGAGGTTGACCGGATTTTATATAGCGTATTTTAGAGAGAGTATTATTAAGCTTAACTTGGAATGTTCTATCTTTAAGGTAGTTATTTATGATAACTATTATGAAGGGGAGGAATTTAATATGATCAGTTTGAAAATCAATCCATCTTGCCACAGGCGGTCGAAAGCTTTTTGTATGTCGAGGAAGATACCCTCAGAGACTTGTTTGGAATCAGATCTTTCAGTAATGGCATTCACAAACAATAGCAGTTGATGGATAGTGCTGTGGTTACTACGGAAGCCGAATTGTGAATCTGGAAGAATATTATTAGTGGAAACATGAGTCTGTATTCTGGTAAAAAGGATTCTTTCAAAGATTTTTGAAATAGAATTTAGTAGACTGATAGGTCGATAGTTGGATGGAATGGAAGGGTTTGGGGAAGAGAATAATAGCTGCAAGTTTCCAATTTTGTGGAAAATGCGCATACATGAGACATTTATTAAAAATTTTTGTGAGATGAATAAGTGCGTTGAGGGGAAAGAATTTAAAGGCCTGATTGTGAATGTCATCCTCTCTAGGGGCTTTCTTTTTAATTAACTTTTTAATCATGGTAGCTGAATTAAAGGGGAAGGTGAGGAGGAGGAGTAATTGAAATTGGTATGGGTTTCAAGATAATTTTGAATTATTGATTCTGTTTTTTCAATATGATCATCATCATATGGAGTTGGATTTTCTAGGAACGAGGATTCAAGATTACGGGCAACCAGAACGGCATTTTCTTTATCAGAGAATACGAGACCATTATTGTCAATTAGTGGGGGGATATTGTAGTATTTATTAGAAAGTTTTTTGTTCATATTAAAAAGGGAGTTATCTTTGGTATTAAGCTGGTGGAGTAGGTTTCCCACTTTTTTTGTTTTTAGAGGTATTGATTTCCTTTTTTTTAATTTGCTTTTTGAGGTTATTAATTATGGATTTCAAAGGAGGGTATCTGGTGTTTTGCCATTGTTTTTGCTACCTATTTTTATCTTTAATTAGGTTTCTGATATGAGGAGGGGTCTAAGAGGGGGGTTTGGATGGATCTGGTATTATTCGCATGGTTAATTGCATTTTTGATATAAGTAGTAAAGGATGTAACTGATTGGTATAGATCAGAGATAATATTAACAATGGGATTACCTTTTGTGATATATTGAATTTCTTGACAGCGGAACCAATTTGTAGTGCGAAGGGGTATAGGGAGAATTTTATTGAAAGAGATGTCCATTAGTATAGGGTTATGTTCGCTAGGTAGTTCCTTAAATCTTTCGATATTGTTGAATGGTATGTTTTTGGGGATAGCAAAATTTATTATAGAGTAAGTATTGCTATCGTAAGGGAAGTGAGTGGGTGAGTCGGGAGCAGCGATTTGGAGGTTATTAGTGTTGCACATAGCATGAATAATTTTACCTGATCTGTTTGCCCTACCTCTGTTCCAGATCAGATGTTTTGCATTAAAGTTGCCTATTAAAATTCCAGTGGAGTTGTCTGAGAGGATATTGATTAATTCGTTATGGTTGATGAGATTACGTGAGGGGATGGATGGTAAATAGTAGAGACAGTGAAGTTTTAGTTGTCTTTGGTATTGATATAGATGGTAATATTTTCAGAGTTAGAGGTGTTTTTAACAACCATATGAGGAGGAATCCTATTTTTAATTTAGATTACAGTTCCTCCATCCCGATGGGTTGATGTCAGAATGGTATATATTATAATTTGGAATTTTTTTAAAATTTTTCAGAGGATTTGAGGTGAGTTTCCTGGACTCCTAGGATATCAAGGTTGTAATCATCTATCAAACTTTGGAGTTCTCCTATTTTTGATTTAATGCCATTTGCTTTCCAGTTTGCATTCAGGAAGGATAGGGTTAGTTTATTCAGCATATTAAATTTTAGAACCAAATGGACATCCCCCTGCAAATGACTTGGAAGGATTTTTCGATTTTTGAACATAAATCAAGTTAATTAAAAGAAAATATGTGTCCTATTAATTTAAATTGTTGGTAAGTTACCATTATTTTATCAAACTTAAAGTTTCTGATTTTTTTTTTTTAATTTCATTTATAAATTGAAGATTTGAAGGTTGGCTGTCCTTCCATCCCAGAACTAATAGAACTGTAATATACGTGTAATTTAAAAAGTGTCAAAATAAAGTATCAGGCGCTTCTAAGGACTGGCGAATTTTCAGTGCAATAATGATTTAAATCTGACAAATCAGTTTCTGTTAACTCTGACAGATCTTCTTTTGAGAATCTTCTACATAGCCATGTGGTGTTTTTTTTTTTTTTTTGACAGCCGACGATAAATTGCTAAGCGACTAAGAAATATCGCCAAGGTAGGCTTCCCGAGTTTGGCAATGACCTTGGCGTAATCGTAATTTGAAGGGTGCCGCAAAACAGGGAAGTCAAGTCATTTTTCTTTCTTAATTGCTATTCGTTAAAAAAAAAAAGCTGGCAATTTTTGGAACTGGTATTTTATGAATACGGCTTATGATTCTGTTAGTTTTATTCATTTTTTACGAATCATTTATTGTTGAGGCTCCCGTCTATCCACCGTTTTGCATTCAAAGACGTAATGTTAATCCTGAGGAATTAAGGTAACCGTTCTCAAAATTTTACCGTTTGAATGCAATACAGTGCATCTGAAACAGCAAAAAATAATGAATGCTTTTTAGGAATTACTTTTTTTCCACTGATTCTTAAGAATATTTTTACCCCTAGTTTAATTATTCGTTTATGAGTTTTCCAGTCTTTAAAAAATATTTTAAAATATGGATGGGACTAATATTTAAATGGCGGAGCACTTTGGTGAAACTCCTTAGTCTTCTTTTTAGTAGGTCTGAACTGTGCGATTTACATTTCCCTCCTTTCTTATGATTTGGAGCGAAAGGAGTAAATTCAAGTTTTACATTGATGCATAGATTAAAGTTTAATTTTAAAAAAGATCTATTGTTCGCTTGCAATGGAAGAATGAATTTATCATCCTATATAAAACTATTTCTAAAAAAATCTCCCTTGTACAATTTTTGCTATATAACTTTACTATATGTTGGTTAAATATCTTTTCAATTTTAATTATTTCATTCTTTATATTCTATTTAATATACAAATTTAATAACTAAAATGTATTGTACTAATTACAATCAATAGCTATAAATACTCAACAAAATTACACCTATAAATAAAAATTAGTTATATCGTAATTATTTATGATTATATATAATAATATAAAGTTATTATTTAGAGCATAATGTTGCAAACGTGAATTGATGCTTCCTCGCAACTCTTCTTTTATAAAGTAAAGATGGATTTACGAGATGTCACCAATTTTCAAAAGAGAGTTCAAGCATTGACCCCATCACCGTAGCGACAGATTTGGCGACTTTTGGTGACTTTGGCAACAGATGAAAAGTACTCGAAGGTGCTGGAACCTAAGTGAAAAATCGGATGGAAGAAATGTTACGGGCAATTCGGGAAATTTTCATGTGACGTCTTACCTAGCTGGAAAAGGTATAAATAAGCCATTAGTTACTGTCGGGGAGGGATCAGTCTATGAACGGAATCAGTTTGTCTGGGGAGTCTGCATTGGAGATCAATCGGAAAGTCGATTGCTGAGGATAGTATGGACGAGCTAATTTGTTGGAGATTCGGCTTGAATCAAAGAAACTGTTGGAGTCTTTCTTTAGAGTCTCTATTGTGGAGATCGGTCGAGGAATCGACTGAAAGCAGTCGGCACTTGGAGTGGAGTATAGAGGGTGACTTCAAGGAGAAGCAGTGTGTATCTGTCTGAAATTGTCGAATCCTGCTTGGAAGTAAAGAGGATGGCTGTTGACAGTGAGGAGTGATAAGCTGGTTAGCTGACCGTTGCTGCTTTATAACTGAGACTGTACTTAACATGTGTTTTGTTCCTGTATCTGTGTCACCAAATTGTGCAAGAGCTGTGCATTTGTTATTGTCCTAGCTGTGCTACCTGTGTGTTGTCCTGAAGATTTACGAATAAATCATCGTTTGTGGTCATCCTTCAAGTAGGTCTTGGTTTTCACTCCCTCACACACGCCAAAAGGAAAAAATTTTCGTAACAATATAAACACGCTTATTTATAACAATAGTTATTTATAATAATTATTGTTAGTTATAATTGTAATTTTTAATTTTTTATAATTATTATCTATAATTTTTATAATTATAAATATTTATAATAATTATATTTAGAATTACAATTAATTATAATTATATAATAAATTTATAACTAGTAATACATATATAATGTAATTATTATTATGCTATATCACTGTAAATAAATTTTAATTCTAAATTATTCATAAAAATAAAAAAATATATATTAGCCACCCAAGGGGCTATTGTTTTAGTTGGATCACTTTTGGCGTACCAGATCACTTTTTAAATATCGGAAAAGTTACTTTTGTCTATTTTTTGATATTTCATTGTTTACTTTAATTCTTATATTCAATTGAATAATTTAATAATAATTATAAAGAGCATATTGGGGGGGGGGGGGTAAATCTGTTTTTTGCAAAACTTTGCATAGAACTTTTTCATTTTTACTGTTTATTTTTGACGTCATTTTGTTTCGCACCAAAAAACACATCTCAAAGGGAGGGAAGCTAGCATGTATCAAACTGAAGGCAGAGAAAAATATACCTTCGGCTTTTTGAAGGAATATTGATTTTTCTCGAGTAATTAGCTGGTGAAGCAAATTTCTCGACTTTTTCTCCCAAGCAACCTCTTTTCTTCATTGAAAATTTTTGATTAGTGCTCTCTTATTGGATGGTAAGACTTTCAGTTCATCTTCTTCATTGTGAAACCTTGTTGCAACTTGTAAAAGAAAATTTTTAACTTTTTAATTTATTTTAGAGCTTTGAATTTAAAACTTTTAAAAAATTTTATTTATATATTTTTTAACTTTCTATGTTATAATTACTTCTGAGCGAGAATAGAATTTAAATTTAATTTTTTCAATATCTGTTCTCAATGCAGATTAAAACCTCAACAGGTGTAAAGAGCATCAACTCAACTACGCTTTGGTGTTCAATTGCTTAACTGATTCGTTTTATTAATATCGCATTAGGAGCAACACGAGGGCTATAGGCGAAGGACCTCGTAATTGTAAACCTTGATCAAGGGACGTGAATGTCGCCTGAGCTGGTACCTCTCTCTTCTGACTTTTACAACACACCTATGGGAGGACTAGTTGGTGTTAAAAAAATCAGATCTCGAACCCTTAACTCGATGGATGCAACGTCAGCTACGAATTCATGACTAATTATGACCACTCTGTGGCGGCTGCCTACGTCATCTTTTGACGTCATTTTTGTCTGCGGAGCTGCAAGCTAGTTTTTAGAAAAGGAAGAAGCGATCTTTGCTCCAAACACTTGCTTCGCAGTTTCCAGATCTGTGAAGGTCGAGTTGCTATTGATTTGTTAAGTTTGAAATAAATTTTTAGTTCCTTGGTTCTTCTTGTCTTTTAGTCTTTCGCAGTGGTTTATTTATCCTACACCTTCTGATAGGACATTATGGGGAACGGAAGTGTTAGCAACACCCCTGCCCCCATAAGCAGGTGACCCGGACAAGAAACAAGTATGGAATACTCCCGGAAAGGCTAATTGGACGCTGAGGAACTTAACTAGGAAGCAAGCTGTAAAGATATGCTAACCGACGGAAACTCTCTGAGACCTGTGAATTGGTAACGTCTCTATCTATGGTTTGAACCTCTGAGGCAGGAATTTGGTCGGTAAAATTTTTTATTTTTTTTACTGTCGCTTTGAGATGTCGATTTAGCTACATCTGGCTCTTACACCAGTGCGCTTTACATTCTCACTAACTCCTCTTGCGCCAATAAACTTCACGATCACTCATTATCCCACTCGCTCAGATTGAGATGTCGCTTGAAGGTAAAGATACTAAAAGTGAAGGAGCTGTAGGTTCAAATAATGGTTGTGAAAGAGTTACTGTTAAGGCTCCTAGTTTTTGGCCCCGTAATGTAAAGCTATTTTTTATGCAGCTTGAAGCTAGTTTTAGGTTAGCTGGCATTACGGTCGAGCAAACCAAATTTGACCATCTAGTTGCTTCATTGGACCCTGAAACTCTTTCACATGCTACGGATATAGTGTGTGAACCACCCCCGTGTCCATATACGGCTCTCAAAAACCGTTTACTAGAGCAGTTTGAAGTATCGCAAAACCGGAAAGTTAAAACTCTAATTGAGGATTTGGAATTAGGTGATAGATCCCCGTCTTTATTGCTTAGACAAATGCGAGAATTGAGTGAAAACCATATAGACGAATCATTTCTTAAGAACATCTGGATGAGGCGTTTACCACCGCAAGTTCAAGCAGTTCTAGCTGTTAGTTCGAGAACCTAAACAAGTTGGCGGAAATGGTTGATAAGATCATTGAGTTTTCACAGTTCGATGGTAATTCGTAGATCATAAACCTCTTATCTTCGCGTTTTCACAGAAACATGAAAAGGCCCCTCCCAGACGATTGAGACATCTAGATTTCATTTCGCAATTCACTATAGACATTAGGTACTTACCAGGTAAGGGTAATGTTGTAGCTGACACTTTATAAAGGATAAATGAAATACAGTTTTCCTCGCTGTCTGATTTGGAGTCATGGTCAAAGTTTCAGGAAAAAGACGAGGAGTTGAAATCTATTTTAGAAGGTAGAATGGAATTCAGTGGTAAGCTGATAAAAATTCAAATGCCTGATTGCGCTAAATCGTTATATGCGGATAACTCTACAGGCGTTAACAGATTCTATGTTCCTCATCAATTAAGACGCAAAGTTTTTAATGAGTTACATAGTTTGTCTCACCCAGGGATGCGCGCTACTAAACACCTCATAGCATCTAAATATGTTTGGCCAGGTATGAATAGGGATATAGGCATGTGGTGCAAAACTTGCATCGATTGTCAGCAGTCTAAGGTACACTTACACACCAAGACCCCTTTAGCGCAATTCCTTGTACCTGACGAGAGGTTTGCACACGTCTATCTAGACATAATTAAATTGCCTCTTGTGCGCAGTTATAAATACTGCCTTACAATGATAGATAGATTTACTAGGTGTCCCGAAGCATCTCCTATGTCAGATATGGAAGCGGAGACTGTAGCTAGAACGTTTGTAAACACCTGGGTTTCACGATTCGGCACGCCTCAGAGGTTGACTTGTGATAGGGGCGGGAAATTCGAATCTGGTCTTTTTGAGTGTTTGTCAAAACTTCTGGGCATTCATTTAACACGCACTGCTTCTTATACCCCACAATGTAATGGAATGATTGAGCGCCTCCATCGACCCCTAAAACAAGCTTTAACTTGCCATAAAGGAGATTGGCTGGATGCGCTTCCTCTTGTCCTGTTGGGTCTCCGGACGGTCTTGAGGGAAGACCTGAACGCCTCCACAGCAGAGTTGGTCTATGGATCAAGTCTTCGTCTCCCGGGACAACTATATGAGGAGAGAAATATCAATAGATGTCCGGACTACGTGGCAAAGTTACAACGAATCATCAGAGCTATCAGTCCTGCCCTTCCTCTACTTCACGGCCCTCAGAGAATTTACATTCCTAAAGATTTGAAAACTTGTAGTCATGTCTTCGTCCGCCGGCCTCCATTCAAAAAACCATTGCAGATGCATTATGAAGGTCCCTTTAAGGAGGTTCGTCGCCTGCCAAAGGATTTTATCGTCCTTATTAAGGGACAAGAGCGCCTCATTGCCATGGATCGTTTGAAACCTGCATTCATTTTAGAAACATCGGATGAGCCAGTGGAGCAGGAACAACCAGCATATCATACAAGATCCGGCAGGAGAGTAAAGTTTCGTCTCCCTTCGTGAGACTAGAGGGGGAGTCATGTGGCGGTTGCCTACGTCATCTTTTGACGTCATTTTTGTCTGCGGAGCTGCAAGCTAATTTTTAGAAAAGGAAGGAGCGATCTTTACTCCAAACACTTGCTTCGCAGTTTCCAGATCTGTGAAGGTCGAGTTGCTATTGATTTGTTAAGTTTGAAATAAATTTTTAGTTCCTTGGTTCTTTAAGTCTTTCGTAGTTATTTATATAGCCTACACCTTCTGATAGGACGTTATGGGGAACGGAAGGTTTTAACAACATCCCCTTCTCCATAACTCGACTACCAAGGGCATGAAGTTAAGCTGAAATCTATGGGGAAAAAATCAATTTCAGAGAAAATTTTGTTTCCCCTGGAGCCACTTAATGACTCGTAGGGTAATTAATTGAATAAAATTTGAAAAAGATATGCAGCAGCTGTTTTGAACCCGGGATAGTTAGTTTAACTCAGACTTGGTAAATTGAAAGCTAACGAACTTCAAAAGGTTTTACACTAATTAATGTGTAAGCTCCATCCTAATTACTGTTAAAATTGATGTTTCCGCACTATTTAGTGTTTAAACTTCAAAAAGTTTTCACACTTATAAATAAGAGCTGAAAATACCGAAATCTTTTAGAGTGCGGGTAATTTTTTAAATTTTGCTTAATGATTGCTCTTGGAATATTTTGTAAGTTCGGTGTTGGATGTGTTCTCCGAAACATCAGGGATGTTTTTCTACCCCGTGGAGGGGAAGAGTTAGTGACCTTGGATGCCACTGCATTTCGATTGTATCGAACCCTGGTCTGGTGGGTCCGATGAAAAGTTGACCTATCGCTTTCTGCTGTACCTTTACCAACCAGGTTAAAGGAGACGTCTCATTCTGGCTAGTTAGAAAGGCGTTTTAACTTCTGGCGTTGTTGTAGAAGACAGAACAGTGCATACTTCCCCTTCAGTATTATCGTGAAGAAATGGAGAGAAACATTGGTATTTTTTGTGCAGAAGGTTGAATTTTCTTAGTCATTACTGCAATTGATATCCATCCCCTCCCTATTGAATTGAGTTCTGCTTGGAATAGTTTTCTATTCGAATCATCGGCTGTCTCGAGTTGAGTGGCGGGTCTCGTCGACACGAGCGACAAAGCCGCAATTTCCCCATAGTCGTCATTAGTGGCTACAGGTTGTGCTGCCATCTAGTGTTCAAATCCTGAGTCACCACTTCGGCTTATGACGTTATCTCCGAAACATCGGGAGATGTTTTTGAACCCTGTGGAGAAGTAGAAAGTTGTGATGACCTTGGGAGCTGGAAGAGTTTCAAACCCTGGATCAGTGGATCCGAAGAATGTTGACCGAGACAAAATCGACGACTTGATTTCATTTATCAGTTCACAACAGATATCCAATATATTAAAGGTACTGAGAATATAGTCGCTGATACTTTATCACGTATTTATGAGATCCAACTTCAAGTTCTGAGCTACCACTTCGACGTAGGACGTGTTCTCCGAAACATCGGGGGTGTTTTTCTACCCCATAGAGGTGGAGAGTTAGTGGTCTCGGATGCTGCTGCATTTCGGTTGTTTCAAACCCTGGTCCATTGGACCGAAGAAAAATTGACAAGTCACTTTCCGTTGTGCCTTTACCAACTAGGCTAACGAAGACGTCTCATTCTGGCTAGTAAGTAAGGCGTTTTAACAACTGGCGTTGTTGTAGAAGAATCACTGCAGAAACTTCTGATCGAAGCGTCAAGTGCTGGCATTAATAATTATTATGAATGACGTCTTTCTGGACTAACAAAAGAGCATCGACAATATTTCTCATAGCAATAGCGATTAAGAAACAGATGTGGAGGAGGGGGAAATTATAAGCAACAAAAAATAATAGGGCGTCTGGAGAATCTGGAGATAGACACAAAAATATTTAATTTAGTTACGAAATAGTAAATTTTTGACGCTTTCTGAGCGAATTTGAACAGAGAAGTACAAGTTGACAGTTTGCGCCACTTTTTCTGAGTTTAGTTTTAACAGAAGTATGTAATTGCGTTTTAAAATTTTAAATAAAACTATACAATATAACTTTCATCACAGGAACAATATTACTCACGTATTTAAATTTAACAGGAATATTTCAGGAATTTAAAAAGGATCAGTGATAATTCCAATAACCCGTTCAGGACCGTGATCACGTATACTTGATCACGCGATTCTCCCTTCACGGCCCATGGTATCGTATATATGACGGGTATTTCCGTGCCACCAGTCCTATGATCAAACTGGTGGGATTTCAAATTGGAACGTTTTATTTGAATTTTTAACAACCGTTACACGGCGGTTGAAGCTCGTCAGATTTTCAAATATCGTCCTACTGAGTGTTGATCTTCAATTCCCGCTTTTTTCCCACTCTTTCATCAGGGTAGTTTGAAAGTGAAAACAACTTGCATTTGTTCGCTTCTTTTGGTCGGATTGCGCATTTAAATGGCTGTGATTTACACCTCGCAGGGATTTTCTTTATTTTGCGACTGAGTTAAGGGGGATGATGAAATGTTGATTGGCTAGGGCTGGGAGTAGACTTATCGTTCGCATGATGGTATTTGTATGTTTTTGGATCAGTTTTATCTTTGCTATCATGGCGAAAAGATTGAAATATCTGAGTAAAAAGTCAAGGAGACAATGTATTATGTGCAAAAAATGTTCCCTTAAAGAAAGGAAACGCAGGTTGGTAGATTATAAATGCAAAATTTGCAACGTAGGGCTTTGTCTTGAACAGTGTTTCGAAACATATTATAAGCTTCAAAAGTTTTAAGTATTATTTAGTCATTTTATTTCATTTATTTGATATTTATTGTATTTAGTACTCAAATATTTAACCTATATTTTTAATTCTTGTAAATTGAAAAAAAAAATTGTCAAAATGAATATAATTTTTTTAAAATTGTAATTATTTCTTAAATATCACAAAAATTTACTACCGTATTTTTAGATGCTGTCAATGATAATTATTAGTAAGTGTCAGCGCATTTAATCGCAGGAATGATTTTCTTGGAGTTTTTATATGAAATTAAGCTTAACGAGAAAAATCGTCCGGTCCCGTGCATGCGTACACTTTTGTAGTGCGCAGGCCTGGGGAAGCAGTTCTTTCTCCTTTCACCAGTCTTGAACGGGTTAAAAAGTATAACTTGTCTAAAATAAGCACCAAAATATGGTAAATTGTCAAACTCCAACTAAAAAGTTTGCCCAAAGCATGTGTTATACCTCATTATACTACAAAAAATGCAATGAAAAATCTTTAAAAAAGATACTCTTATAGGTTTCTTCTGTTTAATAATATTTAATTAGATATTCAAAGCATTATAATTAAATGTGACATAGCAAGAAAGATATATGGTATAAAATCAGTTTCTCAAATTCTAGCAACCATTCTGCGATATATGGCATTACCTTTTTTGCATATTTCTATTAAGTAATTTTTTAATTAATAAATAAATGGAAATAGGAAGAATATTAAGCAATAAGGCAACATGATTTAAGTAAATGTTTGGCTTATAATTCCTAGTTTCAGGGGTTAAAAGGGAATAAATATTTTTTTTTCTCAAAAAAGGGGGATGTCTATCTTTCACTCCTCTAATCACCGCCTCAGATTTCCCAGTTGTGTATTCGGAAAAAGGTTCATTCTTTTCTAGAAAAAATTGCAGCTAATAGAAAAGGCATACCACAAGAAGAATCATTTTATAGAGCCGAAGTTAGATTCATAATCATGCTAGATTACTCTTACAAGAATTTAAGCTATCGAGCCTTTTACTCGATTCGACTGCCTTTTGAAAAACAGATTGGATATGGTAGGAATATTAAAAAATAATCATAAAACAAAAAGAAAAAAAAAACTTTTTCTCTTTCTCTTATAACTTAATCTCTTATTATTTTAACCTAATGCTTTAAGAACTCATAAATCATTTTACTTCGTTTCTTACAAACTAATTCCTTACTGGAGCTTAATTAGCTATTAATTTAGTTTACTTTCACTTAACTTCATAGGAGATCAGACATACTTTTTAATAACAATAATAATATTCTTTTACTCATTCACTACAGTTCCTTTTTGCATTATATAGGTGATCAGTGCATATTACCGTTAGCAATCAATCACCTCATGGTGTACAGCTTTCTTGAGTATCAAATCGCTTACGTACGCTCCTCTTGGAGATTCGTCTGACCTGATCTGCCCTGAGGGTATTGTGTGACATCTTATACTCACCGCTTCACGAAAATCGCTCTCTACAGTCAGGATTTTAATCACGGGAAATTCGAGGAATAAGTAAATTTAGACAACTTAGATAAACTCCATAAACTTACATTGATTTACCCAGGGCTCCAGGTATCTTCTTATTATTTGATGTAATAATATTTTGCTTCTGTGTGTGTTTGAAAAGTAAACAGTCTACCTTTATGTTATGATATGGTCAATCCCTTTTAACACTAAATCCTTATTTTGTACAGGGAGTTTCTTGTGATATTCCAATGAAGTCTCTATTATATATATATATATATATATATATATATATATATATATATATATAGGATTTTTATATTTTGAGACGCCTTCCAAAACCATTCATTCGAGGCGCAAGCACGGAAGGGCAAGCTCGGCTAGCTCAAGCGATATGGAAGAGTGCGACCAACAGAGAAAGACGTGCGATCTGATAGTTCTTTAAATGCATAATCAATAGATATATTTTACTTAGTAAATGCTGTACAATAATATGTAGTTTAAATAAATCTCATCTTTTAAAAATCCGTTTTGTTATTGAATCCAGAAAACCCTTAGACATCTTTAAAACGAGCCATATATCCCATTTCTGTAGTTAGGAATCTATAGAGTAAAAAAAAAAAAATGGCGGTTTCGGCCGGGATGGAAAAGTAACTCATCAATCAGAATTCAGTGCACCTTGCCGTCTCACTGCCACATTACCATCCTGGTAATTTTGTTTTTAAAAATAAATGCATTTTGCATTCCTGGAACAGTTTTGAAGAGGAGTTTATGGAATGAAAAAGTGCCCCCTGCACTAGGAGTTCGAAGAAAGATCTGAAAAGAAGATTTAATCATCGAAACGCCATCCAGGTGAAAAGAATTCTACATTCCGTTTTTTGTGAAAAAAATCATCCCGTTTTTTGAAGTGCCTTTTTGGATACTCCGTAGTGTTGTGATGAGCGAAAAGAATTCTACATTCTACATAGTGAAAAAAATCATCCCGATTTTTGAACTGCCGATTTGTTGTAATATTCAGTTTCATTTATAATCTAGTTATATTTTGTGATAAATTACCATAAGTGTGCCTTTGAGAGACAGAGCAACGCCAAGAAATCCAACAGAATCTTGGGTGTGATCGCGCAAGTATTATCTCTCTATTGTGAAAAGTTTTTTTTTTTTTTTTTTTTGAAAAAAAAGTGTCTATGAATATCTATTACAATTTATTGTGAAAAGTTCTTTATTTTGAAAAAATTTGTCTATGAATATATTTTATAATTTTATGTGTCACTTATCCTAGTTTTCCTTTCAGTTAATATTGGTGTTTTTTTTATACTTTTTTATACTTTTTATACTTTCTGCTCGAGAGCCTGAACAAAGTGCGAAAGATTATGATCATGTGAAGCTACTGCTACTCAAAAGATTCAAATTAACTCCTGAAAAATTTAGGCAGTTATTAGTTTTCAGAAAAGTGCTGAAAATACATGGCGAGATCTCTACCAAGAAATTCATATATTCTTTAATGGATGGATTGAGGGACTTAACGTCAAAACCTTTGACCAGTTACAATATGTGATAATAGCAGATCAAATGAAGAAAAGAGCTCCCGTCGAATCTAAAGAGTATCGTTTAGACGAATGGCCCGGTATCAACTCTCCAGAGCAGTTAGCCGAGAAACTAGAGGAATTTGAATATGTCCGGAAGACATTGAAACCGAAACCCTGCTTCTCACCATCTTTTCGGAATCAAGAAGACAAATTGCCGAATAAGTTCGTTAATTTCGTAAGATGTGAAAATCAGTGCAGGAGAACTGAAAATTTCAAACCTGGAAAAAAACACTATGAGACTCATCTGAGTAAAAATTTCGAAAAACGAATGCTTAGAAAGTGTTACAAATGTCACATGCCTGGGCACTTTGCTCATGATTGTTCTTCTGTAGGAGATGGCCGTTGAGGAGGATATCGAGGATATTCCAAATCCTCATCTCGAGTTTCCTGTTACAACTGTGGCCGAAGTGGCCACTTTGCTCGAGAATTTCGCGAGTCTGATAAGACTTGCTATACTTGTGGAAAGGCTGGTCACATCAGCAGAGAATGCAACCAAGATGACAGAAGAGTAAATTACTACCAAAGCTGAAAATCTGGACATTTGTCCCGAGATTGGCCTGGAGAAAAATATAATCGAAAATGCTACTCATGTGGCAATTCCGGCCACATCAGCCGATATTGCCCTGCTGGTGGAAATGCTGCAGATAATGATTATACCGTTTGCTACCGTTGTAACGAAAAATGACACATTGCTCGCAACTGCAGTTCAAACCGATCTATTGAAATATGTTACTTCTCCCCTGGGTAGATAAAATTCGACAACCTTATGTTCTCTATAGCAAATCCTTTTGATTTTTTTTAAAGTTTTATTTCGTAATATTTATGTTTCGCAGTTTATATAGCTGTAAACTTTGCCCTATCAGATTGTAAGGTCATCACCAAATGTCGCTGAGGTCATCGACGCTCAGAAGTGGCCGATCTGTAGGATTTTAATATTTTGAGATGCCTTCCAACGCCAGTCATTCGAAGCGCATGCACGGAAGTCGCAAGCACAGAAAGCGCAAGCACGGCTAGCGCAAGCGAGACGGAAGAGTGCGATCTGATAGTTCTTTGAATGTATAATCAATAGTTCTATTTTAACTTAGTAAAGGCTGTACAATAATATGTAGCTTAATTAAATCTCATCTTTTAAAAATCCGTTTTGTTATTGAATCCAGAAAACCTCTAGATATCTTTAAAACGAGCAATGCACCCCATTTCAGTAGTTAGGATTCTACAGAGTAAAAAAAAAGCTAAAATAGAACTATTGATTATATATTTAAAGAACTATCATATCGCACGTCTTTCTATATTGGTCGCACTCTTCCGTCTCGCTTGCGCCTCTCGCGCTTGTTCCTCTTGTGCTTGCGCTTTCTGTGCTTGCGCCTTCCGTGCTTGTGCCTCGAATGACTGGTGTTGGAAGGCATCTCAAAATATAAAAATTCTACACACACATACACACACACACACACACACATATATATATATATATGGAAATAGAAATTGACTTATTACCCAGAACGCGGCCATAGAACGCTTCATCACCAGAGAGCGCTGCTACTGTCTCAACGACATTCCGCTTGAGGAAAGAAGACGTTTTGCGTGGGAAGACGCAATTTCGAAGTTGGAGTGGGCACACGGAGTGTCTGGGATAACGCTTCTAAAAACGTTATACAAAATAAGTGCACGGAGCACAACCTCACTCGAATTAACTAGAAGATACTAATAACGCTTTTTTTTTTAAAATTCATACTTATGTGTCTGTATACAATCGCTGTAAATAAGAATAAATAACTTCGAATAAACCGAAGTATCCTCATTATGAATACCCGACCCGGACATATATATATATATAATGTAGCTTAATAATAGCTTAATGTGTTCCACATGTCCACCACCACAAGGGATAACACATTGAAGGCGTGTTATAAGTCCAGCAACTTCAGAGTGCAGAATCTCCGGCTGAATGCACCACGACAGATCTCGGTGGATCGCATCTTTCAATTCCGACAAATTGGAGGGACGGGATAGATACACCCAGGATTTTAAATATTCTCTCTCTGCTGGAGTCAGATCTGGAGACCGAGTAGGTCATGGAGACTTGCAATGTTTGCTAATGATTCTTTCATCTCCGAACGTCTGTATCAAGAATTCCTTGACTGGATTAGCGGTGTGACTTGTTGCTCCATCTTGCATAAACGTAAAAGTAGAGAGCGCATCTTTTTCAGGCAAACATGGAACAACCTTTTCTCTCAGAAGCTTTAAATAACGCTGAGCATTTACTGCCACCTTTTTTCACCCATGTACTGGACACTCTGTTTCAAAGAAGAGGGGTCCTATGATGAAGGAATATGTGAACCCATACCCAGGGACGTCTTAAGGCATGGTCCAACTGGGCCCGGGCCCAGGGCCTCGCCTTTGAGGAGGCCCTCGTCTCGTTCTCTACTTGGTCTCAGTAAGATCATGATCAGAATAATTTTAATCGTCAAATGTTATTCCCGGACATGATTGATTGTAGACAGTTACTTCCATATTAAATATTTTTATTTACAACGTTTGCTGAGAATCAAAGAAAATATTAGTTTTATTTTCAATTTATTGATAAAAATGCTACTGTGGGAAATACAGTCACAGACATAACATACATTCCCAATTCTACCAATTCTACATTCAGCAGTAAGGGATTCAATGATTGGATGCATGCAAGTACCGCTACTTCACAGCATGAAAACGCACCTGAACACTGAAAGTATATGATAAACTACCACAGTCGATTATAGTTACCTATTCGTATAAACAACCAACTTATACAATTCAATGATAAACGGCATTATTGGAAAGAAGTGCTGAAGGGAATAGTGGTTGTTATGAAATTCTTAGCATCCAAGAGGACTGCCTTTCACAGGTGAAAACGAAACTATAGGTTCGGTGAATAACAGAAATTATTTAGGCACTTTGGAACTTCTAGGTAAGTTTGATAAAAAAATTTTAAGTGAACATATATTAAAAAGCACGGCAATTCTAAAAAGGTAATCCTTATTATCTATCTGTTACAATTTGTGATGATTTCATTTAAGTCATGGCGTCAAAACTTTTGGAAACTATTGTCACTGAAATACAGAAAGCTAAATATTATTCTATTTCGTTGATATTACCCCAGATGTGAATCATGCTGACTAAATAACTTTTATTTCACGGTATGTCCAAAATGGTGCACACACTAAGAGATTTTAGCAATTTATTAATATTAATGGACACAAAGTATCTGACGGATGTTGTGTTTTCATTTTTGGAAAATAACAACATTTCTCTCGGTGATTGTAGAGGTCAGTCTTACGATAATGCCTCCAATATGTTTGAGAAAAATTCAGGATTGCAAGCCCGACTTCAAGAAAAAAAAATTACGCTATATACGTACCATGTTCAGAACATTCTGTGAATTTAATCGGCGTTCAAGCAGTAGAATGTAACTATAATGTAAAGATTTACTTTGATTTTGTCCAAATTCTTTATAGTTTTTTTTCTCATCGTCAACCCATCGCTGGAATATACTAACATTAAATTTGAGTTATGATAAAAATAAAAATGTTCTGAAAAACCTATAAAAAACGCGCTGGTCAGCACGCGCAGATGGAATTAAAGCTTTCAGCTCCCGATAATAAGAAACTGTGATGAGCCTGAATTGTTTAATTAACGATGAATTACAGGGGAAGGACATTCGACTGTCTGCTAAAAAATTAAGATGAATGAATTAGAAACTACTTTTTTTTAACTATCCTTTGGAATGACATTTTGACTCGTATTGATAAAGTAAATCTATTTCTCCAGAGTAAAAATGTGGTTTATCGAAAGGTGTAAAATTATTAAAATCGTTA
>BMAW01078509.1:240693-354003 GCA_019974015.1 Nephila pilipes | reverse complement strand
AATTTTTTTTTTTTTTTTTTTTTTTTTTTTTTTTTTTTTTTTTTTTGTAATTCAAGGGAAATTTAAAATAATAGAAATTGATTTTCTGTTAAAAAATATTTTAGAAGTATTTTAGAACTGAAAGCTATCTGTTTTTTCTTTCTATAACCCAGTTCCTCAAGGCTGTCAAATATAGCTACAACATATTTAGTGAAGATGGAATTGTATTTTCTGAGAAGGAAGTTTTGGCGTTTATTATTTGGGTGGATTACGATTCCTACTGAAGTTTGGTTGGTAATTTTAGAGCCATCTGTTGCTATAAGGATGTTGTTTTTTAACTTTTTACACTAAGACACAAAATTAAGTACGCACAGTAATAGTGTTGATATTTTTCAAAGAATAAGAGTTATATAATCCTATTCCGTTCAAAATTTAAATGTATTTAAAAAACATTAAACTTAAATTTAATTTTAACACGATAAATATCACACAAATACAACCATGTAATTTGCAAAAATACTTTGACTTAAAATTAATATGCAATTCATGACACAATAAAAAAGTATGCAGGCAAAATAGGGAAAGAGAAAAAAGATAATTTTTACAAGTTTCTTTTGCAAAAACTAAAAATTTGTAATTTGTAGGATAGTTTTTGGCTTTTAACACTGCTTTTAATCTTGATGACAATAAGTTCTCTAAATTTTGGGTCACAGAAGATGGTATTTTCTGCCACTCCTCCAAAAGTACTCTTCTTAATCATTCTTATTGTTTTTTTTTTATCTCTTGTTTCCTAATTTGTCTATCAAGGTAATACCTCAAGTATTCAGTGGAGTTAATATCAGATGACTGAGATGGGATTTTGAGCTTTTTTTTGAAAATTGCAGAGCAGGCATTCTTATAAATTCTAGCTGTATGTTTTGGATCATTATCTCGCTGAAAGATAAGTGATTTCTGAAATTCTAACTTTGCAACGCTTTGACGTAGCAGATAACTGAATTGATTTCTTGCTCCATCAATTATTACTAAATTACCTACACCAGCCGCTAGCATGCAACCCCAAACCATAATTGAACCATCACCACATTTAACAGTTCATCTCCTGTTCTTTGGTTCGAGCTCTGCATTTGCTTTTCTCTACACTTTTTGGTGTCCATCTGATCCATAGATGTTGAATTTACTCTCATCTGAAAAAATTACAGAACTCCAGAAAATCTTGTCCTATTTTTCATTTTTTTTTGTAAAGATGGCTTTTTTTGTGATTAACGTTGCTTACTAACGATTTTCTTCACATGTTTCGACCATGGTATCCTGCCTTTCGTAGCACATGGCGAATTGCCTCGGGATTGAAAAATTTATCTAAATGGTTTTCTACATCAGATTTTAATTTTGGAGCACTAATATTTGGATTTTCCTTAATTTTTCTAATAATATCCTGACTTTCTCTATCAGAGAATATGAGTGGTTGACTAGTTCTAACCTTTTCTCTAGTACTGCCCTTACTATGTCAGTATTTTTCCCGATGATCTCAGAGATTTACCGTTTAGATTGTCTCTCCTTGTGCAGTTTTATAATTAATTCTTTCAGATCTTGTGATAAGTCCTTTCCTCTAGGAGTCTAATCAGTCATACAGAAACGTTAGTAGATTTAATATATCTAGAGCCATTAAAAAATAAAATCTTTTTACTTTGTGGGTATTGTAATGTCATGGTGGATTTGAAGAAGAGGAGATGTACTGCTTCTATGGGGGTTAAAATCCATGGCGGCTCATATGAAAAATTATATTGCGAAATCTGTAATCGATTATTCTGTGTAAGATCATTCTTTCTAATAATTTTGCGATGACAGAGGTGAGAGAGATGGGGAGGAAAGAAAAATTAATTTTGGAGTTTTTTGAGGTTTCAGAATATGTGACTAATTATAGAATGGGTTCAATCCGGAGGAATGAAACTGGAAATCAAACTATTATTCAGAGAAGCAATTGCCTTCGAATTAATGGAAGTTTTTTTAATTGTTTGAACTGTAATTTTATTATGTTTTAGGCATGATTTCGACAATTAACGTTTCAGAATCTTCAGTAATGCGAGAACAAGTCTTGATAGCACTAAAGCCCTTACTTAAAACAAGTATTAGTCCTTTTTTATTCTCTCTATCAATGCAAAAAACATTTTTACTGTGGATAGTAATCACATCTCTAGAATGTAACCATGTTTCTTAAATGACTATGATGCTAACTTGTTGAAATAAAGGTGCCAAAATTATATCGCCTCTCTTGTTTTTCATGCTATGTGCATTCCATTGAATTAGTTGTATCATTGACTAAGAAAACTGAAAAAGTGAAGAAATCAAAGTTGCATTAAACAGAGCACCAATACGGAAATTGTAGCTGTATATGAGCTGTATAATTTTTCTCTCGTTTGACATTTGCGATATCTTTATATATGAGGTATGTGGCAGTTCTACTGTCTTTAAACAGTATAAAGCCATAATGATGAGGAGGAAGTTTTCGTTCTATTGTCAGAAAGTAAGATATGCGTACCGTTAGAGTTCTTTTGAATGTTTTAGGAAATACGGAAGTTAAAGCTATTGGTCTATAAGATGAAGTTTTAGTTTTATTTTTGCACGTTTTTGGAATTAGGAGGAAAATTGCATTTTTCCATGATTGAGATACTATTGAATTTTCAAATAAATCTTGAAACTAGTTTAAAATAACAATACGTTGGCTATTGTTCTCTAGTGTTATTTCGGATTATTTCTGATATGGTATCAGTGAGGTCATTTCTTTTATTCTCTGGATTTTCTAATGATGATTGTACTTATTTCATCGTTAAGGGGAGGTCTGTTTTCTTGAAAATATGCTTATTCTGGCGTTGTAAAGATATTTCTGTGATTATGGGATAGTGATCATTGTCGTAAGATCATTCCAATTCATAAGTATTAGTGGTTCCAATTAAGTTCGCTGAGAAAAGGGGGAGATCGATTTATGTAGCTGCGCCTGTATTACCTTTGTGAGTAGTGATAATTGTGTTAAGAAGAATAAATTTGAAGTCTGTTAACCATTTCACAAAATCTGTTCTATACGGCGAAATATGATTCAAACCCCACATCGGGTGATTTAGATTAAGGTTTCCAAAAATAAAGAACGAATCTGTTAAGGATTCTAATTTGGAGTTATAAATTAATGGAAATCAATGAAATATGGAGTATATAAATTTTTGATATGAAAGGAGAAATTATTAAAATGTATTTGAACAATTAGCATTTCTATGTCTGGCGTCGGTATTATTGAAATAGGAATTTGGCAAGCAGAAATTGTGTCTGGCTATTAGCAGATCTGTTCTCCTCCAGATCTGTCAAGTCTATCTTGTCTGAAAATTATTTTTCCTGGAAGATGTAATCTATCGTCAGGTTTCAAAAATGTTTCCTGAAAGATCCAAACGTCTGTCTCGGTAAAGGGAGGGATATGAAAACAAAATAATTTGTTTTTAACACTTGTACAATTCCATTGCAGAAAAAGCAGATGAGAATGAAAAAAGGAAAAGGCTATATTCAAAATTCTATCCTCCACTGGAAGTTAAGAATTTGTTTTATCATGGAAAATTTGTCCACATATAAAAACAAATATAAAACAACGTTTGTATATACAAATCATCCGATATCAATCTCATTAGAAGCTTTCTGTAAGCTATTAGAAACACCAGATATGGGGACACAAAAGTTCTGAATCATTTTACTAGTAGACTTTTTCCGACTAGGAGAAGCAGAGTGTTTTCTTGTTTCAAAAATATTGTAAAATTGTACAAACATAGTCTCCATCATTTTTGAACGTTTTCCATAATTGCTATTGTTTGCTTTTCTAATGCGGCCTAAAAAGTTGTTAAAATATTTTCTTATTTTTTCCCCTAATTCTTGCACATTTGGACCCGGTGGATTGCTTTTAAAGCTGTAGAATAACTGTCCGAAGGTTTATTTTGATATTTTCTTCTAGCCTCTCCTAAAGTTAAACGGTGTATGCATTTATGTTTCATGATCAGTTTTTCTTTGAGAAATATAGGATATAGAAGGGAATTAACAGGATGGTCTCGTTTGCAATTAATGCAGAATACAGAAGTAGTGCAAGAATCAGTGTGTGTATTCTCATCTGTTTTGGGCAGAATCAAGATATGCGATATAAACTAAAGCATTTATTGCGTCGTCTAGGTTTACCTATAAAAATCTGGATGCGATAGTTAATAAGTTAAAGCTTAATATTTTCTGGTATATTGGTGCATAGAGTAGTGATTAGTACCGGGGAAACCTCCTAATTATTTTCGCTTTTTACTAATCGTCGCATTTCCACTGTTTCAATATTATTTATATTCTATAGTTCTATTGTCAAATCCATCAGAAATACACAAGTTGGTATTTCATGGATTAGAAAGTGAGATGTGAATCCTTCCAAACGATACATGCGTTTACCGGTAAGTTTAAAATTTGTTCTACTTCGAGGATTTGT
Organism: Nephila pilipes; assembly: GCA_019974015.1. Taxonomy (NCBI): domain Eukaryota; kingdom Metazoa; phylum Arthropoda; class Arachnida; order Araneae; family Nephilidae; genus Nephila; species Nephila pilipes. Next base: position 349,532 of record BMAW01078509.1, on the reverse strand, counting down.
GCTGCACATATGGTATCAGATGTACTTAACTTTATTTTACCATTATATGTAAATGACATATTTGTAATATATCCATATCTATAAATTTTGCCTTTTATTTCAGTATATAGAAGTTGCGGATTTGTTTTAGGAATATGCGATGACTTTTGTTTGTTTTCCCGAAATATAGTAAATTCTGCAATTTTTCTACTTTCTGCTCTTATAATGAGCTCCTGATCAGTGTTAGGGCTTCAGAAATATTTAGATATATCTGAATTCCTCAAGCAATTCATTGTGGAATTATGGTCATCTAAATCTCTCACTCTAAATGTGGAGCGACTGAGTTTGTGTCTCCTCCAGATATTCCAAATAATATCAGAAAATTGAAATTGGTTGACTTACCAAAATCCAAAAAATAAATTATATAAACAAAGCACTTCCTTCTTACTCAGTTATTGAGGAAGGAGAAAAGAGTAAAAAGTATTATAATTAACAAATAAATGTTCCTCCTGCGCTCCGCCACCGTGCATTTAAATGTTCCATCACATTTTGCGAAAATAAACTCTGACATGAACACAGCTACAGTTAGAGATTTTGTATACATTAATATATAGCAAATCCTTTTTTTAAAAACAATTTCTTCTATTTTTCTCTAAGAAAATTGTTAATTAAGATATAATAATCAGCTCCTTTGATGTGTATTGATGTATATCTATTATTTAAACAATATTATAACATTTTTTTTTTATTTTAACAATGCTTTTTGAATTAATAAGTAGGAGATTAAGTCAAATTGAAGTTTTGTATATGATGTATAAAATATTCAATCTTGTCACTGATAAGATTATTCAGATTGGATATAAATAGAGATAATTCTTATTCCTCATAACATAATCATTTGTTATGTGTAAACAGCTTATTATTTTTTTTCTTCGTTGGAGGTGGAGGAGCACCCTGTGGGAGTGAAAGGAAAGGGGTCGTTGACGTGAACGCGTTAGTTGTATCGTATTCTTGTTATATTATTAATTTGAAGAAAAGTTATGATATATATTGTATATCTTCTTATTACACAATGTAATATTTCCCATCACGTGATATAATGTAGAGGACACCGGAAGTGACAGTAAATGGTCTTTTAAATGAGAAGCTATAGGCCTAGATTCTGTGGATGATTTCACTTACTAACTGATACTGTATTTATATAAACATGAAGTTTTCGTTTATCTTGTTGCGTACTTCATTATTATGTTTATTTTATTTTAATACGTTGGATTAATACGCAATATTACCTTGTTGCTGTTTAATGAGAGAATCTGGTATTATAGGTATAGTTTTAATTTTTATTTAATATTTTTTATAATATACGCATTCTTCTAAAAACTCGCTACTTGATATTTTCATATTTAAAATTTTTGAAAAGAATGTATCCATGACACACGTCATAAAGAAAATAAAAATGCGAGATAATTGTAAAGAAATTGAATTTTCTATATTAGTTAAATTCTGATAAGTCAGTAGAAGTTTGAGTTTCCGTATTTTATAGTATATCAAATGAGATAAAGCCACGTTACGAAATCAGTGGAAATTCTTTTACTAAAACAATATGAAAAGCATTTGATAAGTGCTGAAATGAATGTTTTTATGTTTTACAAATTTGATATTCTACTGTAGTATAAGAAACGCACTGTTGTATCTAATTGTTTTCAATATAAACAAACCTGAACAAACATTTGTACGCAATTAGATCATACCTTCATGAATTTTTACATGCTCGTTTTGCGTAAATTGATCAAATTAATTCTAATGATACCGAAAATTATGTCATTTTTTTCCAAATCGTAATTATATTATAACATATGCAAGTTTCTTATAAATCAGCCAAGTTTTTATATTTTTCCAATGCAATATATTCACTGATTCTTATGAGCAAGTGTTGCTTATTTAAGTTGTTCTAAACATTTTTATTTTAAATATTATTTTACAAGTATGTTTTGTCATTTATGATTTTCGACTAAGCATAAACATGACCTTCACTAATTATTAGTTATAGTTTTATCAACTACTGTTATTTAAATTTTTTACTGTATATGTACCTTAAACCTAGGCTACTTCTATTTATCTTTTGATTAGGTGTAAAATATAATTAGATTAATAAAATTTTGTCAGTGAGAAACAGTTAATTAGTTACCTAATTTAAGATTAGGGGGGATAGTTGAATTTTAATTTGAAGTTTGCATTATTTGGTTGAAATGGATAAAGTATTATGTAATTTATGTACCAGCAAAAAAAATAAAAAAGTGAAGTGTTCCATAAATCAATAAATTTTATGAAAAACAAGATTTATTGAATGCAAACAACAACTTTCTCATAAATCTACCTCTACATTATTTCACAAAAAGATTTATGTATATGACTTGTAAAAGAATGCCTGTGATGAAATTCTAGAAAGGGTTCAATTTTTGTTAGCATATTTATTTTTTTAATATAAAAGCAATGTATGAAGTTTGTATGAATGTAATATGATTTATATTTTTAAATGTTTTTCTTATGAAGTATTTTTTTTAAACTTCTTGATTTGAAGTCTAATGTAAGTAGTAGCTGTATATAGACACAGTTCATTTATGACTCAGCATTTCTAAAGTGAAGTATGTTTTAAAATTGCATATGATCATACGAATATGAATAAAGCTAAAATATTAATGAAGCTAAATACATTATTAAGCTATTCATTATAAAAACCTATGCATTAATTTTTGTCTTGAAGCTTTCAAAGAGTATTTTATCATTTAGATTGTTATTACATTAGAAATTTTGCGAATCTTCTCTAAAATAGAAATAAGTGTATTATGTTCATGCTCGTCATTTGTTAATGTGAATAGTTTTGGATCCTTTCGGTTTTGGAATTATTATTGAAAGCTACAATTTATCAATGATTGCAATATATTTTACAGAATTAATCATTTTTTAAATTTTTCAATACAAAATTTGCTTATCGAATTTTTCTTTTATGGTTAACAATGTACACTAACCTATTTATTTTTTTTACTCTTTTTTTTTTTTTTTTTTTAAATTGATTGCTTTGTATACATCTTTGAAGAGAAGTGCTTTTTTTAAAAAAAAAATCTGAAAATTAAATGTGTTTGTGTCAAGTTTATGCATGTATCAATTGTTCATTAATAGCAAACAATTTTAAATAGTTTTATGTTCATTCTTTAATATTTAATTTTGTGTGTATATATATATAAAGCATGGCTGAATGATGTGATGACTTTCTGAATGATATTAAGATATATTAATCTTAATCTATATGAAATAAATTGTAAATATACTTTTTTGTTTAAGCCATATCACTTAGTTCTGTTTTGTTTTAGCATATTTCTTGATGTTGAGTAGTGTTAGTCTTTTCTTTTTTTTTTTTTTGCGATTGATGATTGGAGTTGAGCAAAACTTATTTATAAAAAAAAAAGAAGAATTTTTTTTCTCTTTCCTGCAATGGGTATTATGTTGTGAAATTAGAGTGTCTCCTTGAAGCTCTTCTGTCATTTCACTTGTGCTTTAATGACAACAATAGAAAAGAATGTTTCATATCACAAAATTAATTTTTCTGCTTATAATGTGTGGATATAAACTTCTGATTTTTGAGCTGCTGAATACAAATAAATATATAATAAAATATTCTAATTTCATTGATCCGGTAGCTGAATGTCTTACCTATTTGTTAAGAGCTTGTAAAATAGTGCTAAACTACAAAATAAATATCAAATAAGCAATGTTCTTTGTCATATAGACTTTTAATTTCACTGAATTTGAGTTTTTGCATGCATATTAAAGAGAGAAATGTTTTTTGTGGTTCAAAATGCCATTTTTGATTTCATTCCATCCTCTTAGTGTTGTATGATTTATTTTTAATCGCAATGTGTATTAACAACTATTTTTTGTTAGCATATGGTATTTAGTCATCTTAGATTTATGTAGCAATTAAAATTTCTTTTTGAATGATAATTATTTAAAGAGGAGTTTTTTTTAAGGTGATTTTAAGGATAGTACTAATGGTAATTAACAAATATAACAAATTTGACTTTCATTAAAAGAAATGTAGGCTTACAAAAGAGATTTTTAAAAATATTGGAAAAAATTTCCAATATCTCTAGCCAAAGACATGAGGAAAAATGTAAGCCAAATATATCAATTTAATCCAGCAAGTACATGAATGGCTTTTATCAAAACTTACAGAGAATAATGTACAAGTGTGGCATCTTTTATGTGCATTTTATTTCAGAATTGGGAAATGTAAGAGGTAAAACATTTTGAAAATTAATTTGCATCATTTAAGTTGTGCCAGCTATCTTGAATTCTCAAGATTCAAGAAAATTTATACATAATGGTGCTGTTTTTAATTGTACTTTTGAATAAGAAGAAGGGTTTTTATTTGGGTAATGGACTTTTTTTTCTTTCGGATATATTTAGTTAATGGTTTTAGAAATGGTGTACTGTTAAAGTTATGAAATATTTACTTATTGAAATGATCAAATATGTTAATAGTTGGTAGAAGTCGAAATCAATTTTTAATTTTTTTTTCTTTTGAGTTTTAATATTTACCATTCTAAATACCATGGGTAAACTCAAAAATATTTGGCAATTTTAAGATATCCGTGTTGAAGTATTTACTATTTCTTCTATCAATACCTTTTTTTTTTTTTTAAAAAAAAAAAACCATGTGTTATATTAAATCTTATTTCATAATTAGTATTACATGTATCTTATATTTTTGTACTAGTTTATAATTGTTTTGCCTTTAATATGAATATTGTAATAAGCTTTTAAATTTAATTTATATGTATTCTAAGTACACACATTTTGTGCCACCACATTTTGGATTTAAATTTTGTGTACTTAGTGTACCTTATTGTGTATAAGTAGATTAGCCATTTGTTTGTGTTTTTCATTTTTCATAAATTGAAAAAAAAATGTAAAGAAATGTATGATTTTTTTATTTAATTCTGCTAAACGCAATTTTCTCTTTGAGAGAAAATTTTCTATTTTGTTAATTTTGTTTGGTTTCTTTCCTCATATTTATTCTTAGCTTTATTATAAAAATGTTATAATGCATTTCTTATTTCAATTTCATAAATGGTGTTATGAAACTGTTATATTTTTTGAATTTTCTTCCCCTAGTTGTAACAGGAGCCCAAATTTCCAGCAATGGGTGAAGCTTTGCGTCAAACTAGCTCCTTATTTGAGCTCAATGTAACTAGTAAGTGTATATTCATTTTTAGCACCATTTACTGAATTGGCTTTAGCATTTTTATTAGTATGGAAAGTGAATTTGGTTATTGACTTTATGGACTACAAATTAAGATATACGTCCTATTCTGTAAATAATATATTGAACATTGGTATGATTATTTTGTGAAAAAGTATATTTCTTTGGCATAATTTCATTTACCAGTTGATTAAAAAAAAAAAACGCAGTTACCTTTTTTTCTCTTGTAAGAATTTTTTTTTTTTTTTTCCTGAATGGAAAATATGAGGCACTGTGATATGTTGAAAATAAAAGCATTTATAGGTGCAATGGGAGTATTTAAAATTAAAGGATAGTTATATTTAACTGTATTTCTAGTTCCAGAATGCATTCATTTCAATTTTCAGTTCTAAATGCTTCTTAATCATTTTGGGAGAGGTTTAAATTTTTTTCTGCATTGAAAATATTATTAAATTTTTTTCTCCTATTCATATGCTTGCGACTAGAAATAACAGAAAATTACGGATAGCTAGTTTTTTTAGGGATGTAATTTGAAAAGAAAAATAGTTATTGTATAATGTTATTTTATTAACAGGCAAATAAGTACTGTATCACATGCTAAAAAAAGAAAAAGAAATAATGCAGTAAATGTCCTAGTTTGAGTAAAATGGACAGTAGACTACTGAAACAACTTAACTATCGAAAGCAGCTGAAGAACATAATGACAAAGAGGGAATCTACTTTCCATTTAAAAGATGGGAATATAGATTAAAGTTTCCACCTACTGTCACAAGTTTGTACTATTTTATAGACACTTAGTGAGTAAAAAAAAAAAAGAACTCTCTGAAATATAGAAAAGGGGGAAACATGGACAAATAAGAGTAAAATTGTAAAAAATTATGATACCTACACTACACCCAAGTAAGTCTTTTTCAGGAAGAAATGGATGCCTTTGTCTGACATTGGCATGTCAGGCAAGTGGTTGATATGGTGTAATTATAATCACTTAAGTTAGCAAATTTATTCTGTCATAACCAAGCATCAAGCATTTCTGTGAAAAATGATAAATTGGTAATGAAGGAATTTTGTTGTATTTTAAATTTGAACTAATTGAAAATCTGTAGAGATATGTTTGTTCAAAATATGATTTAAGTACATTCATAACATTATTTGATTTCTTAATAGTTGTCTCTGCTAAGCTGAATGCATCAAGCATACTTTTCAAACCGAGCCCTTATGTAGAAGCTAGTGTTGATGGTGGTGTTCCAGTCAAGACAGAGTATAGCAAAAATACCTGCAATCCTAAATGGGATGAACAGTTTCCTATGTAAGAATGTGAATATATTGTATAATTTTCTTATGTATAAGTTTACAATGTAATCAATTTAATTTAAAAGTTGTTATTTTGTTAACTTAACCTGTTAAATTTAATATTTTAGTAATTTTCCCATTTATTATTTTCATTTGAGTGTTGCATTATATTCATTTATTTAGGATGGACTCTCATAAATATAAATGTTTATGAGAGTCCATTTTAAAGAAATTCTTTGTCTTTTAAAATTAAAAATTAAGAAAATTCCTGAAAACTTAAATGTTTTGAATTTATAAAAGCTGCCTTTTGTTATAAAGTCTTCCTAATCCCATCTTTGAATTACTATTGTATAATTTTTTAATTAATGAAACAATTTGTTTTTGAAAGTTTTAGAAAGTAATTTTTGTATCTGTATTTGCATATACTTTTTTGTATGAAAGTAATGTTTTCTGTTTTAACATAAATTATTAGAAACTGATATTTTTCAATCATAAAAAGAAATGTAGTATGTACATTATTTCTGCTTGCATTGGTTTAAATATTTCATGTTGTATCTATCTTAAGTAACAAAAATGTAAGTTATATATATATGTGTTGAAAATATTAGAATAATATTATTTATAATGCATAACAGATAATATAATATTACCATGTACGTGAAACTAAAAACAAATGATTAATATTTGTTTTAAACTAAATTTAGTATTCTTATTCCTATGTATTAATTTTGACCCATTTTTAAAATAAAATGGGGAAGGTCTCCTTTTTTAAGCTTTAAGTAATTTTATAATTTTGATGTATACAAGTGTATTCACTTCTCCTGAATTGATTCTTTGTGTTTAATTTTTCGTTATTCACAACTTGTTTATTGAACATGTTTTTGAAAATATATATAAAGCTTCTTTATTCCCATTATTATATTCTTTCTTTGTTTCATATTCTCTTTCCTAGATTTTTGAACTAGTTAAATTCATGTAACTCTGAATAAGGCTACATACTTTTATACATATTTTCCCCCTTCTATTTAGCAAAAAAAATTTATGCTGCCTTCTTTAAAAAGCATTTTTAGTTAATTATTATTGTAATTTTAAAATAAAATTGAAGTTGTGAGAATTAATGTATAGTGAAATTATTTCTTTTCTGGTAATATATTAAATCCATTAATTTTGTAATTCTTTATTAAAATGTGTATTTTATTTTTCAAAAAAATAAAATTGTTCAGTAAATTTAGATTTATATATCTGGTTAATAAATTACTCTGATTTTGATACCAAAGATGTAGCAAATTATTGAATAGAAAAGTAAAACTAAACAAAGAAAAGAAATATACTGTCAAATTTATTTATAGGAAAATATAGTATAAAATAAAATATATTATAGGTTAATAAATCAATATATAATCTAGAATTACTTTTAAGCTGTGGAAGATGTTTGTATATACTTTTTTTTTTTTATTTTTGTGTTTTGGCATTGTATGAATATTTTAATATTAACTATAATTAAATAAATTTACTATGCAGAGAAATAATTTCACTAATATATAGTGAAATTATTTCTCTTCCATTAATATATTAAATGCAATTCTTTATTAAAATGTGTATTTTATTTTTCAAAAAAATTGTTCAGCAAATTTAGATTTATATATCTGGTTATTAAATTATTCTGATTTTGATACCCAAAATTAAGCAAATTATTAGATAGCAAAGTAAAACTAAATATAGAAAAGTGATACACTGTCAAGTTTATTCATAGGAAAAACATATTATGAAGTAAAATATATTGATTTATAGTTTAGTAAATCAATATAATCTAGAATTATTTATAAGCTATAGAAGGTCTTAGTACATACATTTTTTATTTTTGTGATTTGGCATTGTATGAATATTTTAATATAAACTATTATTAAATAAATTTACTATGCAACTATTGTTTTTTTAAGTAAACTAATATTTTATGTTTTCTTTTAACTATTTTAAGTTGGTGAAGTGAAATGTTCTGTTCAATATAATGTATTTAAGTAAAGGACATAGGCTGGTTCTGCTTCCCTTCTCATGGTGAATTTTATTAGTATAATTAATTGCAATAGTATACAGGAATTAAAAATAACTAGGTTACTACAAAGTAAAAAAAATATAGGGCAAGTCAGGTTTAATTTTTACGTTATTAAATATTGTTTTCTTTTCTGATTGTTTTATTTCATTTTCAGTGAATGAAAATATTTTCAGTAAAATTAAATAATCTGTAAAGATATAAATGCTTAAAATTTATTGATTTTACCATAATGCTGTAATTTTAAATTTTGAATCAATTTTTATAATGTAATGTTTGTCTTTTAAATTTCAGTTTTGTAAAATTTATGTTTTCTTTCAGACTTGTGACACCCTATTCAAAGCTACATTTTCGAGTGTTAAACCATAATTCATTGATGAAAGATGGCCTCTTAGGGGAAGGAACTATAGATTTATACAAGATACTTGTAAAACATGATGGCAAATGTATGTATGTTATACATTTTAAAGATAAATTTGCAAATGTGATTTTTGTATGTCCAAAAATTGGTTTTAACATTCCAATTGGGTATGAACTTGTACAAGGAACCCTCGCGTATAAAGAACCTTCTGGTTTCTAAAGTTTTAAACTTGGCAAAAAGTTTTTGTTAAAAGTCAATTCTTATATATACACTGCTGGCCATTAACATTGCAACTCCATGAAGGAAAACAAATACAAAAAAGATATTTATTATATATTAACAGTATGGTTTGAAGACAAAATGATTAAATTTGCAAGCAGTTTGAGCATTTACAGGGCTGAGAAATTAGTATAAACAGCTGCCACCCCTGTCAGTTAATTAGGCCCTTACCTGGTTAGGATTCGAACTGGTTTGACGATGGACGGGAGACATTCTGTTTCGCTCATACGCCTTCATCAACTCGACATAACTGAAAGAGGGCTGGCAGACAATCTCTTAGCTAACCCATTATCCAGATGTAATGGGGAATCTGACTCACTGAACCATCTGAGCTAGGAATGACAAATACCATGTGTGCGAGAAGGTCAAAATTACACATGCAACATAATATAAATCTTGCATCATCTTTTTGAAGATGGCGTTTTGCAGGCTTCGAGTTAGGGCATAACCACTGGATGCAAGATGTCAGAAGTGTATTGATCTGGGTTAAATTACCATTAATCTGAACTAGAGATGTGCGTATCGTGTATCCAAACGATCACACCAGGTGCAAGGTCCCTATGCCAATATCAAATGTAAGCAGGTGATGAGCAGTCTCCTTGGAACCTCCAGGCTGTGTATAGTCATCAGAATACTGTACACATAACCGTAACTCGTGAAAAGATGACATTTTGCACTCCTGTATCCAGCTTCGTCATTTGGTGCACTAGAGTCACTGTTTCTATGTTGCATTGTCAAGGGAGGGCAAAGTAATGGTTACTGTGCTGATAGTCCATGCTGCTGCAAATGTTGTCGCACCATACAAGTGGATACTGGGCATGCTACAAATATGCCCATTTCCTGACTAATGGTCTGTGGTATGGTTTTGCGGTTTTGCAGGGCAAACTTCAGAATATCTGTCTTCTCGGCGTTAGTCATGAGGCGGCATGGAGATCCTGCATGTGATTTAGTATGACCCACAGTAATCCATTGATTCCATATTTGCTTGACAGTGGTTGGATTTTGATCAGTGCTGGGAGGATATCATGCAATGAAAATCCATATACTTGATAGGCAGCGATTCTGCCTCTATCAAATTCTCACACTCATTGGTAAGCATTTCTTCTTTTGTGAGGCATAACGCAATATTCTGAGCAAACTCCGACCTTACAAAGCACTTTCCAGATGAGAAATCTACTACACAACTTTTTATTTATGCAGTGCTTCAGATGTCATCTAAATGTGCTGCAATACTAATCATTTGCAATCCAAACCTCTTCTTCCTTTCATGTGATTTTGACATTCATCAGATCATTCTTTCCTGGTGTTGAAATTTTAATGTCCAGCAGTGTTAAAGATATTTTATTCATCATAGAAACCTTAAAATTCTTTCTTGTCCTCATGGATTAATGGCTGGCTGTTGGATGTCAGCTTGAAAAGGGGTTTCTTATTTTTGTTAAAATATAGTATTTTAGGATTTTAATTATGTTTATGAATATTTCTCAATGTTTTCAGTATAAAATATTAAGTTGATTTTAGAAATATATAGGTTATAATTTTAATTTTATGATTTCACTTGATATTAATGCATTGTCTGTTTGAACTTTATTTAATTTTAAAATATTGTTATTTATAACTAAAATATTTGAAATTATAATGCAGAATTCTTTGGAAGTAATTTTGATTTCAATGATGTAATTTTGAATAATTGGAGGAAAATCTTGTTTTGTTCATTTTTAGGTATTGTAAGTTTCTGTTTTCAAAAGACTGAAAGAGGGAAAACGTGTTTCTAGAATATAAAAATGTTTGTGTAATGTTCTTGCATGTATCAGATTACTATGAAACCTATATTTATGTTCTGCATATTTTGACCATCTATATGAAAAATCTATGTTTGAAATACCTGCAACTTGCAGTTTATTTAAAAAACTATACTTGACAACAAATGTATACCTCAATTGTAACATTTAATTCAACATTCAAGGAAAGTTTTTCATTTTTTTTTTCTCTGTGAAAGTCAAACTTTATTATTATTTTAAAATTATAAATTAAATATGCAATAATTGTTGATAATTTCTTGGGTTCAATTTTAGTGATTTTTATGTATTTTGGAATTTTTATTTTTACTAAGGTGAGTGGTACCATTTTTTAGGCTTGAATGTTTTAGATATAGAGTATGATTTTATTAGTGTCAATTTTCCATCATACGATCATGATTTCTTTGTGCCATTTAATGCTAGTAAAATATGGGTAATTCTTACATTTTTTTTTTTTTTTTGAGGAAGGGGGAGTAGGCTTAATGCCAAAAATGACATCCAGTATTATTTTTCATATTTATAGAAAAAATGAAATACTGATTTACCAAGACATTTTTACAGTTTTGTAAAGAGCAACGTGAAGTTTAAAACTGGGATGCATGTTATTACAATAAACTTCAACCCTAAATTCATAAGCATTCATCTTGCAGGCCGCACAAAATAAGTAAACATTTGTTACTTTTAAAGCGAAAGAGACAGAAATATCAACTGTTCCTAGATCATTCAATTATTAGTATTTCACCTATATCGTATGTCAGAGTGCACTTATGCTATTGGAGCTCCAGTGAGTAGGTCGTCCCACAGATGAATGTTTATGAATAGTGTTGCAATTGTAGAACAGGAGTGATTATTTGAAGTCGTAATTTTTTCACAAAGTTTTGTGTTATTCAAGGTAAATATGAATTATTATTAGTTTGAGACTATTTTTTTGTTTTCAGTGCAACTTTATTTTTTCATTTATCATTTTGGAGGCACAAGAGAATGTAAACAAACAAGGGCTATTAATTCAATAAACTTTCACTGTAAACATGGCAGTGCTCATTTTCATTTCAGAAAATTAATGATCAATTAACAGCTTCGCAGATTTAAAGTGTGTTTTATTGCTCCTTATATTCTGTATAACAAAAAACCATCAATATAATAACATCAATCATTATAATACATTCACCTGAGAGACGGAATGTTTATGAATAGTATCTGCTATGTTTGTCTATGAACTTAAGTGTTAAATTGGAATGGATTCTTTTTATTTTTCTTTAGGTTTCCTAATAATAAGAGCTAGAGTATTATCGGTTTAAAGTAAAATTCATTTCTTAAAATTTCTTTATTGGAGACAATTTTCAGTTTATAGCATTTTGCACTTGTGCTTGCTAGTGAGAATTAAATATTAGGAGAAACATATTTACTTAGGTAATTTTCATCAAAAGTACTTGATATATATTTGAGTAATGCTTTTTTCTCCATCATTGCTAAGCACCATTAACTTGAGGGTGTTTCCTTTTGGACAAAGTATTCTTATTCTTTAAACTTTCTTCTTCATTGTCTTGAGCTTAATTCTTCCTTTTCTGCAATATATCTTGCTATTATAGGTTACTTGCATTAAACTGAGTATTATATATATATATTTGTGTGTGTTTTATATAATGTTCTGAGTTCTTCTGGGGTTCTCTCTTTTCTTGAAACTTTATTTCTGTTAATGGAAGGATCTTCATGTTGGAAATTGCACTAACTAACTATATTTGGCTAAGTTTTAAAATGTTTTTAATACTTTACAAATGAAAAGAATTTTAAGTTCTAATAAATTTTTGCAGGCAAGTGGGGTGTGACATAACTGACCAGTGTTAATTTTTGAAACAATGTACTCTGTACACTTTTATTTCATTCCATGTTGTACCATTTATGCCTATTTTGAATAAAAACTTGAAATAAAGCACTAGGATTTATTTAATTCTTGCTCCTTGTTATGAATTGTGTTTATTCTACAGATATCATATTAAATGTTTGAATTATAAAGTGACAAATTTATAATTATCAGTCTGCCATGTATACTTAAATAAAGTTTTTTCATGTATAGTGGAAAAATTACCATGTCCGGTGGAACTGAATGTAAATGGTAAAACAGGTCGATCTTCAAGCCATCTGGTAACTGTTCTTGACGGCTTACACATTGATTTATCAAGGTTTCCTTTGAGAGGCCATTCTGAAAGTGTGTCAAATGATGGTAAATTAATTTCTGTATTTAGTGCATTTTCATATATTTAATTTTTTTGAACCATTAATTTGTATTTTATAATTAATATTCATGGTTATTACTGTAAGATTTCAATCCTTATTTCATTAATTGACATTGTTTTTCTTTAGTTGCGTTTTTGACTGTATTTTTTTTTAACAATCAAATATATATGAAATCAGCTGAGAAAAATTTAAAATAATTTTAAAAAGCAGTTTAATTTTGTTTGTTATATTCTCTTTGTGTGATATTTTCTCAATCATGTGTATATTTTGCTTTAATTCCATTGAATATATATAAAGTAAGAATGTATCTTGACTTTTTTTAAATTCATCATTGTAATATTAAATATTTTTAAAATGATTTTTCAATTATCTTAAAAAAATATGAAGGATTATTATTATTTTTTTTTTTTTGAAATATCATTTTTAACTGAATTTTGATAAGGAAGAGGATTAACTAATATCACTCAATGTTTTGTTTGTAAACCAATTTATATTTTAACTAAAATAAATTTTGGGAATATATAGGAGTATGTGTATTATTCCTTGTCTTCATTTCTGTATTGTAAATATATGTATTCTGAGTGTAAATGCTTTGAATTTTAAAATGTATTCTATCTAATTGTGAACATTTTATTTTTTCTGTTTGAATTTTTCTTTTCATGTATATAATGAATTAATAAATTTGAAAATTCTGATTTAGGTAAGCTTTTTTCTTTTGTATATAATCACAAAAGTATAATTTTATTTTCAGCTAACCATGTAGATGAAAGTCATTCCAGTAATAATGTAAATTTTAGACCAAATAACAGACCACAACAAAGACTTTCGGCAATGGAGGATCAAAGTACATCCTACCTTGCCAATAATGTTAGTGGTGGAGCTCGGGTTAGAACAAGACGCAATAATAACCATAACCCAGCCTCTCCTAGTGGCAATGTATCACCTGCAAATGGTCTTTCACCTAACAGTGGAGTACGTAGGCTACAAAATGAGAGCAGACATCAGTCCCTACCAGCAATAGTTAATGACTCAACGATTTCTCCTGCTGTTGGTTTGTAGAACCTTTATTGCTCATCTTGTAAATTAACTGGTATCTGTTGGTAACAGCTATTTTTAGTGATGAAAATTGCATTTAATCTAGTATAGATTAGCGAATGTTTTTTAAAAACATTTTGAAGTATTTGTATGCAGCTAACTTAAAGCTTGAATTTGATTGCACAATGTAGGATTTTTACTAGGTCTGAAAAGTTACATAGGTACATTTGATTCAATAAGGGTGTGTCTTTTAAAAAAGAGCAAAACTTAAATTTTTTTTCGTGTGCCGTCTTGTTATATTTGAAATGTAAAATTTGTCTGTGAATTAAATCAATGTAATTAAAAATTACTAGATAATAATTGATATATGTTTTATTCATTATTTTAAGAATTCTGAAACTGAAAAAGGTTTAAGTATTATGTAGGGATTTCTTGAATTTCTCTCTCCTATTTCTTCACTTAAGAATTTGCTTGAATTTCATCTCTGTTGAATCAAAAATTTAATGCTTAATTCTGAAACTATAAACTCAAGTGTAAGAAATCCAGCAAATTAAAATACATTTATATCCTCAATACCATGTTGTGGTGCAAAAATGTGTACATTTTTCCCCCACTATGAATTGCTTTCAATAAAAAAGAATTTTAATTGATCAAAAATAATGCAAAAGAATATGATTTGCAGAAAGAAATATTTGGTTAAATTATTGATGAGTAACAAGCTGTTTATAAAACAAAATTAACTAATATAAAATCATTTTCTGAAAATTGTGTAATTTCAATGAAAGGTCAGTACAGAAAGTATTACAATGTAGTTGTGCATTTTATAAAAGTGCAGTATTAAATTATTAGTTATTGATTAATTAGTTGATAACGTGTGATAAAAAGTATTGTGAAAAAAGTATTGATGATCCTAAATAAAATGTTTGTTAAAAAGGAACCATACAACTTTTCATGTTACATAGAAATCAGAGTTAATTAATAAAATCAATGGGAATTTTCTAAAATTGCATCATATCAGGCTAAATTATTTCTGTGTTAGGACGAATCAGAGAAAAGGAAGGGGGGGAAATGCTTAAAACAGTTTTTTTTCTATCTCTTGAACATTGACATGAAATGTTAGATAAAATTGGATTGAGAGCATTCACCATTTATTTTTACCAGGAGGGAAAGATTGCCAAATTTAGATTGCAATTTTATATATAAGTTTTAGGAAGTTACTTTACTTGTATGTATAATAACACGCAAAAAACAGTGCTGGTAGAACCATTGTAATTTTTTTATTTGGGCATATTAAAATATTATTTTTTTTTAGTGAACACTAAATGGAAGATGGATCAATAACAAGTTTTTAACTATAGTCTGTTACGTTACAATAGGCACTTTAAGGTCACATATTTTTATCCCTTCTGCCATCTGTGACTATGACAACTGCAGTTGAGAATGGACATCACTCCCCCACCTCCACTTTGTTTTATTTTCATAAACAGACTTCTAATAAAAACGAAATTTTAATGTTTTTTTTTAAAACCTACATCATTATAATATTTGTTTAAAATCTGTGTAACATTTTATAAATATTGTTAACATGAAATTAAAAACATTTGATTTTCTTACACATTTATATAATGAAACTAAGCAACTCATTACAGCTTTTTAAATTAAATAAATATGTATACATATTGGTAATAATATTTCAGATTGTGTTTTAATAATTTATACATTTTCATTTTGAAAAAAAAAAAATGCATTATTTTTAGATATTTAAAATAGACTTTGCATTTAGTACAAAGCACATCCAAATGCAAAGGAATTCAGACCTCATCTGAAAGAGTTGAAAATAAATGCTGTGGTGATGATACATTAGTGGCACTACCATGGTAACTGTTGGAGGAGAAACAAAAATGAGTGACCTTGACACTCCTATTTTAAAGTAACAGACTATAGTGTGTGTGTTGCTTCAATACTATTTAATTTGGAAGTATAATTTTTCCAATTTGTATTGTTTCTTGAACTATTGAAGGCAATTATTGGATTATTTGGATTTATGATTTTATGACTAGAGAAAAAAAATTGATCTAAAAATTTTGGTATTTTATTTCATTATTTTGTAACTTTTTAGTAATTCACATTTTTCATAATATAAAGATTTTTCCTCTTCTTCTTCTTTTTTTTTTTTTAGTTGAGAAATAATTTATTGTAAATGATTTTCATTTAGAAGAAAAGTGATAGACCAAAAATAGACATTGATTCAGTAGAAAATTTTAAATAGACGGATGTTTCAGACACCCATTTAACATTTTAGGATCTGTTTTTGAAACTTTATGTATCATAAGTTTGCACAGAATATTATAAAATTTGAAATTTAGACTAGGATTTTATGATGAGAAATTGGTTGCATCAAATAAAACAGTGCCAATTATTAGGAAATCTTTTTTTTAAATAGTTAACTGTTAAATATTTAATCACCCCATTAACATCATAATTCAGTTCCCTTTGAGATATTAACAGAGTAGAAATATAATCATATTAATTTTGTTCAACTGTGATTAGTGTTAAAGAAATTATTAAAGATGTCCTTTAAAAAAATTAATACTTGTAGATTTGGGTTAGTTCTAAAACCAGTTTTGTTTATCCTTATTTTCTTAAGATACATTATGTGCCATTATTGTATAAAGCTGATCTGATGTCTACTGTAGATATTTGATTTCTGCATTGTTTAATGAAATATCAAAGAAGAATAATCTTTATGAAAAATCTTTTAAATGGACAAGTATAATGTAAATAATTTCATGCTCTGGATGGTACAGTTTGAGGATATATAAAGACAGATGCTTGTAGTATTGAGTACTTGATTCTGATAAGCAAGCACAGCATAATATACCTCTTCAAATAACAGATTAGTTAGATAGTAAAACTCAAAATGCAGTCAGGGCAGAGTGATTTGTACAACTTTCTTAGAATGAATCTTGACATTGCATTTTTCTCTTCATAAACTTATAATTGTAAAATTGCTGAGTACAACTTAACTTTCATTTTGCATGATGTAGTAAAGATACTGCAATTAAATTATATCCTGGTAAATTTATATTTAAAATTATCAGAACTAATTTTTTATTAAATTTTATTTAAGGAGAAAATGCTCGTGTGTGCTATAAGTTATGTTGCAGATGATTTGTATGTAGAGAGAGGTTAGAGGTACTAGAGAAATCCTTCTAACTTTAATTAAAACAAACATAGCAAACGTTGTAGGCTCATTATTAGGCTATGTCTGTCTTCCGTAACTAACACCTTTCACTTCCAGACTGCCGCTAAACCACTGTGCTCAAGCAGTACCCTCTGGTGGAAATGAAAGCAGGATGACATGATAATTATGTAACAATTTAATATGTTACAAATTATTATTGTAATAAAATACATGAGCTAAACAAAATCAATGTCTTGTGTATGCGTCATTCATAGAAAATATGTTTTTGATATTTCTGATCTGAGTATATAAAGCATTCTTTTAATTTTAACCTGATATGTAATGTAATTACTTAATTACAATAATACATAATTTGAATCAAATATCAATTGTGTTTATAAAAATATCAAAATATCACTGTTACTTAAAAGTGTAACATTTTTTTTTTTTTATTGGAGGTATTATTTTGGATATGATGAAGAAGGCAATAAAAAACTCATCTGCATGCAATCAAAAGTTAGAGTCCATATTAAAATAAATAATTTTTTCTCTGTGAAATTTAACCATATTAATTATTAAGTAATTTGTATGTGAAACTGCTTATGAAAATGAGAGAGAATCTGAAAATTATGAGTTGAAATCTGTTAATCTGGGAATAAAGAAAATTAATTTCCTTTTTGTTAATCATTGTCCTTATTAATTTGTATCTGTGAAAAGTATTTTGTTTCTATTTAATTTTTGATTCATTTTTATTTAATTTCAAGATTAAAATCATTTGATCTAAAATATCTGAATGAAATTGACATTTTAGGTAAAATATATCCCCCCGTCCTAAAAATAGCCATAATTTAATTTACAATGAATTTTTAAGTATGGCAAATACCTTTAACTTTTCTCAATTTTCAGTGAGATTTAAAAATGTAAAATCTCTTAATTTTTTAGCCTAAGATATAGTTAGTCTACATGATGTAATATGTTGGTTGATGACATCTTGTTTAAAGTGTTTTTAACAAAATGAGTGTGTTGATTGATATTTAATGATAAACAATATCTCAATTTACTATTAATGATTCTTAAGGTTTCTGAAACATTATTTTTGAAACTATAAACGTTTACTACTAAATTTATTTGTATATTACTTCTCCATGATTGAATTTGCATTGATCTCTTTTGGTTTTAAACACATATTATAAATTAAGACTTTTTTTAAAAAAAATATTCTCTGTATAAAAATGTCAAGTGCACTTTGTCTTAGATTTCAAACTATTTTTATTATTACAGTGTCACCAGAAACAGGTGCTCAATCTTTGGCTCCTTTCACCATCACAGTAAACAGTGTTCCTGCAGCTCGTCCTTCAACCTCCATTGGTACAGCTACAATGAATGGAGCACTACCCAGTTCATCCACTGCAACTAGTCAAGCACCTACCACAGCACCACCAACAGCACAAGCATCCCAAGGAAGATCTGGAAATCAGAGGCAAGCTGCCAATGGAGAAGAAGAGATGCTGCCTGGAGGGTATAAAGACTTAATTCCATATGTTAATGTTTCACATGTATTTTTATGTTATGTTTATAGTTATGCTTTTTAGAAATATTTTAAGGGCATATTATTATATATCATTTTAGCAAGATTGTATTTTTGATTTGCTCTGTTTGGACAGGTTGTGTTAAATAAACAGATACTAAATTTTTATTTATAATAGTTTGTTTTTATTTTTATTTATAATAGTTTGTTTTTTAATTAATTTCAATAATATAGATTATATTTACAGTAAAGTATTAATGCTTGTTGTACTTACAATTGCTATGCAAAGTGATGTATTTTACAATCTTGTTGCATTTTGGAATAGTTATTAACAATGTCTGTAAACATGTCAGTTCTCATGAATGTTTTGGACTTCTCTGGTAATTCCTTCTACCACAGATCTTAATGTGGAAGGAATATGGCCAAACGTTTTCAAAACCCCAAGACTCAATTTTTTTAGCTATTGGTCCTTGGTAACCCCAACTATGTAAGGAGATGGCACTTGCAGCAAGGATGTGACATCTGGGCTGGGTGTGCTTTAGGTTCTCAGTGTATAAGGCTTCTCTAAAGGCAACTTAATCTCACCACTCGTATGCCTCAAAATTTTGCCTCATTTTTCTATAAGATCATAGCTACATTTTTTTCGCTATGTTAAATATACTATAAATAAACTTGTTGATTGTGAGGTTGCTGCAGATTTTTGATCTTTTGAGAACCATTTAATGTTCGAGTAATGGAAATGTGATCATAAACTAATTTAACATACTATCAGTTTTTGTAATAATATTCCTCATGAAGTAAAATAGTGTTTTTAAGGCTTAGTGTTAAAAATTTTAAAAGTTAAATTTTAATTCCCTTCGTAATAGTGCAGCAAATATCATTTACAAAAAACTTGTTTTGTGTAATTTACTTATGTTTCGGAGATGATTTTCGTGGGATAAAAAGGGATTTGTTTGATATACAGTGTACACATTTTTTAAAGAATGTCGATATCATAAATTCAAGATAACAATTTTTGAACATTCATAGAATGAGAAGTAATGTTGATTTGAGATGGTTTTTTCTTTGGTTATTTTTTTTTTTACTATACAGATGTTTCATATTTTCTTTTGATTTTACTCATTTTTATTCAAGTAATTAAAAAAAAATGAATTGCAAAGTCTCCTGGCTGTATGTATTAAAATTGTAACATTTTATTTAGTCTGTTAAAATTATTGATTTGACGTTTTATTTTACCATAAGTATTGTGTAGAAAATATGAAAAAAATTTATTATGCTACCCCCCCCCCCTTAAAATTTTGAGGTATATATTGTGTCCATGGAAGAGAGATTATGAAATTATTTCTTTCTCTGAATGTAATTTAGGAATAAGCATACTTTTTTGATAATTTTATTAACTGTGTGCCTTTTATTTAATGAAGTCTACTTAAATTCTTTTAGCATTTTGGTGAAATTTAATTCAAAATTCTTCCAATTACGTTTAACAAATGAATGAGAGAATTGAATAAATTCTCTTTTAGTTCAAATTTGATATACAATTTTTTTATGTTTTGTTTCATATGGATTTGTACATAATCTATGTTGTTTTTATAACTTTTTTTTAAAGTGCATGATCATAGGAATGATTTTTGCTTTAACATAAATATTATGAACTGTTTCAATGTATTTATTTGGAAAAAAGTCTTTTGTCATCATTTAAGGATTTCTCATGGATATTTCATTTTCATCCAGCATTTTGAATTGTTCTCTCTTTCTATCATAATTATAAACTTCTTAAACACAATATAACTGATCAACAATTTTCAAACATGTAAAGGTTGAAAGTTTGTGCTGTACTTTTATTATTATTTTTTATTGTGATTAAATGGATTTTTTTTATATCAATTAATATTAAACAATTGAAATTTGTTTTAAAATTAATGTAGCATGAAGAAAAAATGGAATTTTATGTAAATCATATTTAGAAAAATTGTTTGTTGCAGTCTAAAAGTTAAAATAAAAGCATGCTCAAATTAAATATATGCACATAAGATAAAAGTGTTGTTTTTCTTACAAGTTATTCTCTAAATATAGAGCATATAAACAAAAACAACTCTTATCTCAGATTATATGAAAATCTAAATCAGAATACAAATAAGAATATAAATTGTCATTATGAAAAGAGAGGGGGAAGAAGTTTTGTAATGTTTTTATATAAATAGCAATAGTGTGTCAACAATAAAAGTATTTTATTTTTAGTTTAATACTTATTTGTAAAATAATTACAAATAATATTGTGGGGTCGTAGTAGCCTGGGGGTCATGGTTTGAGGATTTGTGGTCAGCGATTTTTGTTCGGTCACGGGTTTGATCCTTTCCGCTAAAGATCTGCTGTGCAGCCGGGGCTGATGTATATTAAATCTGTTGGGGCGCAGAGTCCTCCTGTTGCCGTGGTGTGGAAGTTAGGAGAGGGGGTGCCAACTCGGGTGTCATCCTCGTCATTTGACCGAGGCTCAAAATAACAAGGTCAGTCGCCAATAGCCCTCGTGTTGCTTCTATTGCGATGTTAATAAAAATTAAACTAAATTATAATGTATTTTATGCTATGAAGCCAGATGTTTAAAATGTTATCTAATTTAAATAAAAAGATTTTATTAGTGGTTGTATTGATGCATGTTAAATCTGTCAAGGTACCATTTCGGATATATTTCTCATCACTTGATCGAGGTTAAGAATTGCGAGGTTTGTTGCCAATAGCCCTTGTGTTGCTTCTCAGTGGGACATTCAATAATCAATCACTGACTCACATTAGTTGTTGCACAATTTTTAGGCTGCTGGTTGTTGAATATGATTTAGAATTATTAATTCATATTAATGGTATGCAAAGAGTAAAAATAATTTCCATCCAGACTTGTATTTATGATTAATGAATTTTGAATAATTTCTTTGTAATACCAAAGTGATTTACACCATGTGTTAGTTTTTATTTTTAAATTTATGAAATAGTTTTCTTATTAGTATTGTATGTGTGTTGGACTCAGCATATTTACTAATTTTTTATGTTTGAATTGCTTGTGAATTACCTAAGGGCAAAATAATTAGCAATGGCATAGAAAAAATTATTTTGTTTTAATTTTTGACTTTTTTTTCTTCATTTGAATACTTTTGTAAAATACTCCTTTGTTTCTCAATTTGATATACATTTCATTCTCTTTCAGCTGGGAAGTTAGATTTGACCAATATGGAAGAAAATATTATGTGGATCATAATACTAGAAGCACTACTTGGGAGAGACCCCAACCTTTGCCACATGGGTTAGTTGGTTTTATGTTTAACTGAAGAGTTATATGAATCAATTGATAAATAATTAAACAAGCTATTCATTGTATTTTAAATTGGAACATTATACCATAGTATATTCAGGCATTGCTTTAATACAAAATAATTCTGCAAGTTCAGGAAACTTAAATATTTCTTATTGACACTAAGATATTATCTAATAGTTCAAAATAGTATGCTCTCCTTAGAAGCTTACCTTCTTTACATGAGTACAAGAATCCTGACCCTGAGGTACCCTAGTGATTGCTTTCTTTCCTTTGAGGTTTACTGGTAAACACAAGTGATGAACCATTAGAGTATCCTTTTCTTCTCTATTTTCTGTCCATCTTTTTTGAACCAATTATTTACTCAATTTTTTCCAGGCTGTTACACCTTGTTTGGTGTAAATAGTAAAATCTGGCTTTCCTACCATTAAATTTAACTGTCACTTATTCAAAACAACATGTATTTCATTTATTAAATGTTATATTTATATCTTGTTTTAAAAACTTCAAATAAATAAGAATTAAAATGATTTACTTTTATTAAATTTAGTTTTAAGGTTATGTATTGTTTGTATTGTACCATTGTATTGTTTTTTAAAAGAAAAGAAATCAATATTTTAAATTGTGTTAATATTTTAGAACATAAATATTTCAACAATTTTTTGTTTATATATATATTAATGTGCAGTAGTGGCCAAAACTATGGACACTTTTTGTATTTGTGTAATAGAAAATGAGCTGTGTTGTGTAATGCTGGTATTTATATGTAATTTGAAGCAAATTAATGCTGAATTGAAGTAAAACAAAGAGTGAAGTACCTTTAATATGAAAAAAGAATTATTAACAAAAATATTAATATTACAAAATATACTGCTGCAAGTATATTAAATCTGTTGATGACAGATAAAAATGCTGTGCCATAAAGACTTAAGTGGGTTTTTTGTGTGAATTTAAGACCTATTTTGGACTAGACCTAGAATTCCAATAAAGTCATATCTTAATCTTCTATAATGTCTGAGAAAGATTCAGTGTACTTTAGAACATATTGACATGACAGATGATCAGTGGAAATAAATGATTTAATCGGATGAGAGTAAAATATACTTATTTAGATTTGATGGTCAAAAATATATGCATTACAATACGGAGAAGTTACAAGCAGATTATATTTAGCAAAATCTATCCTACTAGCATAATGATATGGACAGTGTTTTAGCAAATGGTATGGGCCTTACTATAGGTGATTGAAAGCACGTGATATGAGAAAAGTATATAGATACAATCTTGAAACCAAATTTACTTCCTGTTTATTTCCCTATATTGCTTTGTATATTTTCCAACAGAATTAATCTTCAATGGTGTTATTCTGAAGGAACTCAAATATTAGACTCTGGTTTAAGTCAGGACTGTTTCTTGGACACATAAAAAATATATTGAATTGCAAAAAAAAAAATCTTCTAACAATTTTCTGTCCATCATATAAAAGATAATTAAAAGAGGCGTCTTGGTGCAATGTAATAACGAAACAAGAACTTCCATACTTGTTTACTCAGTAAGACATTGTTATGATGTTGTATTCAAGAATAAATACTGATTGTGATATGATTATTAATGAGGTGCAACTTAAAAATTATGAAACTAAACTATTTAATGTAAAAAATGTTTTAATTCCATCCACCCCCCAATTGAACAATATATGTACATCTAAATATTATATAAATATTTGCATGACATGTAATAGTTAATTTTTATAAACATGCAAAGTTAATAAATACAAACAATTTCCAAAATTATTAATAATTTTTACCATTCTGTAGATTATGTATATGCACTTGTGTGCAAAATAAAGAGAATTTGCACATTATGTTGGAATTTCTGAAAAACTAATGGACAGATTTTAATGAAATTAGATAAGATAATATATTTTCAATAGAGAGATGAAACAATTCATAGATATTTTATGTTTGCATGATTATCAATTAAGCTCATAGTGCAGGCATGCCTGAAATCCACATCGTTATATCAAAATGAAGATGAGTCTAATATGTGATATGGTGGCCTCTTGCAGCCAGACAAGTCGCATAGTGCGACGGATACTGTACAGGAGGCAGTTTTTAGTTTTCAGATGGCTCTTGAAAGGCGATGGCCGATGCAATTATTCACTCAGACATGCTGTGTTGGGTTAAGATTAAGAGATCTGGCTGACCTATCCATGCTGCAAATATCCTTACTTTTGGTTAATGATCCCAGAGTCATTAACTGAGTTTTATGTTGACAAGTGTTGTTGTCCATAAACAAGAACCTAGGACCAACTGGGCTGCTGCAAAGTTGAATATAGGGCTTTAATATCTCCTAATGACCTCATAGCAGTCAGGAAGCTTTTGTCGAACTCATGCAGGGGTGTGTGACCATCCAAAATAAGGCCTGCCTAAACCATTGCACCACCTTAATGATTTTTATTTCTGATTAGGGTGGGAAGATATGTCTCATGCTCTCTCCAGATATACAAATACAGAGAGAATTTGTATTCAGGTTGAATTTTGACTCATCTGTAAGATGCACAGTGCATCTTTGTAATTTAGTACAAGGTGCATGTTGTCTGTATCATGCTAAATGTGCTCACTTGTATACTGCTGTGAGTGGGATGTAACAAGTATTCTGCCATACAGCCATCCTCTCATGAAGCCTTCAGGCAACTATCGATTGTGAAACTTGGATTCTTGTGGCAGTATACAGTTTTTTGAGAGCTGTGAAGCAGTAACAGTCCTGTGTCACTGTGCTGAAAGTGCCACATAATGATCATTCAACATTGCAGATTTTGGTTGACCTTGTCTAAGTCGTCTTGATATGAATCCAGTGTTTTGAAACTTTTGTTTCCACAAATTGTAGATGACTTTTTACTTTATTGAGCTGTGTGGCCACCTGCTCTTGTGATTTGCCTGCCTCTAATCTACAAACAATTTTCCATTTTGTCCCGTTATCCATATGTCAGGACTACTTATTTTATTTGATACTCTTTAAAATTCATCTAACTCTTGCAAGAAATATGGCAAATGTCGTGGAGGAGTACGAGCTCACTGGTTCAATAAAAGTAAACATAATATGCAAGTTCCCTTAATTTTGCACTTGAATGTATTTTAAACTTCTTATTATAACATCTTATTATATATTGATTTGTGTATGTGTTCTTTTTTCAGTTTTTGAATTTTTTATTTCTTGTTTATTAACTTTTTAATTTAATAATAATATTTAGTTTTTGATTAGAAATTAGAAAATATATATTTTTTTTTATTTAATTGTGTGATTTGCTTCTATCTTATAAATTATTAATCTTCTGATTTCTGTTTATCATTTAATTTTGTGTTTTACTCAAAGCTCAACATTTTTTTAAAAAAACCATCATGTGTAATACATATGTTTATTTTGAGTAGTGATGAGAGGCAAATGTTTTCTTTTTATGATACATTAAAATTTTGTTTGCATCATTGCATGCTCTAAAAACTATAAAATCAAAATAAAATTTTAATGTGATATTGTTGAAGCAAATAATACTAACAGTTTATTATAATTTTCATAATAGAAACTTGAACATAAAAACCTATTGTGATAGCAGTTTTCTATTGAAATTAGTTTTTAATACATATAATTTTTACTGTACTGATGTAATATTTGTTTTTTAAGCTGGGAGATGCGACGAGATAACAGAGGTAGAGTGTACTATGTTGATCATAATACCAGGACAACTACATGGCAGAGGCCCACTGCTGAAAGTGTAAGAAATTATCAACACTGGCAGTCACACCAGGCTCAAGCTATGCAGCAATGTCAGCAGAGGTTCCTATATCATGTATGTAGTTTTTAATTTCTTCTGTGTGTATTCTTGAAACTATTATATCCAATTTTATGTTCACTTATTTAATATGCAGTTTAGAAAAATGAATTATTTAATTTTAATGAACACATTTTTTAAATCTAAATTTAGGACTTAATAATGTTGGTGTTTTGTTTTGCTGTGATTTTTTAAAAAATGAGGAAATGAATATCATGCAACATGGGAATGAAAAAAAAATAAATATTTTTTCAAGGACTCTTTAAATGCTATGATTCATAAGCATATTTTTAATTTTATTAGGAAATGCAGAAAAACTTGATTTAATTAATTTTTCAACCTTTCATAATATAGTTTTTATATTTTATGGAGGAAAAAAATTCAAATCTCATTAAGGTTCGAGTGAATTTTAAAAAAACTTAATGTTTTTAATTTTAGATTTTGTTATTTACAATCATAAATATTTTCTCCCCATTTAGTATATTGTTTTTAAATTGTGTTTCAAAAATATGGAATTAAAAGTTATACTGGATATTAAAAATTGAAACTTAGAAATAATTTAAAGGAAATATTTTATAAATGTTGTTTTCCTTTTGTAATCTTGTGTTTTACATTAATGCATTGTGAATGCTACTTAGATATATTTTATAACCAGAAATTTATCAGAAGGTTTTTAGATTGTGTTATTATGTATTGCTTTTTTTGATAATTTTAATTTCTGGAGAGAATGGAAATAATATATTTGAGCAATTTGCATATTGAGGTGTTTTAAATGTTCTTAGTTTAGTGGAATTTCATTATTTTAATTGTAGGTAGATCTTGTTTTAGGATATGTATAGTTCTGTCATACCTTCCTTCAACTTAAATATGATAATCATTGTCTCAAATACTAAGGTTTTTTCCCCCTCTCTTTAGAAAGTAATATTTTTACTTCAGTGATTTTACTTCAGTAGAAATAGCTTATCTTTTATTTAATTGTTATTTTTCTCTTTAATTAATATAAAGTAATGTGTTAATATTTCTGATTTATCTTAATTATTTGATTCGAGGGACTGCATCAAAACTCGCAAAATCATATTTTTTACTCGATACTTACCCTTTCTCCTTACAGAGCATATGAATGCTGAGGTGTTTTATTCTAAAAGTTTTAATTTTAATGAATATTTTCCTACTTATTTTTAGACACCTGTACAAGTTGAAGATGATGATCCTCTTGGACCATTACCTGAAGGATGGGGTATGATTAATTTTACTCTAAATTTAAATTTCATTTCTTTTCTGATTAAAAAATTCTTTATTTTTTTTTAATTTATTTATTTTTTTGATATTTATTTTGAATGTAAATTTGTGTTTTAATTAATGCATGTAAAATTATTCTTAATAATTGTTAATGTGTTATTTAAGGGGTGGGCCATACTATCTTTTACATTATGTTGACTAACTACAGTTGACTCTGCTTCATATGTGTATTATTTCTACTTTTAAACTTTGATCTTTATGATATTTTAAAATATTATTTTCTTAAAAAAAGAAATTGACGCTTCAGTCACTGAACTTATAACTAAATACATATAATTTAGTTATTAAGGGGATGGGAAATTATGTTTGGTGCATGAACTATGATATTAAAAAAAAATTGTGTGTTATGTTTATAGAAAACATTGTGTGTGTCCGATTATATCTGTTTTAAAGGAGTATTAAATTTCAAAAACCAGCTTGCTTCCTTTGTTTTAACCTAATTATATTTTTATGTTGCATTTCTTATAGACAAGTTTCAGAAGAAGAAGAAAAAACATTGACAGTTTATTTTTTTATTAAAATTTTATATTTACTATTACAATATCCAACTTATAATTAATTCACTTTTCTTTTTGCTCACATTAAAAAAAAATTTTTAAACAAGATTTTTATTTTGAAAACTTAATGGATTTATGAGTTTTTTTTAGAAAATTTACTGAATTTATTACTATTGTGATAGTAATAAATTATGAAAAGAATCTTTATTTTATAAACTTTAATTTTCTACTTAGAAATTTGAAATTAAAAAATATTAAATTTCATAACTGTTAAAAATACATATTTTTAAAACCAAAATTGACTGCTCCATTTCTTTTAAGGAGGGTAAATATTACCATCAAATGTATTTTAAATTGTTTTTAAATGAAATTAATTCCATGTTGTACTCATTTTATATTGTATTAATTACTGAATTTACAAATCAAATGATTAAATAGACTGGTAAATATTATTTGTGTACAAATTAATTACTTGAACAATATTTTATTTTATTTATTTGAATAGAGAAAAGAGTTGATCCCAATGGTAGGGTGTATTTTGTCAACCACAAGAACAAAACTACGCAGTGGGAAGATCCTCGAACTCAAGGGTAAGTGCATATTTTTTAACAATACTGTGGGATAAAAAAGAATTTATATGATTCAATATTCTGCTTAACAAATTTAAAATTTTTGGCTTGTAAAATTTTAAAAAATTTCTGAATTTTATTAATCATACTGTTTGAAGGTGAGTAATGTTTCTGTAAATTTATTTTTCATTGGAATGAGATTCTAAGTATTAGTTGTTATAATGATAACATATTGACTGAATATATGAAAAAGATACGATTTTATATACAAAACACTTACTTGAAATGGGCTAATATATTTCATAAAAGAATCTTTCATAAAGCTTCAGAAATATATTGGGTGAAGCTAGGCTATGTAGAATGGTTACATAATTTGTTGATAAAAACAGTGAAACTCATGAAAAGAAACTTTGGATGATAAAGATTATGCAAAGTCTTATAACAATTCATATTTTTAAATTGTATAATTTGATAACATATAAAATAAGGATATTTTTAGAATATTATAAAACATTTTTTAGCTTCTGAACTGTGTATTGTACCATGTAGTAATAATGGGACCAAATTTTTTATTCTTAAATTACTGTGTAGTTTTGAACTTGCATAGCAGTTTTTTTATCATAATTTTATTCCTCAAATCTTGATAAATTGTTATTATTTTGTGTTAGAATGAAATATAAATACTGTTCTTGAATTTTAATTGTGTAATATTAAATAATATAAATTTGTTATAAATAATTGATTCATTTTCCCACCATTCCCTGCACTATAAATCATAAGTAAAATATTTGAATATTGTTTTCATATGTGTTTTTCATTCATTATTCATTGTAAATGCATCTTTTCCATTCATTTTTTACTTTTGATCAGTTATATAGAAAAATAAAACTAACTTACTATTTTTTTTTTCTCCTTTATTTGTTTACATATTGAAATTGTAATGTAACAGATAATTCAGTCAAGTTTAACACAGATTAAAAAAACAGCTATTAGAAAGTGTTTCTCGTTATTTGTAAAATACTTACTTTGTTATTTATTTGTAGTGAACGTAAAAATTTTTTGTACTTTTCAATTTTCTTCTAGTTTCAGAATTGTTGGTGTATTTTTGGCATAATTTTTAAATATATGTGTGACTAAAAGCCACTTCAGGCATGGTGTACAAAACAGGTGCTTGAGTACACATGCACATAAAATTCTGCAAAGAATTGGCATTATCACTAACCAAACTTTCAACTGTTACAACTGCCTCCAATTCTGTAGCCAAACTAGTTTTTTTGTAAAAGGTTTTTCTTTATAAATACCAGATCCTTTATGGTGTTAAGATAGCCAAACAAACATTTTATGCTGTTTCATCAATAAGTTGTGAGTTTTTATAGGGATGTGCAAATTGTATCTTGTAGTATAAATTATTAATGCAGAAATTAGTGAATGTTGCAAAATTTAATTACATTTTTCTTATTTTTCTTAGTCTTGAGGATCCATTACCCCCTGGTTGGGAAATAAAACGTACACCAGAAGGGTTGAAATACTTTGTTGATCATAATACAAAAACAACAACCTTTACTGATCCTCGTCTGGCTTATCCTATTAAAGGGTTTGTATTATATTGCATGCTTTATTTATATTATAAAGATTTCTTTTCCCTAAATTTTTGGATTTTGTATTGTAAAACCAATTTTTTACAGACCAAAGGGAGCTTATGGAGTGCCTGTTGCATATGAACGAAATTTCAAATGGAAACTAACACAGTTTCGTTATTTGTGCCACGTAAGTGAAATGAAATGTCCTTATAGTAATATATGTAATGTATGTCTTTAAATACTAATTTGAAATTTGTTTTAAAACAAAACTTCTAGATCTAATAGAATTTTTTTGAAAAAAGTATTAAAATCCTTTTTTTTATGTATTAAAAAGTTAATATCACAATAACACATGTATATCAAAGTATAATATTTTTACATGTGAAGCTAATTAAACATGTGCTAATGATTGTATTGTGTAATGGATTTTCATTTAATACTGAAAAATTAACTTTTTTTATTGTAAAAATTTCATTCCAGTGTAATGCCTTACCAAGTCATATAAAAATAACAGTTTCAAGACAAAACATATTTGAAGATTCCTTTTCTCAAGTATGTATATGGCTTTGTTGATGTAGCTATTTTTTGCTTTTCCATATTGAAGTATAATTTTATTTATTTTATTAATATAACATTAATTTCTATTGTTGAATTGCAGATAATGAGAGTCCCTCCTCATGAGTTGAGAAGAAGGTTATTCATAACATTTCGAGGGGAAGAGGGACTTGATTATGGAGGAATTGCAAGGTAATAAATAATTTATATTAAAAAAAAAAGAGCTCAATTTATGGCTAAATTTTAAGTGTAGCTTTAGAATAAGTATTTTTGACTATATTAAAATATGTTTTTTTTTTTTTTGTTTGAAATTTCAGATGCACTATTGAAATTATTTTAAGTACTATATGTTTGTGTGTGTGTTTTTGTATGTATGTGTATGTATATATTTGCTACAATTTCTTATATTTTTAAAAGTACAACTTGCTTTGTTTAAACACAATTATTGCCACTAATTGTTGAAAGCTGTAAAGATTTGAATAATTCCTGTAAAATAATTCCTTCAAATTATCTGAACTAAGCAATGAGAATATTCTTAAAATTCAAAGTATAAATGCAATTTTATTCATTATTATGTTAATTACGTTTTCATTTCAGTTGTATTTTAATGCATTCTTGACCTCAAAGCAAAACTATTTAAACTGGCTATTGTGATATATTATATAAAATTACAAGATTATTAAATTTTGTTTCCTTACATTTAATTTTTTTAGAGAATGGTTTTTCCTTTTATCTCATGAAGTGTTGAATCCAATGTATTGCCTCTTTGAATATGCAGGGAAGAATAACTATAGCCTTCAGATCAACCCTGCTTCTTCTGTAAATCCAGATCATCTATTATATTTTAGGTTTATTGGTCGTTTTATAGCAATGGTATGTATTTACTTTCATATTTTTTACTTATTTTTGTATACTTCTATGCTTGTATTTTTTATTCGCACCACAAAATTGTAACTGCAATTGACGTAAAACCATTTCTTAAAAAATATTCATTTTTTCATAAAATATACAGACTTATTTTTTTCATTTGATTTGAAATTTTTAGACATGTTAGAAGGGGCAAGGAATATGTTAGAATATCATGTTTTTATTGTATTACTAGTTAATGTAATATTTTAATCGGTGATGTAGCTGTTTTTATGTGTAGTTTTGTTTTTAATAAATATTTTGCCATAGCTTTTGATGAGTGATATTTGTTTTTTAGGCATTATTTCATGGAAAATTTATATATAGTGGTTTTACTTTGCCATTTTACAAGCGAATGCTTGGTAAAAAGTTAACAATGAAAGATATAGAGTCTATTGATCCAGAATTTTATAATTCACTTGTTTGGATAAAGTAAGTTGAATTTAAAATACTTTATAACATTTATTTATGTTCATAAGAATTAACATAATTAAATAATTATTGTATCGCAATTTTCACATTTAAATGTATTATGGACAGAACTGTTATAACTGTCAAATATTTATTCCTCATGTACGTCCGTACTGTTATGATTATTTCCCTTTATAAATAAAAAAAAAATAGCTTGATCAGTCAATATTATGTTTAAATTTATGAAAATACAAGTAAACTTGTCATATCAGGATAAATTATTACTAAAAAGTGATTCAAAGAAACATTTTAAAACTGTTTGTGAATGTGTTAAGAAACATATATATTTTTCCTTTTTTGTAATTGCATGGATTATATTAATCATTCTCTTGCCAAAATTATGATGTTCAGGTATGAAATATTCATTTCTTGTGTATGATTTTTTTTTTTTTTTTTTTTTTAAGGGAAAATAATATAGAAGAGTGTGGATTAGAATTATATTTTAGTGTTGACTTCGAAATTCTTGGCCAGATCCAGTCTCATGAGCTGAAGCCTGTTGGTGGTGAAATAAGAGTTTCTGAAGAAAACAAAGATGAATATTTAAGGTTAGCTTTTGTGTACTTCTTTACAACCTTACTTCTGTTTTTTACTTTAAAATATTTTTCAAGATCTAGTAGTTCTGTTAAAAACTTTTAACGTTCATATAAAAGCAGTTCAGTTATACAATATAATTTTTTCATTTAGTGTCCAAGTCGTATTGTGTCATTGAGATATTCATGATTTTCTTTTCGATAACCTCAGGAACTTTACAATGAATAAAATTGCATAAAATTACAATTTCTTCCCAACCAAAATGAAACAGGATTGGGTATATTTGGTGAAGATAAGTGACATGAAGTGAATTAGAAATAGTGATATATAAAATAGCAGAATTGAAGGGAAAATGGAGATAGGGGATGATGGCTAGTTGATAGTTATTTGTAAATTAGATTGAAATATTGGAGTTAGTCTTTCAGATAGAAGTGAGTCTTAGTACTGAATTATGAAGCTTCCATTAGTGAGAATTGTTGGAAAATGACTTTTAATAATTCTTCAATGATGAATAAGTTATTTTATTTTGTTCTTTCACAGGGGCCACCAAACGTTTTTGATTATCGGCCCTCAAAAATTTTTAAATTCCCTTATTGCCCCCCTCTAAAAAATTATTTAAAAAAAATCTTACCTGGTTTTTTTTAAATAGGTTAAATCATTTAAGAAACAGTTAAATTTTTTTTTTTCTCTTTTGATTTTGACAAAAATTAATGGTAAGGATGTGCTTGATGACTCTTGGCTAAATTAGCAATATTTAGTTCAAAATTTGTTGATTTCAGTTTTACTTCACCTCAGAACTCCATATTCCATTTATTTCTCTTCTTTGTTAAATTAGAATATACATGACTGAAGCCAGATTCAACCATATATGAGCTTGGGAATGCAATTAAAAGGGAAATGCCGTATTACAAGTTTTTGATATTTTTGCGTAATATTTAAATTCGTACAAAATTGACTGGCAATTAAATTATTAAAAAGCATCTTTGCTTCAAGGTTAACTAATAATTCTATGACTTCATCTTGCAAATGACTGTGGTTATTTTCTACATGAGCAGAAAGTGGTGTAGTAGTCTGTTCTGGGATATCTATATTTTTAATATCTCCAAAGTGTAATTTAAATTCAATTAATTTTAATTTTTGGAGATGATTTCTATTTCCAATTCTGCATCGGTTATATCCAGTTGTCGTAAATTTTAAAAGTATTGAAAATCTTTAAGTAGCAATGAAGACTTAAACAAATTTAATTTAACTTGAAAGCTTAAAATATAATTGTTCATGCTTGAAATTATGTAATATCTATTTCTTGGTGATGTGTTTGAATATCATTGAACTTTGCAGATACATTGGCCAAATAAAAAAAAATATTGTGTTTTTTATTTTTTGCAATTCATCACTTAAGGCTGGATTAATTTCAGTAAGAAATTTTGTAACTGTTTAAAAAATTTTGCAAGCATGCACCTTTTGACAACTATTGTATTTCGGTGTGGATTAATAATTGGTTTGATATTTCATCATTTTCTTTGCAAAGCTTGTCAATTAGTTGTGATTTAAGAGGTTATACTCTAATTTGGGCCATCTTGTAACAAAATGGAGCAAGAATCATTTATCGCAAATCTGAGAATGAGAACGTATTATGAAAAATGCATATTTTAAATGGTAGAAAAAAGATACATATTATCTTAAAAAATATGCAGGAATTAGAAATTAAATAAGCCATAATCTATTATAAAAATTTTACTTCCTGCAATGTAATTAAAAATGGCATTCCAAACAGAAATTGTACATACTGTGTTGCTGTCAATAAATTTACAATTGAATAGCATTGATAATCATTCATCCACCCTTAATTGACACCCTATATCGGATCAACCCCTAATTATATTATATCGACTCCAGGGGTTGATATCGAACACTTTGTCCACTCTTGTTGTAGCATAACTTTAAATTGAAGTCTAGTAATTATTGACTATTATATTAGAAGGTAAAATTAAATAAGGAATGGACGTTACAGTATCACAATTTATTATAATTTGCCGTTCTTTTGGTTATCAGGTTGATGACAGATTGGAGATTTTCTCGAGGTCAAGAAGAACAGACAAAATCATTCCTTGATGGTTTCAATGAAGTCTTACCTTTAGAATGGTTGCACTATTTTGATGAAAGAGAATTGGAGGTGAAATAATTTAAATTTTAATACCATACACTGCAGATATTATCAAAATAAATTTATTAATATTATTTTTTGTTAATTTATAGTATTTTAAATACATTATGAAAGTTATCTTTCACACTATTATATCAACTTTTACTTAATTTAAAATTAGGCAGTGTATATACTTAAATATTTATATCTTGAGAAGAATACTTATCCTATTAAATCTTCTGATCTTATTGAATTACATTTTACGATATTTTCTCTTAACAATAAGTAAAATTTTCATCTCCAAAATTTATATATGGTAGTGCATCTTGTAAGGGAAACCTATTTTAAGAGACAATTCTGTTGATCTTTGTTTCTTTGAATAGTATATGTATATACCTCTTATATAGGGTCAAAATGTTTGATCTGATGGGTGTTCATTATTGGGAGGTATTACTGTATGCATATTACTCAAAAGGACAGGACGAACAGAATTGTCTCTTAAACAGAGGTGTCCCTTGCAAGAGGTACCACTGTATAAAATTAGTTTTTAAACTTAATGTGCTTAAAACTGTTTCATTTGAAATTTTAAAAATATTACTTATTTCTGCTTAAAACAGCCATAACAATAGTTTTAATCAAATACACAAACATATTTTTCCTTTGTACTGTTGCATATATTTATATTCTGTTTTTTTTTTTTTAGCTAATGCTATGTGGTATGCAAGAAATAGACATCGAAGACTGGCAGCGCAATACTATCTACAGGCATTATACTCGTACAGGGAAACAAATTATTTGGTTCTGGCAGTTTGTAAGGGAAATGGATAATGAGAAACGAGCTCGTTTGTTGCAGTTTGTAACTGGAACTTGTCGGGTACCTGTAGGAGGATTTGCTGAATTAATGGGTTTGTGTACTTCTCAGTTAGGCTTTTGATACTAACTTTTGCAGCATTAAATTTATGCAAACATGTGAAGCAGTTTATTTTGTTTTGTTTTTGAAACACAATACATAATGTTATTTAATATTTGCATTTAAAAAAATG
Source organism: Nephila pilipes (assembly GCA_019974015.1). NCBI lineage: Eukaryota > Metazoa > Arthropoda > Arachnida > Araneae > Nephilidae > Nephila > Nephila pilipes. The sequence goes on along the minus strand of BMAW01078509.1, from coordinate 313,808 downwards.
AAAGTTCCCCTCCTTGCATTATTTAGAGTTATAAAAGGAAACTTTAAAATGAAATTTATAGAATTCTTTAATTTTTAAGTTAAAAAAGAAGTATATGTTTGTAAGAAATAGTATATTTGTTAACTTGAACTATTCTTATACTTTTCCGAACATTGAAAGCTCATTTTAATTTTATATAGGTCTGAAATTATATTAATGTTCTGAATAGTATTTAAAAATACAATTAATTTTTCAAAGAGTAATGAGTAATGAACAAAGTACAAAAGTTGAAAAGATACACATTAACTGTGTTGAAATAATACTCCTGTGTTCTGTTTGCAAAGTATGTGTGTGCTTACTGTGAAGCAATACTAACAGCATTAGTTGTTCATCAATAAATATGGTAACATATAAAATTAAAGATTTTATGTGGGCTTTATTTCTCTTGTGCAACTCTCAAATACTCAAAGCTTCAGAAGAGCTCAACTTATGATCTATTATAAAAAGACAAGAGAGGGAAAATTTTTACTATTCTACAACCAGATTGATGTAATTATTGCTAATTTTTTCTGTTTGGGGCTGATTTTTCGCAAGGCACATGATACCTGTTTTTTTTATAGGTTTTTTTTATATAGTTATATTTAAAAAGAATGTATAGCAAAAGAATTTGTCATTTTGCAGATGTAAATTTTTAAAAATTTAGTAATGCACGTATCTTTTCGATCTGATTTTCATTTATTTGTTTCACTCATAATGTTTAAAAGTTATATATTGAATAACACATTGAAATGTAATAAATACCTACTTCTAACTAGTGTCAGAAATATTAGTTTATCACAGGCAAAGAAGAGGATTTAGTTGCCTTTACAATTTTATCATTTAACTTAATTTTATCAAAAGAAAAGTGAAACAATCATAAAAATAGATAAAAATAGACACTTGATGTATTTTATCTGTTTTTCTTATCTTCAATACCACAATAATTGGAAATAATGGGAAAGACTCCAAAGTTTTCTTATCCATAATTGAAAATGAATTATTGATTCATCTCTTAGGAAAATGCTTTATTTTGTAATGTATAAATGAATCTGAATTATTTTGATTTTATTATTTGACAAGGAAATTGATGTGCCTAACTGTATTTAATTGTAATTTAGTGAGACTTTAGTAATACTAAGTTATGAAATGTACTTAAAAATATTATTAGAAAGTATTTAAATGTTAATTTTATTTTAAAAAAAAAACCAACTAGTATTTGTTTGAAAAATAAATGTAATTTTTGCAGATCTTAACATGGAATGAAAGCTAATCAGTTTCAGTAAAAGCTGATTTATTTATATACTGTATTGATCCGAATTTAATGTAATACTTTTTGACTAATAATTTCCTGCTAAAATATTGATTTGCACTAAATTTAAAGTCTAGATAATGAAATGCCATGAATGTAACCTGTGTTTTTAATTATTTTAAATAAATATCAGACTAAATTTTCTTTGGATTCTTTTATGTGAAATGAATTGATCACATTAAATTTGTCATTGGGGGGCGCCCGGGTATCTTTATAAAAAAAGAATTGGTGTCGCATTAAACTCAGTATCACATTATATTTGGGCCAATGCAGTATATATGTATGCGTTTAAATTTGGAATCAACAATAATCTGTCATCTGAAATCATTTCAGAGTTCTGTTGGATAAGTTTCAGCTTTTTGCATTTGAGAATTATTTTAGTCTAAAATGGTTCTCTAATACATTAAGCTTACTTACTTATATGTTTAGCTTTCAGATCTTTAAGTAATAGCAAATGAATAATTCTTGTTTAAGGATTTCTTTTTTCCTGTGAATTTCTCTACCTCTTCTATTTAGGGAGTATTACATACTGTGTTATTTATTTGTAAAATTTGCATTCATAAATGCAGAATTTACTTAATATTTATTCTATTTACAGGAAGTAATGGACCTCAGCGTTTTTGTATTGAAAAAGTAGGCAAAGAGACATGGCTTCCAAGGAGTCATACCTGCTTCAATCGACTTGATCTCCCTCCATACAAAAGCTATGAGCAATTAGTAGAGAAATTAACCTATGCAATAGAAGAGACAGAAGGATTTGCGCAGGAATAAAAACAGTTTATTTTGTTCTCAAATCTCTAACATAAAATGTCTTCCGAAAGAAAATGTGATGTTTCGAGAAAGCAAGATAACTATGCATTAACTCAGCCAGATGGAACAACATCTAGGGCAGCTCATAAACACCAGCCAGGGGCATTTCTGAGTTCTGTTATAAGGGAAACAATGCTTTTAAAAGCACAACATGTGGTGGACAATGTTAACATAGATTTAAAATCAAATGAATTAATATGGTATTAAATCAAATACCAAAGTGAGATATTTTAATATGATTCTATTGAAGTAGGTGATTTTTCTCCCTTTATCTGAACGAATGCAATTAATTGCAAGTGCGTCGTCAGAAAATAAATGCTATGACAGAACAAATTTGGCTTGTTATAGCATTTAGAAAACATATCTTTAATTTAACTAAAATCAAGATTATATTGACATTCCGGAGTTATACCTATCTCTTGGATCATTTTAAGACATTCTGCTCTGTAAATTTATAATATAAATTAAATAAGCCAGACGAGAACGAAAACTGTTACATAATACAATGGCTGCTTGTATTATTCTGTAAAAATTTGTGTAATAAATATATTCTTTTCCTGATATAATTTTGAAGTGCCTTGTGGCTCAATTTCATGTATAAATCTATACTAAAGGGTGAAAATTTTATTTTATTCTTGTATAAAAATTATTGGCTGACAATTTTATTTAATGTATTCCTCTTTTTTTCCATTTTATTTTTTGTGAGTGTGTAAATATATGGAAAAAATAGAGTATTGTTGTAAGTTAAATATATGTTATATCAAATTTGGCAAATAGATATATTTTAAAAAATGATCTATTGTTTTATTTGTGTTTTTTTAAATTTCTGTTGTACAAATGAACTTGTGAATGCATTAAGCACAATTTGTAAGCATTAATAAATACAGGTAATGAATTGCAACACTAAATAACAATATAAAACAATCTTAAGTTAGTAAACATTTATTTAATTCTTAAAAATAATTGTTACTTTTCAAAGGTTTGCAATATACATTTTGGAAATTTGCAACATTATTTTTTTTTTATTTTTGAGTTAACACTGAAGAAAACTTATCTTAAAAAACAGAGAGAACAAACATAAAACAAATTTTCTCCAATATCTTAAAGCATAAAATATGAAAAGCTTATATCTGTTTTTATTCTTTAGAAAAATTTGCTTTATATTGCATATTTTATTTGAATGTAATACAAAGTATCTCCACTGTTTTTGTGCAATCTGAGTAGAAAGTTTTTTTTTTTTTTTTTAATTAGCACCCTGATTTTCCATATCAAATTTTTTTAGCTACTGTGACCAGTTTGCATGACTCAACAGTGTTATGCAAATAGTTTTGGAATTATTCTTTAAACTGGACAAGATATGCATATTAGGTAAATGAAATACTGATTAACAAATTAATATTTTTCTCCTATGGAAAAATTTAATTTGACTGGAAATTTTTTAAAACCTGAATATATTTGTAAATTTCAATTTAATAACCTTAAAAAATTGGTTGTTAATAATTTATTTTTGTATGAAAATAGATAGAATAAATTAATGTTGAAATATAAATTTCTTTGTTACACAAGGATATTTTGATATAGGATAATTATGTATATTTAATAAATCATATAATTCTGCATAGTAAATTAACTGTATTTAAATTTCATATATTTAATTACTTCCACAATCATCATTGGAGCGGAACATTATTGGTATCAATGTTAAAAATTCAAAGGAAACTAAATTGTGTTAATAATGAGGAACTTCTTAAAAAATATGTTATTTTGTGTATCTGATTTTTCTTATGATTTCTCATTTTAAAATTAACTTTAATGTTAAATGAAGTCTCAAACATTGGATGTTATAAAATGTTCTATACAAAACTTTTTTGCACCAATAAATGGGGAAAAAAATTTTACCAATGTTTTTTTTTTTTTTTTTTTTAAATAAAAAAAGGAAGTGATATTAGTATTAAAAATATAAATCACTGAATATAGTAATGAAAAAATTGAACAGTAACACACCAAACTTTTTGCATATATTGATTTCTAGTCACAAAACCCTCTTAAATCCAAAACTTCACTATTTCCACTTGTATCTGAATAGATCAAGATGCATTTAAAATCAAATCCTATGACTGGAAATTGCATAGGGGCCGTACTCCAGTCTCCTCTGAGGTTGACCTTTAATTAAGTATGAGCATCATGACCTTGAGATACCCTAATGATCTTTTACTTTTCAGAGGAGCTTATTGTCTTTGGTCAACATAATCTGAGCGATGCTTTTCTATTTTCAATCCTTTTTGTCAATGAGTTATTTATTTATTATTATTTTTACCTTTTCAAATGTCCAGATCCACGCATTCAAATCCATTGTTCGGTGTAGCACAGCCAGATTTGCCTCTTGCGCCATAAACCATTCCTTTTGCTCACTGATTCATGATGCCTGTTGACAAGAGCAAATTGTAGTAACCCCTCTTTTGTATAGGAGATGGGTTGCTAGTGTATTGGAAGAGATGCAGCCTGTATTTGCATGTGAAAGGTAGAGGCGAAACGAGCTCCGAGACGTAAATAAAATTCACTTTTATTGAAAAAGACCTGGAATTGTCTTAATGCCAATAAGAATATTAGTGAATTCTCCAGCAACTAGAAAAGTAGAGATCAATGAAAAAAACTTTACCCACTTTCTATTGCTGAACTAGAACTTAATTTATGAATTTGAAAATGAGTAGAACTGGAAAGTAGGAGAAAAGTGAGGAAACATTCTTAAAGGAAAACATTCTTCTAAGGAAAGTGCCTTAGTTTTAACATAAGATTTCGATAGAGGAGAAAAACCATTGAGGATTGGTCGTGAGGAAACATTCTGCAAAAAATTTAGAAAAAAACTATCTTTTCTTATTAGAGAAAGCAAAGAAGATGTACAATATTGCTACAGAGATTGGCATCAAGGACATTTCCGGTATGACAATATTGAACTTTAAGTAAGCCATACCTGGCTCGGAATGAGGATATTAGAGAAATACTTACAGCCGGTAAAGAATCGGAAAGACTTGTCAATTGATAACGCTGGTTTGAGCTCTTTTAAAAGCTTTGCTTGTTTTAATTATCTCACTTAAAGCTGTGCTATGGGCATTGTACCTTGTAAAATTGAACAGTCTCAAGTGACAAAGATATCTTTGGGGAATTTGTAGAAACCAGGGTTGTGAAGATTTTCCCTCGCCAAAACCTCATTTCTATATTTGTAGTAAAAGGTTAATCACCAAAGCGTTGTCCTTGAAAGGAACCAGGCAAGACCATCTGTGGAAAGAACTCTTGTGTTGTAATACTTTTTTCCTCCTTGAAATTGATTTTGGCATACCATACGTCCAGACAATCCTGGTTTCTTAATGCTGTCTGGGGTTCGAGAATTTTTTGACTGACGATGATTTTTTGATTTTAGACTTATGTGTTTAACATCTCTTTTACGGCCCTGTATCTCTTATCCGATCTTGGAGCAAGCGTTAACATTGAGTTTGACGGAGGCATGGCTATCGGTCTTGCCATAACTTTTTACTCAGTCATTTGGCGATTCAACTGGGACAATATGTTTATATTGTTTTTTGTGTATGAAGTAACTCGTCTAACTGTTGTTTGCTTTCTAGCAATCTACCCGATTGCTTAAGCTTCAAATATAACTTGCAAACTATCTGAGCTTTTTTCATTAAAAAATAATACTCCCAGCGTTTCTAAATAACAATGACAACCTTATTTTACCAAAAAAAACCTTAAACTATTACCAGATTCCAAAATATAGGCAATTTACCGCACACTCCCACCTTTAATTATACGTTAATAAATTATTTTACTACTTCTTGTGAGAAGTTTTCCTCTAAGATGACCTTCATCACCCATGCACGTGTTTTCAATCGCATTACTCTAACGGTTTTATCCTCACCTGGATAAACTTCCAGAACTGTAGCCATTGGTCTCGGTAATCTTTTCTTTAAATCATCTTCAATTCAGACAATTTCTCCAGGTTTTACTTCATAATAATTTTTTTTTTCGTGGTTGTAGTAAGATGCCTAAGAATTTACGTCGGAATCTGTTTTTTAAGTGTTGTCTAAGACCTTTTTTGTTGATATTTCAGACATTTTAACATCGTTAGTATCGAATTTATCCAAATCCGGCACCCCCACCGTCTTAGATAAATATAGATAGAGTGAAAGAAATGATGTCATTGGCATCTTCGGATAAGTTCGTAAGATGTCTGGAATTAACGACAATCATACAAGATACTAACTAACTCTTCATAGTAGAAGCAGGCATTTCCCAACACACGCCTAAGAAGTTTTTTCACCATTTGTAGAATCCGTTCCCAAAACCCACCCCCTCAGGGGGCTCATCTGAGATGAGTACGGGCTTCACAACCCCGAGGTACCTCAGTGATCTTTTTTTCCCCTTCTTCTCCCCCCTCTTTTTTTCTTTGTCATGCGTTCTGCTTTGGGGGGTTTTCCGCTTGATATTTTACGATATCAAGCGGAAAACAGTTTACTCTAACACAGTTTAAATTCTTCTGTGTGCTAACTTTTGTGCTGCGAAAAAAAATAAATAAAAATAAAAAATGGGAAAAAAAATATAAAAATATTTAAAAATAAAAAAAAAAATCTGTGGTGTCTACTAAAACACTAAACGGCCGACGGCGTATCAATGCTGATCTCCTGCGTGACTAGCTCGGGCAATACGGGGCCCCAGTACCCCTCATGCGGAGGTACCTAGTGGGAGACCGCATGGGCGTGATTGGAAAAGGCCCTGGTTGGGGAAGGGTGTGCGAGGAGAGGAGTTGAGTGCGCCGTCGGTTACAGTTTCGGAACGTCATCCTATAAAATGTTCCTAGAGGGAGAGCATTGGTAGCGTATGGCTGGATGGTGTGACCTCCCGCCCATTTCGAGAAATCCTCCTTGGACTGTGCCTCTGCCTAAGCACGAAATGGGGGCAGTTCACATTGTCCGGCTGGAACGAATCTCTCCGTCGGTTACTCATTTCCGCGTTAGGAAAGGGTGGGGAGATGGGGTCTGGCGGAGGCCCCATCGAACTAGAATTTTTTCCGTGAATTTTTTTTTTCTTATAAAACACTATGGATACAACTCAAGGAAAATCGTTTTTGGCTCCCAAAGCAATCAAAAATTCTTTTTCAAATGGTGAAACATGGGCTGACCGCGTGGAACGCCATATTTTGAATAATAATGAAGAGGAACATACTCAATCTGCAGACGTACGTAACAATTCAAATTTCCGTTTTTTCTTAATTAAACGAGAAACTGAGACTTTTGCTCTAATATCGCCCTTTTTAATACAAAAAGGAATTCAAGGGATGTTAGGAACCGTCAAAGATTTAAAGAAGCTGCGTTCTGGTGACCTCTTAATTGAAGTCAACAATTCAAAACAAGCAGAACAAGATTTGAATATCAAGACCTTGGGACCTTATCCTGTAATCACTTCACCGCATAGGAATTTGAATTATTCCCGTGGCGTCGTATCGTCAATTGATTTAATGAATGTGCCAGAAACGGAGATTTTGGAGAATTTGCAAGACCAGCAAGTTTGTGGTGTCCGGAGGATAACGATTAGGAGAGATGGAAAGGTGCTTAATACTAAGCACCTGATCTTGACCTTCTCGAATCCTACCCTGCCACAAGCTGTTCAGGCTGCATATCTCCGACTCCCTATCCGACCATACATTCCAAACCCTCTCAGGTGTTTCAATTGTCAGCGATACGGCCGTTCAAAGAACGCGTGTAGGGGACAATTGACATGCGCTCGCTGTACAGCAACAAGGCACGATAGTGCTTCCTGTAACGCTGCAGAGAAGTGTGTCAATTGTCAGGGCAACCACCCTGCATACTCTTGTTCTTGCCCTAAATGGGCAGAAGAAAAAGAAATTACTACGGTGAAGACGTTGCAGAATTTATCTTATCCCGAGGCTCGCCGTGTAGTTGCTTCCCGTACTCCTATACAGGGAAAAAGCTACGCAACGGCCACCCAAACAAAGAAAGCTTCTAAATCTACTCAATTTCCGGAACCTCTTACTTCCACTCAACCTAACACTAAGACACCATAAAAAAAGAAAAACGTAAAAGTTCTCAAAACCTCATCAACTGCTAAGACTAATACTTCGCTACAAACAAAAAAAAATAAATGTTATTAAAACCCCTTCCTCTGCTAAGGCTAATCAGGCTAGGTCATTGGCCAGGTCAAAGGCTTTGCAGAGACAAAAACTAAAACTTGCTTCGAAGAACAGCGTTCCTCGGAAAAAAAAACAAGGGTCATTGACGGGGATGCGGTGATATTACACCCATCGCCTGAAGATTATGACTCCATGGGGGTCCTGGAAACGGAACCATCCACTTCCAGTGCGCCTATTTAATGGCTTTTGTTTCCTGGAACTGCCGTGGTTTACGACCCAGACTAGAGGATCTCAAATCCGTGATATCTACGCACCAACCTGTCTGTGTTGCTCTTCAGGAAACTTTTCTGAAGAGTAATATGACAACCCGAGTGCGTGGATATCATTGTATACGACGGGATGTTGATGTCGCATCACCTTCCTCTGGAGGTGTTTGCATTCTGGCATCACAGAACTGTTCTCATAACGTCGTTACACTGACCACATCGTTGCAGGCTGTGGCTGTGCGAATTCACACTCGCACTTTAATCACAGTCTGCTGCATTTACCTGCCACCAAACGATGTTGTGTCACAAATGGATTTAGACCAACTAGTCGAACAGTTACCAGCTCCCTTCCTTCTGCTAGGTGACTTTAATGGACACAGCCCTCAGTGGGGGTATGATGGTACAAATTCTCGCGGTCGGCAGATCGAGCGATTGATCTCTGATCACAGTCTCTGTCTGCTGAACACCGACGAGAAGACGTATTTCCATGCTCCCACTAGGACATTTCATTCCCTTGATCTAGCCATTTGTTCACCAACACTGCTACCGTCGTTGAGTTTAGAGGTTCTGAATGATCTCTATAATAGTGATCATTTCCCTCTCCTGATCTCCCAGGTTCATGGTAGTGGGGTGCATTTACGTCCTCCCACTTACCGCTTCAACCGGGCAGATTGGGATTTATTCACACGGTTAGCAGTTATTACCGGTACAATGGTTCAAGATCGAGATGTTAATGACTCTGTCCGCAATGTCACTGCCTCTATCGTGAACGCTGCTGATGCAGCGATACCGAAGAGTGGAACATCACAGAGGAAGATGAGTAAACCATGGTGGAATAAGGAATGTCAATCCTTCTACCGGGGACAAAGGAAATTGTGGGATATCTTCAGACGGTATCCCACAACCGAAAATCTCATAGCCTTTAAAAGGGCAAGGGCGATTGATCGCAGAGTAAGGCGACATAGTCAGAGGGAATCATGGATCAGGTATGTCTCTTCCATCACATCGTCTACCACAAGTCAACAGTTATGGAGAAAGGTAAGAGCTGCAAACTCCCTGTATCGAGAATTTATCATCCCGATACTGTAAACTGCAAATGCTGTGCATTCTTCACCTGTCGAAGTGGCCAATGTCATTGGCCACTCTTTTGCTAGTGTGTCAAGCTCCGATTCATATAGCGCTACATTTTTAACGACTAAGAATCGTTCTGAGCAGACACCTATCAACTTCAGGTGTCGGCAACCACTCCCTTATAACTGCGACTTTGACATGTGGGAATTGAGAAAGGGTCTGTCCTTATCTAACAATACCAGTCCAGGCTCTGATGGTATAACATACGATATGCTTCGCCACTTGAACGAGGATTCACTTGTCAGTCTCCTTTACCTATTCAACCGAATATGGCGGGAGCATGTGTTTCCTAGTTAGTAGCAGGAAGCAATCGTTATTCCTGTTCTGAAGCCTAGTAAGGATCCAAAGAACCCTCTGCACTATAGGCTTATCGCTCTGACGAGTTGCCTGTGTAAGACGCTAGAACGTATGGTCAATGCCCGTCTCGTTTATCAAATGGAAAAGGATCAATGCATTCCTACGTTTCAGAGTGGCTTCCGTAAAGGAAGATCCACAGTAGATAACATCCTTCTACTCGAAAGTCAGATTCGTTCTTCTTTTGTACGGAGGAATCATTTGGTTTCTATTTCCTTTGATATCGAAAAGGCATATGACCGTACGTGGCGCTATGGGATTCTGCGCACTCTATACGATTATGGTCTGAGAGGCAATTTGCCTCTTTTTATTAAAATGTTTCTCTCTTTTAGATCATTTAAAGTACGGGTTGGAAATGTTTTATCTTCATCTTTTATTCAATTTGAAGGAGTTCCTCAGGGGAGCATTTTGAGCCCCACTCTTTTTATTTGTCACATTTCTCCCATTCTTTCTCATTTGCAACCATCAGTTCATGGTTCATTGTATGTTGACGATCTGCAGATTTCCTGCGAAGGATCGTCAATGCGTATCATTGAGCGACGACTTCAGACCGCAGTCAATAACCTGGTTACATGGTGTGATGCTAATGGGCATAGTATTTCTCCCAGTAAGAGTAGTTGCGTGCATTTTTGTAGGAAACGGGGTCTCCATCCCGATCCTGACATTCGCATCCGTAATACGTCTATTCCAGTCGTCCCTGATGTCCACTTCCTCGGAGTAATTTTCGACCGCAAACTCACTTTCCTTCCGCACATTTTACATCTGCGGAGGAAAGTGAGAAATCCCTAAATATCTTGAATGTGTTATTCAACACCTCTTGGGGAGCGGATCGAACTTCTTTACTCCGAGTGTATAGTCGGCGATTCTATCTCGGATAGACTACGGATGCATCGTCTACGGATCTGCCTGCAAAACTATCTTGCGGAAGCTTGACCCAGTCCACCATAATGCTCTAAGAATCTGCTGTGGTGCGTTTCGAACGTCACCTGTGCAGAGTTTCTATGTCCTTTGTAACCAGCTACCTTTGGCTTTGCGGCGCCTGAAACTGTCGCTCTATTATCACTTCAAAATGACATCTCTTTCATCTCACCCATTGCAGAATATCATTATCAGCCCGTCTTTAAGGAGATTATATAGTGCTCGACCTTCCTTCATCCGTCCTTTTTCTGAAAGGGTGAAAGACATCATCGAGGAACCAGCCTACATGACTTGGGTATTCAACAACGAAATTTTATTAAATTTCCTCCTTGGAATGTGCCAAGATTTACTTTCCATAACCCTTTTGCTTCATTCAGCAAATCCAACGCATGTCCCATTGTTCTCCAGAGAATCTTTGTCTTCCATCGCTGTCAGTATGAGGATTTTATTCCTATATACACGCATGGATCGAAAGGAACTGGATATGTCGGCTGTGGTGTCGTTTCAAATGACATCAGGCACAGTTACCGGCTCGACTCTTCCTGCAGTGTCTACACTGCCGAAGCTGTCGCCATCTACTGTGCCCTGAAATTTGTCGAGAAATCCAGTTCTTGAAAGTTCGTTGTATATACTGACAGCAGGAGCGGCCTGGAAACATTGGTACATCTGGACGATCGAAGTCATCCTATCGTGGTTGAAATTGCTGACATTATTTGCCAGTTTTATAGCAGGGGTTATGTTATAAAATTATGCTGGATACCTAGTCATGTAGGTATTTTAGGAAATGAACAAGCGGACTCGGTTGCACGTTCGGCAACGAATCCTCTAAAGCTTGCAGTCCCATTTGAGGACATACGACGTCACATTTTAATGCTCATTCATCAGACATGGCAGGAATCTTGGAGTCTCCAGACTAATAATAAATTACACTCGGTGAAGCCGATCATTGGAGAATGGCCTGTATTTCCAATGCGAAGAGCTGATGTCAGATTGACTCGCCTTCGCATTGGACATACTAGACTTACTCACAAACATTTTTTGTTTGGAGAAGATGTCCCCGAGTGTCCTTCCTGCCATGTCTCTTACTCTATTCATCATATTTTAATTGACTGTCCGGTGTTTGATCATCATCGCCGGACTTTTTTTCATTCTTCAGTTTTAAACCTTTCGGACTTGGGGGGGGGGGAAAAACCCACCATAATTTATTTGTTTTCTTAAAACATATTGGCCTTTTACACCAAATTTGAAATTTTACCTTTTATCCTGTTTCTTAAATGCATAAAATTTTTATGTTTTTAAAATACATTTGAATTGATTTTAACGAATGTTTGGCGCAGCATAGCCTACTTTGGCTCTTGCGCCATTAAACCCTACAGTCACTCACTCATTCCCAAAACCCACCCCTCCAGGGATGAACTTCCACGTTATTCTTTGGACAGAAGCTTCTTTTTCGATCACATCCCAATCCAGTTTTTGTAGCAAATTTTCAGCGCCTACAAAGTTTATGTCATTATCGTTGTAGATAACTTTAGGTCGGTCTCATCTGACTATGAACCTTCCAAGACAAAGGAGGAAAAATCTAGTAGTAAGTGACAATACCAGTTCGAGATGTACTGCACGGTACACCGTGCAGGTGAAAAGAACTATTTAAAATTTTTCACTTCTCTTTAGAGTAAGTGGTCTAGCCAAGTTCATTCCACTCACCTCAAATGCTGAAGATTCTTTTTTTCTGCCCTGAGGCAAACCTACAGGTTATGTCTCTATGTTTCTGGAACTGTACTTCTTGAATATCAAACATATGTTAATTTATCTGCGAATGATTCTCCTACCATTTATAACCCAGAATTTTTCTCTCCATTTTGACAACAGAATCTGTACTGCATGAGAGTTTTCAAAATGAGCCTCTCTGATAAGAAACTCCAATAACCTATGTTTTTTCGGAAGAAGAATTATCTAAAATTTTGTAAATTATACTTCTCAATCAGCTTTGTTTTAAACTTTAAAATACTCTCCTTATCTCTAAAGACATTGAGGGTCTTTAAGCCTTTAACTGATTCTTCTCTGTGAAAGACTCTTCTTAAATCATCTGAATAATCTTTTTCTTCTGCCTCATTTATTTCAAATATAGTCAAACATCTTTTTTTCTGCATTCTTTAACGGTCTTAGAATTATGCTGAAATCTTGAGATCCACCCCTCAATTCTAATGATTTTAGTGTACCTGAAAAACCGAGAGAAAAGACTTACAATAACAGGAGAGTTGTTTACAAGACTAATTGATTTAGAAATTTTAATAAGAAGACAATCCCTTCGTTAATGGGATCATTCGGTTCTGGCCACAAATCCTCTCATAAATATAGCCATGAGGGTCTCTCTCACCATTTAGATTTCAGAAGCTTCAAAGCGGAGCATCCAAAATCAGCGGGGTTTAATGGTCCCTGGACAAATCTCCAAACGTCAATATTTGACAGTTTTAGAATTTCTTTCACTCGATTGACGACGAAAATGCTCTGAGGTTCGTCTCATTTCATCCAGTGAAGAACTGTGGCGAAGTCGGTCCCAAACTGTGTTTTTCCGTTTACCATGTTTAAACTCTCTTTTACAACTTTTGAGAGTCTTGCACCAACAATGGAACAATGCAACAGGCAAGCAGCTCTAGTCTCGGTATAGTAATGGGTCTTAATGGAGCTATTCTAGACTTATCAGCTAGTAGTTGTACAGAGGTTTTATCAACTGACTGACATCGGAGACAAACAACCGATGCATATGTAATGCTTCTAGCATCGTAAAATACGTGAAAGCTAAAGGAAAATACATTGCTAATAAAAAAAATTTCTCAGAATGTTTACAAGATGTAACATTTTTATATCGTCTGTCCATTTCAGAAGTTTTCCTTTCCTATCCGTGGATACTTAAAAATCCCAACTCCTTTTCGATTGCCAACTCTTTTGCAATATCTTAGGTTGCAAAGAGATTAGGCAAGTAAAACCAATTGGATCAAAAACTCTATTAGCATAAGATAAAATCACTCGGCCAGTAATTGTATCTGTAGGCATTTCACTAACGAATTATCACAAAAAAGCACATCTTCTGATTTTCCCCACAAAAGTCATAAAACAGGAATTGGTTTGGGATCTTTTTATGAAATTACTTCTCCTATGAATTTCCGACCTCTAAGGTCAGACTTGGCTTGTGCCATCAGCTTGATTGAAACTTCAATAAAGTGACACAGTTCCTGCTCTGAATTTACCAAAGTGACACAATTGTAGACATAAAATGAACTTCACAGCATTATCATAATAAAGGGTAGATAAATACTGGCCCAAATTATGATGGATGACAGCACTCATCCATCATAATTTGGGCCATAGAAAAGGGCTGCAATTAAAGCCAAAAACTACTCTGGCATGCTGATAAATTCTAGTAGAATCTTGGGTCTTATTTTTCGATCACAGAAATTTCAAGTATTTTATACACTAGGTAATTCAAATGTGTGAGTTTCTAAATTTCTCTCTTGAACATGATTTTGGATTGTTCTGAATTCCTCAACTTTTGGGGGGAAATTTTTTAAACTATTTCTTTTATAGTCGCCTTTGAGCTCGTATTTTATCAATTTCATCATATTTTCAAGAGTTGCTCTTGGATCTTCAATATTATCTAAGATAATTGGGGGAAGGTTTTTTTTAGCTTCCTCTTTCAATACATCGGGGAATTCTAAATCGTATTCATCATTAATATTAGTTTTTTATTTTTCGTTTTGTCACTACTTACTGCTTGAGAAATGACAGCGTCCGTATCAGAGATGAAATCTTCATTGCTCTCGATATCTGAATCTTCATCAGAGAGCTCAGAATATTTGTTATTTAATGGAAGGTTAAATTCCTGTTTTCTTAATTTTTTTTGAGATTGTATCAGTAATTCTTTTGGGAGAGTTTAATTTTCTTTTGCTTTTTACTTCGTGAAATTCATTATCTATATTTACAGTAATGATGGTAGGAGTTGATTTTAATTTTGAAGTGGTTTCAGGAGCTAGGTTCTTAAGTAGAGTTTCAAATTTTTCGTTAGCTTCCTGTTGCAATTTTTCCCTCTGTTTTATTTTGATTTCTTGGTTGGAGATAGTAATATTTAGAATTTGATTTTTATGTTTAAGATTATTCATAATATCATCTTGGGTTGTGGTTTCTATTTCGTTTTCTAGTATTTTAAGAGTTTTGAAAACATTGGGTGGGCAGTCCAAACATGAACCATTTTCAACAGAATCAATAAATTTTTTTAAGAAGGGGAGAATTTGATGAAGTGTGCCTAAATTTTGATTAGAGAAAAAATCATTACAGGCTTCAGGAGTAATTATCGAGTCACCGAAAATGGCACTTTCCTTCTCTGGTTTCTGTAGTCCAGCAACAGTCGATTTGAGTTCCAGGTAGCTTGGCATGGTAGTCCACAGGAATGAATCCACAGCAATCAGATAGAGACGAATGCCAGTCCAGTGGACTCTTTACTCAGTGTCACATTGAAGTCTTGATTTTTTTTTAAAATTAAAACAAACATATTAAAATGTGCTAAAATTTTTATGAATTAAAAAAAATAGTCCTAAGAACGCATAAGGTTCAAAGGCCCTTAGCGCCCACTAGCACGCTAACCTACCAATTAGGGTTAGCATATGAAAGTCCAAGAAAAAGAAAAAGAAAAAAAAAAAAAAAAAAAAAACAGTCAAAATAAAGGTGTTGCAGTTGCACGCTCGCGAGAGAGAAAATGGCACCAACCATTCAAAACTGCATTGCAAATGTAACTGTAACTATGAAGTACTGTTTATTTACGTTTGATAGAGTCTGAGCGGAATTTTTAAGATTTCTGATTGAATGAATGTCTTTTTAAGCAGTCATTTAAAATAATCAGTTGCTGCATTTTTTTTTTTCGTGAATCAACCTTAATTTTTTTTTTTCGTGAATCAACCTTAATTTTTTTTTTTTCGTGAATCAACCTTAATTTTTTTTTTTCGGTTCGCTTTTACAATATCCCTTTAAAAGTCAAAAGTATGACAGAGACATCGAGTAACTATGAATTTACTAGAGAATTGGAAGTTGAGACAACAGGAATCGAATTAAAATTACTTCAGTATTCTGTGGGAGATGTAGGTTCCGTTGTATGGGATGCTGGAATTGTGCTAGGAAAGTATTTAGATAATCTTCATGGCACTCAAAATATTTTAGATGGAAAAATAGTGATAGATATTGGATCCGGAACTGGCGTCGCTGGACTGTTTGCTGCTGCTCTTGGGTAAACTACTTTTATAATAAAATTAGAGTTGCAATTTGAAATGCTTTATGCTTATTTACTTTCCAGTGTTTTCCGAAGACTTATTAATGTTGTAACAATTACCACTATTATTCATATAACTAGACCCGTGTAGTGACCGAAGAATTGTCCCACTGTAGCTCATGCATGTCGGAAAAGGCGATTAAAATGGGTATCTAGTGTCTGGGGCTACAACTGGGCATCCTGCCCTTCGGAATTATATCAGGGACCCGTACTTGCTTTCTTTAGGTAGGTACGAGCATCATTACCCCCAAACGATCTTTTTCTTTTCCATGGGATTTGTTGTCTTTGGTAAGCACGGGTGTCGGACCCCCGGGATACTCTAGCTATCCTTCTCTATTTTCGACTCTCCTTCTTATCAAACATAATTTTAGTTTTTTTCAATTTTTTCTGATGTCTAGATCATTGTTTTGCACTATACTAGTTTTGCTCTCTTCATCTTACCCTGTTTGGTGCAGCATGACCATATATGGCTCTTGTGTCTTTACATGTATTATCACTCATTCAAACATCTAGATCATAGAAATACTTTGTTTGGTGCAGCATAGCCACATCTGGCTCTTGGGCCATAGCACTTCATCATCACCTTCATATTCATATAATTATTGTGATCCATTGCATGCTCAAAAAGTAAGGGATTTTTAATGAATTTCTTGAAGGTGCCATGGATATTTTTGATAAGTGTGTGTTGTTTAGCGATCCTTCTCTATTTTCGACCCTCATCTTCATCAAACTTTTACTCTTTTCCCCCCCTCGTTGCTTTTCAAACATCTCAATCACAATTACACCTAGTTTGATGCAGCATAGCCATGCCTATTTCTTGAACCTTTAAATTTCCCTCTAACTTCATCACTTGCAATGTGTTGCTTAGGGAAATATCAGGCCTTTTCACTACTATTTTTAGAATTGATCCACATTAATATTTCTCTCTTAAATGACTATCATTTAATATCTCAAAATTGTACCCAGTTATATGATGCTGCTCATGTATGTTGGGAAATAAATTTGATATCAATGCGTGAATTTTTTTTTGTATTAAGTTTTCATATGAATATTTCTTTATAAAATTGAGTTGTATACCATTGTAGTTTAATCAGGTTAATATTACACTACTACAGTATCCGGCCAAATTAATTATTCCAACATAAAAAAAATTTCAACCATAACCTTTTTTTTTTAATATATGTATAGAAAATTATTTAGTTTACTTAAAACTAATAGTAATCAAACTACACAGAAAATGTACATCATATAAATTAAGGGTACTTTTCCATTTCGTAGGTGCAAGGGATAAAGTTACCAAAAACGATGCCAAACTGAAGATGTAATTACTATGTGTTGTCACCAATAAATTCTGCTTGGTGAGATTTGCTTGGTAAAATGGAAGAGTACTAAATTAAGTAATAAGTGTTTCACAAACAATTTAATATTATTGAGAATTTTTTTTTTTTGCATATTTAATTTGAAAAACACTTTCTTAAGAAGCAAAAGCCTGCAAACAGATAATTTTGGCTTATAATATTTTCTTTAAATGGCTGTTGGTAGGAAAAGAGTGTTATTCTTTAATATGGAAGATGTAGCTAAAAAAAGACAACTGTTATTGATAAATCAATGGATGAATACAATAAATGTAAATTTTACTAATGTTTTAGACATGTAATTGATGTTTATTCATTGTTTTTGCTTATAGATATTTATTCTTGTGTATTTTGAATTAAAATTGATCAAAACAAACATAAAAATGAATAATATATTGTTTAAAAAATAGACATGTAATAAACAAAGAAGCTTTAATGTGTATTATTGTTTTGCTACATATGTGTTTTTATATGATCATAATTATAAATGGTACTTGTGTATTATAGCGGCATCCGAAGATTAATCGCCAAGTGTCTAAGAAATATCGTCAAGTAGGTTGTATAAAAAAATGTGTTTTAAAAGTTTGGCGACGCTTTGGCATAATCGTAATTTGATGGGCGCTGCTATAACCGACAAATACCTCATAATTTAATACATATAGGCTATATTGGCTATTCTTGATGGTGTGGCATTGACATATATGATAATTTCTAAATATTTTTTATATTATTTAAAGGCTGTTTATATTGCTTAATGTTTTGTTGCAAAATTCTGTGTCAAAACTCATTTTTAGATGGATGGGATGCATATAGGTGGAATGACTGAAAATGATCCTATATTAAAATAAATTTTGTAGTTACAACATTCATAAATTTATGATGCTGCAATTTTGAAATATTTTATGAATATGTCACTTATTTTACTTAACCTTAATATCAGTTGAACATTAGAATGTATGAAACAATGTAATGATATATAATTTAAACTGAAAAAAAAAAAGTGTTGAAAATGAAAAATAAAATGAGATTGAAAAATAAAATATGTTGTTTTTTGTAGAATAGTAAAGTAAAAATGTGATATCAACTTGAAAGCATTTCTCAATTTTAAAAAAATGTGCTAATGTTATGTTCGATTCCTTAATATTAAGCTAAATAAACCTTGAGAAGGTTTTCGTTCAGTTCCATTTTCTGAATGATTTCTGTGTGTGATATTGTAATATATTTTGAAGAACATTGTATTTCTATAACTACTTCATTATTGATATATTAATACACTTATTATAACATAATTTTATGATATTAATATCCTGATGGCATGATAGTAGAAAAATAGTTTTAAACGCTTTACCTTTGAAAAATTATTTTGATGGATAATAGATAATGACTCATCATATTAAACATGCTTATATAGCTGTATGAAACTAAAAGAAAGCTAATATTTCAGATGCCATTGTAATAAAATAAGTTAAAAAATAATTATTTTGTCAAACAAACACACACACGCACATATTTATGTAAGTTCTATATACAGTTTAATATGACTTTAATTAGACAAAATAAAACTGACCAAGTTCATTTTTAAATATCAGGAAAATTATGTGATTCTGTTATTACCTTTGTAATTCCTCAGTGTTACTAGCATTCTTGAAGAGAAATACAATAAATATTGAACGAGGATATTTCACAGTGTTTAAGTTTAAAATACATAACATATAACAAATTCAAAAGTAGTTTTTATTTGTAATTTAAATATGACAAAAGAAAAAAAATCATTACTGAATTGAAAAAATAAATAGAAGTATTTTCTGATCATCTATACTTCCACCATAAACTGCAACTCTTAGTGACTTTACGAAAATTGTTTGTTTATCATTTGCTACAATTCATAAGTATAGTTTTGTTCATAAAAATTAATAAATAAACATTTTATGTAAGAAACTAAAGTGGAAAGAAAAAAAAAATGATAATGTTGACTTTTTTTACAGCTGAAAGGAAATGTTTAACAATTGCCTTTAAAATGTCTAGAACTTAGATTTGTTTATAAAGAACACATGACTATTTTAGAACCAATTTAGATCTGTATTTCCAATTTTTTTATTGCAATTTGTGGCTCTATATTTTCACTGAGCTCACTTATTTAAGAGGTACAACATTAAAAAATACAAGTTTTCCATTTTTTTTTATTGTTTTACAAATAACAAAGGCTGCAAAATCATATTTTATGAGAGATTCAATTCTCTCTTTCCCCTTTAACCAGTGAATACCATAATCCCATTAAGATTTTTTATGACTGGAGAAACACACACCTCCAGTTGTATAATGATATTCAATTTTATAGCAATTAGATCTATGTAGTATATGCATGATTGAAATTTGTTCTATTGTATTACATCAATTTGAGATTGTACTAAATATACTGAATATTAAGATCTCGGATGTGTGTGCACATAATCAGAAAATAATTAAAATTATTGACTAAATCAAGAACATGCATTAATGAATTTTCCTTTCAAATTTAGTTCAGAAGTCATCCTGACTGATTTGCCAGAAGTTGTTCCTTTGCTTGAAAAGAACATTGAAACAAACAAAGCTCTTTTGAAAGGTGCTGCATCTGCATCTGTTTTGGAGTGGGGAAAGTTTGAAAAGAATTTTCCAATACCTGATTTGATATTAGTATCTGATTGTATATATTATGAGATGGTAAGTGTGTATGTATGTGTGTGTGTATATATATATATATATTATATTATATTATATTATATTATATTATATTATATTCATTTATAAAATGGCTTTAGCAAAAATTAAAATAAATTTGGATTTGGGGTGGAAATAGACCTGGCAGAATTTTTTTAATAATCCAATTAAAATATCAATTGCACATTCTCTATGTATTGTGTATTTATTTACTAGAAATAAGGAAAATAAACATAAACAATTCAAAACAGATTCATTTTATGTATTCTGAACAAAATCTCTTGCAGCAGTAGACATGTTTCTAATTGAAAAGATGCATCTTTCTAAAACAATATTGGAACAAAATTTATATTCTTAAATAATGTGGGAAATATATATGTCAATGAATTTACATTCATAAATAACTGTGTATTACTCTTTAGAATAATTAAAGTTGAAAAGATGATAACTGAATAGGTTAAAATTGTATATGTTATTATTATAAAAATTAAAATTGGATTCATATGTCTTTTTCATCTGATAGTACTTCAAAAATTTTCTCTATGAGATAATGCTCCAGTATGTTGAATAATATAATCAGAAAGTTGGGAGATTCATCCCTTTGCATCTGATGCAAAAATAAGTTCAGATGTTAGAGTAATTTTTTTAAATCAATTTTCTATGAAAGAATGATTAGACAATTAGAAAATAATAAATGCATGCCAATTGAATGATAATGTTGGCTTTAGTTTACTGTGTTTTGATTTGTGTATGATTTCCTGTATACTTATTTCTGTAGATTTGCCATTTTTTTACAGACCTTTGGCAAGTCCTCTTACTCAGTTGTTATTAATTATTGTGTTTCTTATATTTAACATATTTCTTTTCAAATTATAAGTTGAAATTAAATTTTTTTTTGAAAATAATTTTTGAATTTTAATATTAGTTAGTTGATTGTTAAAAGTGAATGATTTTTTTTAATAATGTTGTTTCATTTTTTATAATCTTTTTTATGATACACTTTTGAATACACCATATATATATAATTTTTTTTTTACTTTGTAGTATTACATCACTGTTTAATTATTTGAATTTTTTTAGATGCAATTTATATTTACAATTCGTGAGTAATGTTTGCGAAACTCAATTTTATTTCCTAATGTTCATTTTCAAACTTAAGGAATATCCAGTTATTTAAAAACAATTGTTTTAGTTGTACAAGTAAGAAGAGGACCATGCTATTTTTTTTTATAAGGATATTAATATTAATAACAAAATAGTATAAAGTATATCATAATAAGAATAATCTGCTCTCATTTTTAATATAAAATGAAAAATTTCAGCATTTTCCATATTTTAAAAATATTTGCAATTTAAAGACAATATGCTTCAAAAATATTTTTTACTTCATTTCGTTTTTTTTTTTTTTTTTTTTGTCATGTAATGCTTGAGAAAGATATTTATAAAATTACAGATGTCCTGAAGCTCTTAAATGTCCTTCAAACATCAAGGTTATATTCATGTTTTAGCAGAGAATATCTGTTGTGATAGAGGATATAGCTTCAGTGGTCCTCTTTTTCAAAAGGCCCAAATTTCAAACTTGAATGAAATAAATTTGTGTTTTCACATAACTCCAATACGTATTTATTGGGACTAGGCAATTCACCCTTTTTATCCAATATGGAAGGAAATGTTTCATTTAGAAGATCCTGCACTATTGTGTCAAAATGTGATAAAGCTTCATTTGACTGGAAAAGGGAATTCTCCAGTATTTAGGATGCTGCATTCTTTTCTCTTCCAGATAGATGTTCTGCCTTATTATTTTTTCAGTAAAAAAGAAAGGGCCAGTAATTCAGTCTCATTAAATAATGTATTTCACATTAACTTTTTAACTGTAAATTTAATGTTTATAAGGGTGTGTGGAGGTCGTATTTCTTGGCATTTTTGTGGAGTGCCCAACTCTTTAAAAGACATCCACATTTATTTTTTCTGGCTGTGGTAGATACTTGTTCATACAGCTTCAATTGTTTCATTAGGCATAAATGGTCATCCAGGACATGTTTGCTTCAGTAAGCTGGTTCTTTATTTCAATTGTTTATTCCATTGGTAAATGTTATTTTCATGTGAGTGTCTTCTCTTGTACTAATGACAGTATTCATTTCTAATTTGTGCAGCTGGAACCATTATGTAAAAAATGTAACCTTTTAAAAGAAAGGATCATTGAAGTAGTCTCGTCTATAATGCAGGATATTCTTTGTTGTGAACAGGAAGAGATTTAATATTCATTCCAACATCTACAGGTAACTAAGGAAGCAGACATCAAAGTCTATTGAACAGGTAGGAAACTTGGGGGAGGCAACAGTATTTAGTTCTGAAGCTATAACCATTTAAAACTACATCCATTATTTATGGATACATTGTATATACCTTATGTATGATTAATTACTTAATTTTTATTCCACTGTAATTAATTATTCAGTATTTAAAAAAAAAACATTTATTTTAAATCTTCAATTTCATGTGCATAGTCTTATGATTTGCATGACTTTGACTTTAATTAATTTTTTTAGTCTGTGAAGAAACTTGTTCCAACATTAGTTGAATTATCAGATTCAAATACTGAAGTATTAATATCATATGAAGACAGAGTTTTGGGTAATAAAAAGGAACTTTTGAAGAATTTTCTTGATGTGAGTATCATAATGTTATTGAAATTTGGTTAATACATGTTATATAGAAATAATGAAATTTTTTCCGTTAATCATTACTTAAAAGTATTTTGAAACACACCAAAATATTGAATCGTATGTGTCTTATAAATATAACTACAGTGATAGCTTGTTTAGTAGGATTAATTGAGATTAGAGCCAATCTGAGATATTTAAAATCTAGGTTAGTCAGAGAATGGGAAAAAATGAAATAAAAATAAAATGTACCAATGGAAAATCATTTTTATAATGAACAAATCAAGTATGAACCATATTTATAAAACATAAAGGTGTCCACTGTGTAAACTGTAAAAGTATACTTAAAATTGTAGCATTGAATTTTCTATGTAGATAATGCAGCATGGTAGTCATTTGTTATTGGTGATAAGAGATATAACTAATTTTTGTGGACTTTGCATTGAATATTTGTAAAGTCTCCTATCCACTTTATTTTCACGTATTCATTGCTGTTAGAAGATTTTATTAAAGAATAATTTAATTGGAAGAAACAATTAAATGTTATGAAAATTCGTAGATCTTTTACCAAATTAAAAAACAAAGCTACTGGTACACCAATCAGGTTTTAAGTTGGGTCTGGGGTCTGACTCAACGAGACTCTACTGTATTTTGAAATTTTCATTTTTCACTTGTTAGTTTCATATTTGTTCTATTGATATTAATTCCTTAATCTTTATTTTTATTACGTATAAATGAATATGGCATTAAATATTGCCATTAAATACTTAACTGAATGAACAATTCTGTTTTAATTTAGTATGTATGGTTTTTAATTTATTAATTAGTAGATATGTTTCATATTTGCATTCAGAGAAAATTTAAAAATGTACTTTCTTTTTTTGGTCTCTCTCTCATTCTCTCACACATACACTGGTCTTAGCATTCATTATAAATTTATCTAGGAGAAGACACTTTAAAATTATAAATTTTTTGATGAATTTCTCTAATTTTATATCTTACACATGTATAAAACTTTAATCTTTAATTTCGTTACTAAGAATTTACTACCGATTTCTTAGTTTTCTGCATCATATTTAATATATTTTAAGTGTCATTTTTCATGAAGTTCTGTAAATGTTACAAAATTTTCAATTGGTTATGTCTTCTGATAACTGCAATTTAAGTCCAGAGCTTTATCATTTGATTTTTCCTCTCTAATTTTCTAATATTAACTTTTAAAACTTCATTTTTTTTTATGTAACTTTAATGAAATTATGTAATTTTGAACTTATTAAATATGTTGAGGAGGCATCTGTCTAAATGAAATTGGAAATCTGTAATTGAAACTCCTTTGCCCATGAACTGCTTGCTATAGTGCAGTACACACATTTGTAACAATAATGGGGTTTTTATCATCAAATTTGAAGTAAATACATATGAGTAATATTTTACTTATGTATAGCATTGTGATTGAATTTAAGTCTTAACCATTAGTTTCTATGTAATATGTAAATATATTTTGATTATTGACATCAATTTATGACATATATTTCAAAATTAGTGATAACTGTCTTAATAGGGTACTAGATAATTTTATAGGTACAGTAAAAAGCTAATATGTGTTTGAGGGGAAGGGTTGTTGAGATGTATTTGAAGAATATTGATTGCAAATGATAATTATAAACTATTTGCAAATAAATTATTTGCAAATGATCTTAGAAAATTTTACTAATATCCATTAATTTAAAAGAAAATAATATAATTGGACGAGTAATTTTTTTTTTATATAGATATATGCATAGGTAAATATGTGTATTGGTATCAATTTGTTAGAATAATCTAATCAACTTTATTTGAATCTCATTTTCAGTAAAAGCTGTACATCTATTAACATTTTAGTTAGTGTTTGAATATTTCCAATGTCTGATGGAATAGACACTACCATTCTTTTGAACAGCTTTTGCTGTAATTTTATGTTTTTGCGTTACTTAATTTATATTTCGAACTTAAAAAGAATCATGACTTTTAAAAAATCTATAACAGCAGATGGAAAGATAAATTTTATTATTTGATACATTTGCTAAAAATATAAATTTACATATTGTTCACTGAATGACTACTATATTCAAAGAATTTTATTTTGTAATGCTTTGAATAAATAATTGTTTGGTTGTACAAGTAAAATTCTGTTTTAAATTTTCCAAGATCTAAACATTGTGTAATAAATTCACTGGTGGTTTTTTTTTTATCCCCGAAAAGGGCATAGCCATGTTAGTTTATGGTAAATTTATAAGGTTTCTTAAACCTACTAATTGCTCATTTGAATTGTTTACCTAATTTTAATTAAAGTTTTAATAAATATCTATATTGTAGACAATTTGATTGGATTAATTTAAATGTACCTTTGCATATATAATTTGTAGTGATGTAATAACAAATAAAATTGAGAAATCATGTATTAAGACAATACTTATAAAGAGAAATGGCTAGAAAGAATAATGGAGCTGTGCAAATGTAATTGCCAAATGTATGTTTTTAAAATCTGGAGGGGTAGATGAGAGATGTAACTTGATGTTAAAACTGTTTTTTTTTTTTTTTTTTTTTTTTTTTTTTTTTTCATTTTTACACTTTATTCTGTAACTTTTGATTTATATTTTTCTGTTTTTACAATCGAATGTTTTGTTTTCAGCTATTTGTTAACCATTATAACTATGGATTTAGGAACTTATATTTTTTTTTCTAAAAGTTTATTTACTCATGTCATTTTGTGAGCCCTCTGTGCTGAAAATTTGTTTAATTAAACTTTGTTTTGTGACAGTTTTAAAGATGATTGCTATGAATTCAATTATTCCTAAAAAATTTATTACAGATGAATTTTAGTGAAATCATTTTTATTACATGTAAAATTTTTCGTGAAAAATCTTAATCTCTAGTTAATTTATTCTATTGTTATGGACTGTAGTTTTTTAAAAAGAGGATTTTGAAATCTTTTTCATATTTTCACTTTATTCTGACGTTATTTTTTTTTTCTTCATTCAAAGATTTTAAATCCACTATATTCCATAAATCTACTTAAATTCGTTTTTGAGAATTTTATTTAAAAAAATCCATTGGTCAGAAAGTTAAGTAGTAAGTGCAGCATATATAATACAAGAGAACAGCTACAGTTGATAAATAATAATTTGCATAAGGTACTTCTACTGAAGGAATATTTTTAAGACTTGTACCATCCACCTCATTAGAGTGAATTTTTAAAAACACATGTGTAGCTTAATATTAAGTTTATTTTAGTTGCAAAATCTGTGTTAATATGTAATTTTACTTGTAATAATTTTTAATGGTTCTTAACAAATTTGTCTATTCTTAAACTTCAGAAGATTTATTATATATATTTTTTTTAAAATAAGACTGCATTACTGATACTTTTTTTTAAATATCATGAGGTAGAGTTTATGCTTTTTGATAATTTATTACTTTGCTTTGAATGGTGCTCAAAATGATTATAGCTCATCATATGAATATATATATTTTTCAATTTTGTTTTATTATAAAAGAATAGAAGTTTAACTTTAGATACAGTAATAATTGATAACTGATCCAAAATAGTTTTTTTTTTTATAAAGAAGGTTGTTCGTTTTAAAAACTGTATGTCATTAAAATAAAAAAAGGATTAAATTTTTTATGATTAAAATGATGTATGCATTATTATACTTCATATATTATTTGATATATATATATTCATGTTTGGTGTGAATGAAATTTTTTTGTTTAATTTACATAAACAGCTGAGAGATGTAGGAGTTGTAAATATGTTATATGCATGTAACAGTATTAGACTTCAGAAAGGTTTTCCACAAATAGAGAAATTATGGCATTTACAGTTTATTGCATGTTACATTAGATTAAAAAAGAATTGTATATTTAATTTAATTAATACCATTGTTGCTATACAATTGAAAATCTTTAGACATGAAAGATTTTATTTTTCATCTTAAAATTGTTTACTTTTTAAACTACATTTCTTGTATTAATTAGATTTTAGATTCTGAAGCTGCTAAAGCAATTTTCTGTCATTTCTCAATCAACCCTTTCAATACCAATCTTTTTCTTGTGGAAAAAGTAAAATGAGTGCTTAAATAAATCAACTATAATACAAACATAGGTAATATACTAAAAAGATAAATCATTAGGGAGAAAATGGATCAGTATGTCCCACTAAAAGACACCAATATGCACATGTACTGTAAAAATGATTGGCAATGCAATGAAAAGTTTAATTTTTTTAAAATTAAAATCACTTTTGCAAAAGAAATGAAACATGGACATAGGACATATATATATATTCAGGATGTTATGGAAATAATTTAACAATAGTAGAAAAATGAATGAGTAATATACCATAATGATTGCTTCATTTTTTTTTTTTTTTTTTTAAATCTTTTGGCAAAATATTATTAAATAAAAATTTTTTTTATTTTTTTTTTTTTAAACCACAATTTTTTTTTTTTTTTTTGCCCCCGGGTTTTTTATTTTCCCCCCCCCCCCATATAGTTCAAATGGATTGCAGTCTTAGAATATGTTGGTGTACTATCACCTCAAAGAGATACCTTATCATAAACAATTTTTAACTACATATTGTCAACCAAATAGTAAAATTCTGTAATGTAATTTTCTTATGTTATTTTTTTTCGTTTGTTTATCTACATCAATTGTATATAGATATAGTTCAGAGTTTTCTGAAAGTATTTCTTGCCCTCCTAGTTATTTTTTGTAATGTGTATTATAAACAAAAATATTTTCTGCAAAAATACAGTTCTCTTTTTAGTCTTTTAGTAACTATCATTTTATCTCTTTATATATTTTTTCTTTAGGCCCTGAAGCAGTATTTTAATATAGAAATAATTCCTAAAACGTTGCAGCATCCAGATTTTCGAAGTGATGATATACATTTATTGAAATGTAAAAAGAAAGTAATTGTAAGTGAAAATAGTTGAGAAAAAAACATTTGTATTTAGATTTTTTTTAAAATAAATTATTTGTTTGTGTACTTTAAAAATTTCATTGTTCAAAACATAAAATTATTCAGAAGTACTGTATTCACTTCTAAGGATATTTTATTTCTTTAATGTTTAAAAAGGGATTGATTGATTGCAATTTCTTTGTAAGTAAACTTTGTAAAATTTTTTTTATTCCTTCATTAATGTGAGAAACTAGTTTTTTTGAAATTATTAAGCATCCTATAAAGTTTTTCTTTTTAAAATGCTTTATACTTGAAATCAGTTTTGAAACTGGATATTAATTTTTATTCCCTTTTTGCATCAGTAAAAATAAATTTTAAATATAAAATATTTTAATATTTAAGAATATATTGACAAATAGCAATAAAAAGGAATTTTAGTTGAAAAGCTAAGAAATATGCAACTTTTATAAACCTTATTTGTAGAAAAGCTTTATGAACAGAAGTGAGTGTAAATATAAACTTGTATTTTTTTAGTGATTCAAAAACGTAAATGATTGATTACAAAATATCTTTATTTATATTTTATCTTCGAATTTATCTTTATTTACATATTATATATCTGTTTTGTTACCTTTAATGTGTTTCATATTCTCATTAATGCAAATTTTCACAAAACTCTATTTCTTCTCATCACATTTGTGAAAGATATGTATAGAAAACAATATGTAGATATGCATATCTAGTAAAACTATTTCAAAAGTTAATATTTTTTATTCAGTTACATGGGAGCAATATTAGTTATTTAGTATTAAAATGAGGATGCTGAACATTTTTTTGAAAAAATTCCCCAAAGATGAATTTTGGGAAATTTTGATGAGATATTTAATGAAACACTCTGTCCACTTTAAATATTACAAGTTTCATTGAGGCACTTTGAAAAAATTCCCCTTTCTATAATGTCAGAGTCCCCAATGAATCAATACTTAAAAACATATGGTTATAGTTTGAAAATGTTTTAGTGTTAACAATAGCAAAAAATATTGAAGCTAACCCAATGATGGTTGCAAGTCATAGTTAGCAATAATTTTGACTTCCTCTTAAAATTGCTTTGAAAAAATTGAAAACTGTCTCCTTATATCTTCTCTCCTGATACTTCAAAGATTTACCCCTTATTGAAGGCATTATAGTAGAAATGCTTGAGTCAGATTTTGAGCTTAGAAAATATCATTTAGGCCATAAAATAAGATAGTTATTTTTTGATCCTGTGGAGAGAATTTTGTTCAGGAGAGAGAGGTTTTGCTTGGTTCCAGTTGACTGAAGATATAAGGAGACAGATGTTACAGAACAGTTGCTTCTTTTTGAAAATACTAAATATTGTGATAGATAGGAACCTGTTATTATTATGCATTTAGCTTAAATATCCATGCCTTTGGTTCTCATCCTTTTCACATTTATAGATCATTCAAAGATTTATCACTTAATCGAAACAATCGTAAATTAAAACATTATATACATTTATCAAAAACCAAAAATAATTTGCGTTCTAATTTTGAAATTTTAGTGGAACAGCAGTGTTCTGCAGAATACTGGTTAAGAATCATTATGATCCATGCTCTTCATAGAATTTCAGAAACATACTTTAATGTCTTTTTAAAGTTTTTGGTAAACCAAATTTTTATATTAATATAAAAATTCTGCAATGTTTTGTATTTGAATAGATTTCAATTAACTGATAAAAAATTGAAATTTATAATGCTTTAATACATACAACATTTCATACAGATTAAAAATTAATTTTAAATGTGCTTTGTAATGTATAGAGACTTAAAGTCATAGAAGTTGTAAGTCTGCTTGAGAGTGTTATTAATTATACATTTATTATATTACATCACTGTATAATCAAATAATTAACATATGTGTAATAATCTCTCTTGACATTTTGCATTGGTATAAGAAAATATTTGCAACATATTTAAAGAAAAATTTTGTATTCAAATAAAATTATCTAATTTCTTAAAAAAGATTTAAATATTTATTTTTTTAGATTAAAGTCTTTTTTCCTAAATATTTTCTTTAAATTTCTTTGAATCAAAAGAAAGATAACGTTACAGTTGAATTATTAACTCTAGTTTGTAATTATTGCAATTTGAATTATTATAAATTTTTTCAGTATCTTACAAAATGTTATACTTAAAAAAATTATAAATATTTTTTTCTTAGTTTTATCACACATAATGAAAGATTAGATTTATTTTATCACACTTAATGAAATAACTATTATTTTAAACTGCCAAATTTGTGTAAGTTTTTCAAGTTTAACTTATATAATAAAGTCTATTTTAAAGTTTTAGAATACAATATTAAAAATATGTTTATGTTATTTATTTATATAGTAAATAAATAAAAAATCTTAAAGAAAAATAAGAAACATTAAAACATTTTCTACGTGCTTTAAAATTCTTTAACTGTTTGAAGCAATACAAAGAATTATATGAAGTTACGGAATTTTTCTTCTAACTTGAACACAAAATAAAGTTACTCTTTTAACTTTGTTTTAATTTTGAGTTTAGTTTTCATAAAAATGATTTCTTTTTATGGCAAGTAATGAATGAATGTTCTATAAAGCTGAATTATTAATTCGTATATATGTGTAGCTAGCAAATATTTGGTTAGAATTTGAAAATTTCAAATGAATTGCTTTCAAAATTTATAAGTGACTCAAGTAATTTTGTTCAGCATGAGAGAGAAGCAAAAAATTTGTCTTTGAATTGCAGTGCTAAAAAAAAAGGCCTTTTTTTGGAAGATTATGATGTGCACATTTAAATAAAGAAAGCACATTTATTCATGTTAACATAAAAAACATTCACTCACAAAGGGAAAGTAAAAATTAATTACATTTTCAAGGGGGGAAAATAACTTACCATAGAATAGTAAGATATTTTTCACTTTATTATAAACATACATTTGATCAAAATACTTGTACTTTAAATCTTCTGGAACTACTATAAAATAATTTGAAAATGAAGGTATAACTAATTATCTTTTGCAATTTAAAGAGAATGAAAATTCAAGAGGGATATTTTCTGCAAATATTCTTTTTCTACAAATACAAGAAGCTAGATAAATAGCACAGATGTAAAATTTCGTCACGTTTCTCATCTTCCTTCAAGTAAGGACATCTACCCCTTCTCATTCGCTTTGAAGCATTTCATACTTAATTTTTATATTTGTTTCAATACAATTCAATAAAAAAATTGGGGGAAATTTATTACGGCATATTTTTGAAAATTGAGTTCATTAGTGGTGAAAGTAGGTACTAGACATACTGCATATATTTTATTTCAATCCAATAAAAAATTCAGGATGAATTTATGATGACTTATTTTTGAAAATTAAGTTCGATACTTGTGAAAGTAGACATCAAAAATATACGCAAAAACAAGATAAATTTTTGAAAAGTGGTCAGGGCGACATGTTTGGGTTAACTAAAACAATAGCCCTTAGATGGCTAATTAATCTAGCTTTTATTTAAATATGGACTAAAAGGTACAATAATAATTTTTTTTTAATGTACAATTTTATCTAAGTTATAAAAGCTTAAGTCACATTAATACTTCTTTTGATCTCATGCATAACTTGGTAGCTATGGTGCTAAATTTATCGGTAATTCCCTAGGTATCCGAGTTAAAATCTTTTGTAAATTGCATATTATTTTACGTTCAAAAACCTTTTACACATATACCTTTTAGTCAATCTTGAGCAAAAACTTGATTTTTTTTTTAAAAAAAATTCTTATGCTTTAAGACTCACTTAGCTTTTTGACTTCTTTCTAAGGTTTCATAACGAGCCAATAGCGATGAAATGCACACTCGGGTTTGAAATTAATCTTGCTCAGGAATTGCTTACAGAAAAATCAACTGAGACGGACCTCATAATATCGTCTACAGTTGAGATAATAAGGACTTACACTGGTTTTATTTCTCTCTTTGCAAAGTCCCACACTTTTTGAGGATTTCGTTGTATTATATGCTTTTGGTAGTCTATTGCTATCCTATACAAAGACCCGTTAGCCACAGCAAATACGTCTTGTAATTTTGAAACATGTTCAAATGATATTTGAGCTCGTACTCCACTCTCTACATCCACACCACGCTAACATAAAAACTTTAAGTCCGTCAGATTTAATGTGTATTAGTCCATCCACACGAAGAGTCTAGTGAAATCAGGACACACAGCTCGAATCAGACATTGCTGAACCCGAGCTTACTATCATAACCATAGCTAAAGTAGCTACTTGGGAATTTTTAAACATAAATTTAATACGGAGAAGCATCTTACTCCATAAGAAGTTCCCGGATGATTGTTTGGTTAACCAATATTGTACTGGAAACAACACGAGAGCTATTGACGACAGACCTTGTAATTCTATATAACAGTCAAATGATGAGGATGATACTTAAGATCCATTCTCATAACTTTCCAGGAGAACTTTGATCCCCAACAGATTTAAAATGCACCAGTTAAGAAAGAAAACAAACATGCGAGTTGGGTGGTTTCCATTCGCAGGTTTTTATTTCCTTTCTCTCTTCCCTCTCCCTTCGTGGCCGCGGTAGCCTAGTGGTTAAAGCATTGGACTCGCGGCCGGCGGTATCCGTTGAGTCGTAGGTTCAAGCCTTGCTGCCATTAAAGACCCGCCGTGTAACCGGGGCTGATGCACGTTGAATCTGTCGGGGCCCAAAGCCCTCCATGGCGTGGTGTGGAAGTTAGGAGAGGGGTGCCATCTCAGGTGTCATCCTCGTCACTTGACCGAGGCTCAAAATTACGAGGTCTTTAGCCAATAGCCCTCGTGTTGCTTCCAGTGCGACGTTAATGCAAACTAAACTAAGCTTTCAAGTTTTAATCTACTAATCTGGTAGATAACGTCAAATTGTTCTTTTAAGCTTCAATTTCAGGTTTGGAAACAAAAAGTAATCTGCCAGTGATAAATTCGAAGTGTTCAGGGGCTGGTGTAGCATAATTGCATTCCTTGCATTAAAATTTTCGAGTAACAGCATATGTGATGACGCGTTGTCGCGCATCAAGAGCTAATTTTTGTTTTCATTTAAATTCAGGATTAGTGAACCGTGGCTGCAATAACTTAGTGGTCATGGTCGTAAACTAGTAGTCCTCGTTGTGTCTGTTGAGTGAGTTCGAGTCTTGATGCCACTAAAGACCTACCGTGTAGTGAGGATAATATATGTTAAATATATCGAGGCTCCAAGTCTTCCCGCTAGCGGGATGTGGAAGTTTGGAGAGAAGGGGGCCAGCTCAGGTGTTGTCTCGAGGCTCAAAATGACGAAGCCCATCGCCAACAGCTCATGTTGCTTCTAAGTGCGACGTTATAAACAGTTTATCAAAATATTCTATTCGAGGTCTTTTCTACCAAAGAACGTCATGTTGAATTATTGGAGATGCAGTTCTCAAAATGCATGCTGTGAAAGTTAGGAGGGTGAGGTGTTAGTTCAGGTGTCGTCATCATCATTTGATCTTAGTGAAAAATTAAGACTGTCACCAATATTTCTCGTATTGCTCATGTTTTCAAGATTCCAGTGGTTTACACAGGTTTTGTGTGTGTGTGGGGGGGGGAACCAGATTTTTATTTGATTCATAGACGGAAACAATGTTTAAAAAGAATTAATAATTCTTACTGCATCCTTCTGCATGTTTCACTGCAGGGGTATATAGATCTCTGAGTGAGCTTGGTTGTGTGTGTGCGTGAAAAATTGACTCATTACTTTTACTTTACAGACAACAAATTTAATTTTGAATCTATATGATTGATGGATTTCCTGGAGCACATAAGCTTTGCAACTTTTACTCTCCAAATCTGGTAGATTTTTGAACATTGCTTCGGCTTAACCTTGCTATAACTGCATATTTTATGACATTAACGGAGAAAATTTTCATTACAATGTAAAAGGAAGAAAGGTAGTAAAAAAATTAGTTTAAGAAGTTTTATCAGAGAAATTTAAGTGTAGCAGTACGCCATTGGTGGATAAGTATGAGAGGGCGAGTTCTAACTCATGCTCCCAGCCAATGAGGTAGCAGCGTATCATGTCAGTGATTCGGAGGAAAAACAAGATATTTTGTGGTCTTTTAATATGGGTATAAAGATCATTATTTGGAATATCTTTTTTTTTTGTAATGATCTATTGTTGATGTTTGGATTTTTTTTCTTACTTGGTGGTTCTGATAAAAGGGGAAGTTAGATTACAGAATTTCTCACACACAAACATGTACCTGTTAATATAAAAATATTTCTAATGATGTGTTTTAGAACCTTTCTAATTTATTGATATGTGTTTTTGCTAAAAAACTTCAAACTGGGTAGGCATAAGTTATAATGGGTCTAAGAATCAAAGTATAGATAAACGTTTTGTTTTTTCTAGTCATTTAACTTTACATCTCATTATATTTTAAATTTATGATACAAGTTAAAAGATTAATAATTGTATCATTTATCAATAATACCACAGCACAGCTTAATGCTTTTAATAACAAGATAAACAACTATAGTCTTCACTTCTGTTTTAAAATATTTGTTATGTTTACAAATATTTTCTCATTTACGTAAAAGTTACAGTATCCTTGTGTCAGATAAATTGTGATCTCTACTATCGAACTTATAAATTTCAAACTCAATGCCTCCAAACTCCTCAAGGGTTTGCCTTCTTTAAATAAATGCTGTATATATATGACTTCGAAATGCGTGGGTGATCTTCCGTTCTTCCTTGGGGTTTACTGTAAACACGGTGACTCCTCCTCAGAATGCCATAACAAATTTTCCTTATTCTCGACTCTTCTCATCAGCACTTAATTAACTTTTTCTTCTTTGCATCCCTTTCCGTCTGTTTTCCGTTTTTAAAAAACAAATCGAGTTTTTGCTCAAGATTGATTAAAAGGTATGGGTAAAAGGTTTTTGAACGTAAAATAATATATAATTTACAAAAGATTAACTGAGATACCTAGGTAATTACTGATAAATTTAGTACCATAGCTACCAAGTTATGTATGAGATCATAAGTATTAACAGTTTAGCTTTTATAAATTAGATAAAATTGTACATTTAAAAAAAATATTTTTGTACCTTTTAGTCCATATTTAAATAAAAGCTAGATTAATTAGCCACCTAAGGGGGCTATTGCTTTAGTTAACCCCAACATGTCGTACCTGACCACTTTTCAAAAACTTATCTTTTTTTTTTTGCGTATATTATTGATATCTGCTTTTACTATTAACGAACTGAATTTTCAAAAACACGTCATAATAAATTTGTCCTGAATTTTTTATTGGATTGAAATAAAATGTATATAATATATATATATCTGATACTTCTTTCACCACTTATGAACTCAATTTTCAAAAATATGCCGCAATAAATTTCCCCGAATTTTTTTATTGAATTGAAGTGAAACAAATATAAAAACTAAGTATTTTATATACTTATCGATTTATGTATTACCTGAAACCACATATAAACGGTAATCAAGATATGACTGAAAATAAATAACATTATTCAGAATTTTAAGACAGCTGTGAGGCAGTCATTTTTTTAGCCACTTAAGGGGCTATTGTTTTAGGTGGATTTTTTTTGGCATGCCAGATAACTTTTAAAATTTTTATCATTTGCTTCAATTTTAATTACATTTAGTTTAAATGTATTAAATTTAATAATTTATCGTTTGTTTTAATTTTAATTACAGGTCGCTGATATAATATTCAATTTAATAATTTATTCTTAGCTATAATTTTAATTACATTTAGTTTAAATATATTCAATTTAATAAATTTTTTGTTTCCTTTCATTTTAATATTGGGACATTTTACTGTTGTCCATTTCTCGATATTTCATCATTTACTTTGATTCTTATATTTAATTGAGTAATTTAATAATAATTATAAGAAAAGTGCACCTTGGGTGTATAAATCTGTTTTTTGCAAGCCTTTGCATATAACTTTTATTTATTTATTTAATTCCTTTTAGACTGGAAATTTCAGATTCCCGTTTACCGGCCATTTTGATTTCTTGAACTTAATGTTAATCCTGTGGAATTTCTATAACCATCCTCAAATCTTTATTATTTTATGTATTTCAGTGCAAAAAAGTGCATCCGAAAGTGGAAAAAATAATTAAGGTTTCTGATGTATTACTTTATCCCTCTGATTTTTAAAAATATTTTTACCTTTGTTTTAATGATTCGTTTGTGGGTTATCGTGTCTTTAAGAAATCTAAAAATTTTGAAAAATTGGAGAGAAAATGTAATTCCGCAAAAATCTTCATAATTTTTTTGCTCTTGCGGATACATTTTTTTTTTTTTTTTGCATTCAAATTGATAAAATAACATAGGTTTGAGGACGGTAGAAGAATTTTCATAGGATTAACGTTACGTTAATCCTATGAAGAGGGGAGGGGGGCTGAAGACTGGAAAAAAGAAAGCAATACGTGAGCTATGCATGTGTGTAAAATTGCAATTCAACAAGACTTTCTGAAGAGCTAGGGCAAAACTTCGACTCGAGTTCGCCACTGCTAAAGTATTGTATTGTTATCGAAGTTATACGTGTATGCAAACTATCAGCTCGATCGAATGAAAGGAAGTGGATTAAAATTCGGGTACAAATTTTGAATTGGAAAGATAAAAATATTAAATTGCATGGTAAGGCTCCCGTCTACCGGCCTTTTTGATTTCATGAATGTAATGTTAATCTGTAATCTGTGCTAGCTAATGTTCCTATTATCTTCCTCAAATTTTTACTATTTTATCTCTATGAATGCAAAAAATAAATAAAAATAATTCGATATAAAAACCAACGTTTTTAAAAACAACGTTTTTATATGGTGGCAAAGTTTATTAGAGAAAATTATTGGAATATTAATTAAAACTGTTAGTTATTTTTAACTTTAAAATTTACTTAAAAAGAGACATCTGTGAGCGTATTAAAAAATTCATTATACTCATAAAATAAAAACATGCATTTGAAAGTTTGTAAGTCATTCTATTAAAAAAAAATGGGAACCAGAATTCAGAAAAAATTATTGTGATAAGACATGGCGCAAAATATTGGAAACTTTCTTTCTTGCGAATGATTACTGACTAAAAGTCAGCAACCCTTACTATCTTCAAGATAGTAAAGGGGAGATAGTATCTCCCCTTTGAGAGTACAAAAGTTTTACGATACCTCATGCGGCGTGGGGAGTGCCCGGTGTTTCCAGAGGAGGAAAGAAATTTTTTCCTCAATCTTAAAAGCGCCGAGAGGAAAGAATATTTTGACTTATTAAAATTACTGAAATATTAGTTAAAACTTGTCGCAAACGTCTAAATATTGCATTGTTAGGCGAGTACGATCGATTCCCAAAATTTCAAAGCTCTAGCTTGATGGGAAGTTGGTTAAATTAACAATCGAAAATTTGATGACATCCACACACACCAAGTGAAATTGAGAAAAACGTTTTAATAAAGTACATCCGGAGAAAGGCTTCTGAGGGATTACCCCCCCCTCCCTCGATTTTCAAAAATATTCTTACTCCTATTTTATTGATTCATTTGTGAGCTTTCCCGTCATTAAAAATATTCTAAAATATTTTCAAAAATCGGAGAGAAAATGTAATTCCTCAGAAACCTTCATTATCTTTCGGATGTTTTTGTATTCAAATTTTTTAAGAAATATAGATTTGAGGACTGTAGTAAAGGTTCCATAGACAGAAACCTTAAGTAAAAGGTCGTAAAAACTAAATCAAGCTCTCGTAATCGGTTATTTGTATAATTTTTCAAAATCCACAATCTTTTTTTTCCATAATAAATTTGATTCGTTTCTTTAAGAAATATCATGCTGTTTTTATTTTATTTTCTGTAAATTCTCTCATTTATGGGAAATCTGTGGAACTTATCAACGAATAAAATACTAAGTAAAACTCTCGGTTACTTGTAAAAAACATTACACTCAATGTTTAATAAATATCTAGTTTAAGTTTAAAAACTTTTTTCAGCATTTAAGCTAAAATGGGGATTTTTTTTCACTTGATCAAATATATATTATTTAGAAACCTGCATAATCTATGAGAATAACTTTTTGATCAAAATATATCAGAAATTTTAGTTTAATCCTAATCGATATGCGATGAAGAAAAAAAATCATTTATCCAACCTCAAATATCCTTTATTCAATATTCTCTTATTTCTAGATTAAACTGCATTTGAGAGAAAGTTCCATTTGTTCGAAATGCAAAAAGTGATTTTTTTTTTTTTAAAAAAATGTATCGATTTCTGATAAATAAAAACACCATACCTGTGCAAAATAAGAGCTTCGTAAGAAATACGCTAAGGATTTTTTTTTCGTTACTTCCGATTCTTTTTTAGACGCATGAACAATGCCAAACAATATATCGAATTTTAATTTAAAAGTTAAATGAACGCGCGTTAGAAAAATCGAAAAGATAGAATATATATTTTTCGAACTAATCTTATTTGATATCTTCCAATTTCGATCTCTCACGATAAACGAAAAATAAATGTTCCTTCAGATGAAAAGGCAACGAAAATTTAATAAAATGTCATTTTGTTTGATTTTTTTTCTCCTTTGGATATATGATACATAATGTATTTCTCGCCTTAGATGAACTATTCGCCTGTGCAATCTATTTCCTGAAAGTGTACTCCGTTCCATTTGCTTTTTTTTTTACTTATCACTTATTATATAAGCTGAAAATTGTATTCTGCATGCGGTCGTCTCAAATAATCTCATTTTCAAGCCATTTCAAAAATAAAATAAAGTAGATAATTAAGTTTTTAAGCTCATGTAGCGTCGTTTTCAGATAGTACTCGTATATTGATTTTTCTTGTAAAATAAGCATACCTGTACAAAGTTTACAAACTAGAATCTGATATTAAAATATTCGATTTTGAAAGATTTTGATTAACATTTTTTTGGTAAAAATGAAATTTTGTATTAAGTTATGATTGTGTGTTTTTTGAACGTGTAGTTTTATTTTTTTTTTTTGAAATGTACCTTTGAGAAAGATAGTTTACACATTACAAAAATAAATTTCCTCTTTCTTTTTAATATCTAAAAATCCATTCTGGCTTTGTAGTTTGAAAATGTTACTATGCATTTTAAAATTGTGAGATTGTTGTGGAGAAGGAGGAATGAGAGAATTTATTAAAACTTTGTATAGGTTGAATTTCAAAAGAAAAATTTCTGACAAAAATATCGTTGTTCAATTTGTGGGTAGTCTTAAAGTTTTTTTTATCCCTAACTTGTTCAAATTGAATGCCGTTTTTGGCAAATATTTTCAAAAGTACATTTTTTTCTCTCTAAAACTTTATTAAAACTTAAAGTTCTCTGAGGGAAAAGAATATAAAATTTTTAAGACATAAGTACACTTTTAGTTATTCTCAGTAAGGAATTATATCTTATTGAATTATTTTGAGGTCTGGTGAGAATAGTGCATTTTGCTCAAGATTCTTCTCCTAATACCAAACAATAGGATTAAAACTAGAAAATAATTTTTCCAGATAGAAAAATGCATTTATTAATGATAACGTCTAACACAATCGATACATTTCGGATTAATCTAATCGTAAAGAGAGAAACATGTTTTATTATACTACTTATTTCTGTTTAAATAAAGGGCCGCGGTAGCCTAGTGGTCAAGGTCGTGGACTAGCGGCCGGCGGTTTTCGTTCGTCGTGGGTTCGATCCCTTGGCGCCAAAGACCCGCGTGTAGCCGGGGCTGATGAGTCGTTAAATCTGTTCAGCCCAAAAGTCCTCCCGTTGGTGTGGTGTGGATGTTAGGAGTAGGGTGCCAGTTCAGGTGTCGCGTCCTCGTCACTTGACCGTGGTTCAAAATTACGAGGTCCGTCGCCAATAGCCCTCGTGTTAGCTTCTAGTGCGACGTATAACACTCAAACTCGTTTAAATAAATCCATCTGTTTGTTTTTTAATACATTTCTGATAACATACCAGATACATTTCGATTAATACCTAATCGTAAAAGAGAGAAACATGTTTTAATTACTTCATTTCTGTTTAATCCACTTCGTTTTTTTTAATACATTTCGATACATACCTGATACTATTTCTGATTAATCTAATTCGTAAGAGAGAGATAAAACTCTGTTTAAATAACCACTTCTGTTTTTTTATACATTTCGAGTACTACCGATACATTTCTGGATTAATTCTAATCGTAAAGAGAGAAAATGTTTTATTATCACTACCCATTCTGTAATCCACTTTCTGTTTTTTTAATACATTTCGATACATACCGATACATTTCGGATTAATCTAATCGTAAAGAGAGAAACATGTTTTATTATACCACTCATTTCTGTTTAAATAAAGGGCCGCGGTAGCCTAGTGGTCAAGGTCGTGACTTGAAGCGGCTGCGGTTTTCGTTCAGTCGTGGGTTCGATCCTGGCCGCCATAAGATCCTGCCGTGTGCGGGCTGATGCACGTTAAATCTGTTCGGCCCAAAGTCCTTCCTCTGTTGCGTGGTGTGGATGTTAGAGAGGGGGTGCTTACCAGGTGTCGTCCTCGTCACTCTGACCGTGGCTTCAGCATTCGAGGTCCGTCGCCAATAGCCCTCTGTAGCTGTTTCTAGTGCGACGTTAATAAACACTAAACTCTGTTTAAATAAATCCACTTTCTGTTTTTTTAAAAAAGTTTTTCTATTGGTTCTTATATGAAATTCTGATGACCGAGTAAGTTTCCGCAATCCCCTTCTTTTACCATCCCATATATTGTTTTTCAACATTTTTCTTGTTTGTCGAAAATAGTCGACATAATTTTTCACATAGAGCGCTACATTTCATTTCCTTTGTTTTTGTACTAAATCGGTCTTTCAGTTTACTTATTAAATGAAAAAAAAAAAAAAATGTTTTTGTTTCTAAATGTAAAGCAAACAATATGGTAAATAGCATATGTTGCATTTTCACATAAATCGAACGTAACACAATCAAAACCTGCGTCTTTGCTTCTCATGCACTGCGGTCTTGAAATCCTAACCCATGCGTTTAATACTGTTTCTATGACGTATAATATTCTAATTTTCTCAGGTGCCCGTATAATTTTTTAGTAGACACCTAATTCAATTTTTAGGAAATTGAATAGATCTTTGACTACTCATTAGATTAAATTTAGATTTACTTTTTAAAGTCGCAGTAAGTACAGAAAGTGTATTCCAATCCATTTTAAATACACAC
Source organism: Nephila pilipes (assembly GCA_019974015.1). Classification (NCBI taxonomy): domain Eukaryota; kingdom Metazoa; phylum Arthropoda; class Arachnida; order Araneae; family Nephilidae; genus Nephila; species Nephila pilipes. Next base: position 272,648 of record BMAW01078509.1, on the reverse strand, counting down.
GTTAAAATTTGTGCACCATCTTCTTCAGAAATGCGCAAATTTGTTAGAGGTCTTATAATTTCTTAACGCATTGTAATTCTTTGTTTCCAAACTAAGATGATAAACCTTTTTTTTTCTTAGACCTAAACATTATTAGTTGTGTATTTTCATAAATCGATTGCTATTACCGTTCTGTAAATGTTACCTGATGTTATCATGTTCCGTCATCATGCTTACGGTAAGCTGTAATCACACACACACCACACACACACACACACACACACACACACACACACACACACACACACACACACACACACACACACACACACACACACACACACACACACACACACACACACACACACACACACACAACGTTTCATAGCCGGACGTTACTGAATCGAACAAACAAATAACTAAAATTGCCCTTTATCTAACGGATATCTTTCACATGAAACGGACGCCTCAAGTGTTGACATTAACTGCCAACACACTTCGAAGATCTATGCTACCATTCAGTCCGTGAATCCACACTTCGATGAATACCGTGCACTCTGTAATTTAATAATACATCGAGAAAAAAGTTCTAAATTTTAGTGCCTTTTGCTACAAGATTAAAAAAAAAGAGAATCTCTTAGACTGATCGAAATTAATAAAGCAATTTGTTCTAATCAAATTTGAATATAACGAAACTATTTAGAACTCATCATTGGCAGGTAATTGTAGACAGAAGTAAACACTGAATACAGGATTCCGTAATCTTAGCTATTCATTCAGTTCGCAGCGATATCTTATTAGTTGAAACCGTGCATGTTCGGTCCAATGATATGCAAGCTTATCCGGTGTTTAACCGTTCATTTGAAGGTACACGGGTCATATGACCCTTAAGCGAATTCTCAATTAGGTAAGATTTTTACTGGTGACTCTTTGCATCTACGTAGACTGCGTATTAGGATCTCAAACGACCTATTTCTGGTTGATCCGCTTGGTTAATCACAATGTACATTTGAGTAATTTTTTTTGAGCAGGTTCGTCAACAAGATATTGAAGCTGGACCATAGCAATTATCGAGCTCTAAAAAAAAAACCAGAACAATTCATTTTTTGATTTTACTTCTAAACTATTGCATTACCCTAAAACTAAATGTTTTATCTCCATTCAAATTTGTAAATCAACGTAAAGGCTGATGCTTAAAATCTTTCAGAGCATCAATTACAGTCCTTGCTGCCTTTTTAAAATGTTTTAATCATGGACAACACAAGAGGGAAAAATCACTTTTAAAACTCTAAATTGATGATATTATTAGCTGGGAATCCAGTTCTTACTGTTCTATATCCATAACACCAATCAATCAAGATAACATAGTTTCAGCTATTAAGGCGGTTTTAATAAGAGATTATATAATCATTATCATGCTTTATAAGTACGATAGGATGCTTCCTTACGAGGAATAAAGTACAACAATTAAAAAAGGAATAAAATAATTTGAAAAGAAGGAAAAGCTTAAAAAATTAATTACGTTCATACGTTTTTTTTTTTTTTTTTTTAATTAAGGAAAAGTTCCAAAGTGACAAGTGGATATTGACAAAAATCCAATCTCGCTCGTTAAACAAGAACCAGGAAATTAAAAACTTTGGGTGCATTTTTCTTAAAGTTAGAATTTTAACTCCTTTCTACTAAGAGCAATGCATTGTAAGTTATTCAAAAATCTCGATCAGTTTATAGATTTGCTGAAAAAATATGTCATTTTGAGAAATATTTTTGACATAAATATCGAGATATAACTATCAGAGGTAAATTTTTTTTTCATAATCTTGTCACGGAAATGAAAGTTATTTTTAATTAAAAATGGAACGTTTCGTCTCTGCTTATTTGTAACATTAATTAGTTTTGAAAAAGTTTTTAGAAATGAATTTTGGTGTGAAATCAAAACTGAGATTACAAAAATTAATTTGGGAAACATCAGAAGAAGGAAAAAATTAAACCTTACTTTTTGAAAAATGATTTTCGATAAAATTTTTAAGAACTTTATCCATAAGTGAATATGAGGATATTAAAAGCAGGAATAAGCACATATTTTTCTAACTCTAACTTTGCTCAACCAACATTTTAAGCGTATGTTTAATGTGTATTGAAAACATGTAGTTTCTTGATTTAATAGGTCAAATTTTTAGAGAAATAAAACAGGATTTTAATTTCGTAAATTTTTGAGAAATAATAACACAAAAAAAGTTGTGGAATATTTTTTACAGCAAAATTTTACATGAAAATATGTTTATATCAATTTTCGAAAGAATTAAAAAATATTTAACCTTGTTATGCAACATTCTTTTGTGTATGTGTTAAATCTCCTGAATTAAACGGGAGTATGATTTTAACTGCATTAAAGGTGTTAAAACCCCAGGACTCACATATAGTATGAGAGTGTTGTTTGTTAATTTATTTCCAAATTAACTGAAACATCTTTAAAGTGGATTAAATTTATCTTTTTTCTTATATACATAGTTTGATAGTTGAACATGATATATTTGTCGAAATAAATAGCTTGCTTTAACTGTTTCCAACCTGCTGCTGTAAAATAAATTATAAAATACAAATTATTCAGTAATTAGAGTTTTGATTGATTAATTGAGTAATATGAGGTTGAGAGAAAGAGGCTTTCTCCCCTTGTAAAAGCAATATTCTCTTTATGCAATAAATATCAGCATTTCATCCTTGGCAACCCCCCTCCCATTAATTTGTGTTTCTTTACTGGCGTAGGTAGTAAGATTAAAAAAAAAGAGAATTGATTGATTGTTTATTAAATGACGGACTTAGAAGTAACATGAAGGTTATTGGGGATGGTCCTCATCATTTTGAACTCCTCCGTTATGACGAGGACGACACTTTAAACTGGCACTTTAAACTTCCTCACATGCCATGGGAGACGGAGCCTGATGGATGTAACGCAACAGCACCAGTCTGTTTTAGTGGCATCGACTCTAACCACGATAAAGCTGCCAACTCGCGCCGCTGACCATTTGTGTACCGGTAGCGAGAATGTACAAATTAACTTTTTGTACTAGTTGTCTTCTTTGTCTGAGTGGATTGTACTTGTCAAAGAATTGATCAAATTTTAGCTGCGATGAGTGTTTCGAATGATCGTCTCTAAGAAATATTTATTGAATTTGTGTGTTTTGGCTTAAACATATAGCTTATAAATTTATGATTTCGATGATGAAACTGTATAAGTGAAAAACAAAAAACTTTATTTAGATAAATGGTTGAAGTGAAGAATTGGGTGTTCTGTTGTGCTTATGGGTGAGATAACGATATCAATATAGAATTAGTTTTGGTAACTTTGATAGAATTTTTGGAGACTTAAAATAGTCGTAGCGTTTTTTTTTTTTCTGATTAATGTTTGTTGAAAGTATAAGACCATATTTTAAAAAAATCCATTTTACATGTAGTTTTGTTTGGTTTTTTTTTTAATTTTTTCTCCGAAATATTTTGTTTTTTTGTGATACTTGTAGCTGAACATTTTGTTGAACTCCTGATTGTTCTGTTAAGTTAATCTGAAAAGTATGATATTTACGGTTTTTCAGAATTATTTGTTGCGAGAGGGTAGTCTGTTTTTCACCAATGCATGAATAAAAGGGTTTTTAAAGAAGGGTGAATGATTGATTTGCAATGAATGAATTAGGATACTTGGCGTGGAATTATTTTTAAAAATGTCCTTTTGTGTACAACCCACTGCATAACGCGTTTCATATACGTTGTAAATTTATTTATATATAACATTTATTTTAATTCTTTTAATTTTAATTATTTTATTCTTTATGTTCCGAGTAATATATAAATTAAAATAATTATGATGTATTAAGATAATTTATAATCAATAGTTTTAAATTATTAATATGAATGTATATAACATACATTCATTACAAAATTCTACAAGAAAATTGTCAGAATTAAACGAAATTTTACATACATAAGTACAATGTTGCTAAAGTAAGGTGATTACAAATCAAAACAAGATGATCATTTGCCAGGTGTAAATAAAGGAAGTTTTAGTGTTCTACACAATTGGTCTGAATGCATGATGTGATACGGCTGGCATAGAGGCACATCGAATCCTGTGATGACACTCATTCTGTGCCATAAACGTGCATTTAATTCAACCAAACTCGAAGGCTGTCCAACGCATCATCCCAATGACCAAAAAATATTCTACATCTGTACAGAGTAGTGGAAATGAAACAGAGTGAAATCTTATTAAACATTTGCTGTGTCGGGGCGAGCATTCTGTTGAAAATGGCTTCTGAGAGTTCACAAGGAGTGGCAACACATGGCTGAAGAATGTCACGAACGCCTCCTGGGTTGTCAAGATAATGGATTAATTAGTGACTGTACTATCACACCAGTTGCAAGAGCAATGTGCTCCCTGTTCAGCGGTGGCAGGATTTGAGACGTTCGAGGCCCTCATCACACCTGGGGCATGATTGCCATCAATTTTACTGCCCACTTGAACCTGGATTCGTCGCTAAAGACGACCTGATCTCCATTCGATTGCAGTTCAATTCCATAAGCCTGGCGGTGTGATGTTAGGAGAGGGGGGGGTGCCAGCTCAGGTGTCGTCCTCGTCACTTGACCGTGGTTCGTAATTGCTGAGGTCCACGCCACAGTCTCGAGCTGTTTCAGTGCGACGTTAATAAAAAATCCGTAAACTAAACTGACCAATTCCATAAGCGCGAATCCACTCCAAACGGAGGCGTGAGTGGCAGTACAAGCACTGGGCGCCGATATCAACCTTCATTCAGGCAATTTTGCGATGGTACGACCGACACAGACCCCAGTGAAGATGCTGCCCGTGTACGATGGTGGACAATGAGACAATTGGCGCTATTCCGTGCGTGTCGTATAGTGTGATGGTTCTACCATTGGTCTGTCGATGGATTTTGAGCCTGGCTGCCGTAACAAACCTTTATTGTGCTCTGGTCGCAACACCTCCTCACTGGTAAAGCTCAGAACGGCCTGGGTGAGCTACTCGCCGAGCTGGCCACCCGGTTTGCATCATCCCTAATTTTCCCTCTCGAACTCATACAGATGCTCATATTGTCTACGATAGCGTAATGCCACGAAGTTAAAAGCGTTCCTCTGCAGCAGATTAAATTACACGCAAACAAGCTCTGATTACCTGTTTTATAATCCGTTGAGAACGAAGTTCAACGCCTTCCGGTGGCATTACACTATGTTCAATCACGCTGCATTTCTTAATCATTTATATCCGCCTGACACGTAGCCCCCTTCATGCCAAGTTTCGTAAGAATCCTAATCTTACTTTTTGATGCGCAGATTTTATGGCACGAGTGTATATTAACGTGCTTTTTCGCATAATTATTTATAATTACATGTTTTAGTTAATTATGCAATATTATAATTATTTATAATTACATGTTTTAATACATAGAATGAAGCAATATTATAATTAATTATAATTTCTAATAATTATAAATACGGTATTATTGCGCACATTAAAATAACTTGTTCTTGTAAACTACTATAATCTTGCACTTGATTTAATAACATTTCTTACATTTTCCATTTTCTTTGTCAGAATCTTTTTTAGTTTTGGTCTTCTGTTCAATTCTTATCACAATGATCGTCAATTGTTATATATCACTACTTTAGCGATTCATATACAATTCTGCCAACTTTTCACTGAAATTGCCATAGTTTCTCAGTACTTCCTTCTTTACCATAAAATTGTAAAATGAAACTACATTGCAAGGAAAATATTTTATTCTGCAGTTTTCAATTTTTTTATTGATAGTATATTTGACGCATGGGAACAGATAGCTCTTATGCGTGTGATAAAATGAAAGAAAATATACCATTGGGCTTTTTTACAGCCAGTTTTTTTATGAGCAGTAATGTTTGTAAGTAGCAGCTGTGTTTTATCTGTTAAAGAGAGCATTTCCAGCGAGCTGTTTTTGCAGGTGTCGTTCAAAGAAAAGAAATAACTTTCTTTATAGTTTTGAGTCTCTGTTGAACGAATTTCTCTCTTTGTATACTAACATTCCAGAATCTCTGTGAAGCACTGCATCTAAGGATAGAGGATTTATAATATAGTTATTTATTTTAATTCATTAAAAAATAATATTTAACTTGATATGATGGTTTTACTTTTGTATTTACTCTTAGGTACTTAACTTAGAGGTAAACGAGGTAAGGAAGGTTTACTTAATTTGAACGTATGTGTTTGTTTGCCTGTACAAACTGGCTATCATTGATCAGCTGTCTGAATTTTGTGAAAGGTGGTTTCTGATGTGTGAAGGAAGCTATAAGCATATTCCTACTGTGTAATTTTTTTTTGAAAATTTTTCAAAATTTTCTTTGGTGAATACTTTCACTGTTCCATCTTCGCATTTTTTTTTCCAATCAACAGATGGCAGTGAATCAGATTTTAATTAAACACTTTTCTTATTGAACGTATTTTCCGAAAAATTAATTATTTTTATTTTTTTAATAACTTTCTTCCATGTGATGTAACGTTCTATATTTCTCATGTCGCAAAGACGAGATTTTAGAAAGTAAATAAATAATGTAAAGTAATTATTTATAACCTGAAATTAACCTTTTTTCTATATTAAGTTTGGTACCAATTAAAGAGTCATCTTATTTATTTAATTGTACTATGAAAGTTTGAACCAATAGTAATGCTGGTGTATTGCCCATTTCTAGTGATTAAGTAATTGTTTGTAGGAAAAAATACATAAAATTCCGCGAGGTATTAAAAAAACACACACACACACACACACACACACACACACACACACACACACACACACACACACACACACACACACACACACACACACACACACACACACACACACACACAGGTATAAAACGTCAAGAACTGTGTACTCGACAAACGGAATTCCTTATCAGTTCGAGCCGGGCAGCTCTGAGCACTTAACTTGTCGTCTTCTTTGAATGATGCCATCTCTCTATCTAAATTCATTGATACCCTATGTACTGTAATACCGATAGAAGATGGTTTTAGAAAATACGGCTCGCGAGCAGCGTTTTGACTCTTATGTACATTTGCTAGCGAACCACAAGCAAGCTGCTCGGCGTGTTATATGTGTGCTTCCAAAAAAACAGAACTCTTACTAACTTCGATGCACGACAGGTTTCACTAACCTTCTTCGAATAAGAAACAAAAGAAAACTCCAATGGAATAAGTATTACATGTGCTTTATCTGCTGTATCAGTTAATCTTACAACTGAGTTATATAATGGGACTTATTATCATGGTGGTAACTTTTCCATGTGTAATCAGGATTTATATTTTCTTAAAGGAAGCAATGTGCAGGCTTAAATATAATATATTCAATACAACGAATATCAGCAGCATAAAAATATATTCATTCAAATCTTCTTATTTTAAAAGAGGAAACGACTTGAGCAACAATGAAGATCTTCGACAAACACACCGAGACTTTATTGTAATATGTAATACTTAAATGCATATTTAAAAATACTTTTGTGGCATTCTATAGATGAGAACGGCTTATTTTGTTGAAAATAGTAAGTGTATATATATATATATATATATATATATATATATATATATATATATATATATATATATATATATATATATATATATATATACATATATATATATATATAGCATATTGGTCTGAAAAAATTAGAGAAATTAAAAATTCTTAGGACGGTTTTTAAAGTTAATAAATTATTAATAGTAATTTTGCCTGCATGTATTGTTAAAGACATTTGTAATGATTTCATTCTATAAATATAAAATTGGTGATTGTAATCATGATAATCGAAAAATAGAATATTGTAGTATTAGATTTTGAACAAATCCTGTGATAATATTAGTTTTAACATTACATAAAAAATTTAATTCCCATTAATATTGATATTGAAAAAGCTTTTAAAAAATGATAAGTGATTTGGAACATTTATAATTATAGTAATAGAGAAAAAGAATGATAGAAACGCTTGTAATTGTAAGGATTATAAAGAAAATGTAAATGAAAAAAATACCAGCATGTGATGATTGATAATTCAAATATTGTTAGGAATAAAAAATCTTAGAGAAATTATGAATATAGATATAGGTTTCAGAATAATAAATTTAATAATAATAATTATATTAAAAGAATAATCAATGAAAGTATTGGCATTTTTTTTACCAAATTGGCTATTAAATATAATCTGAGGTGGCCCTTTTATAGGAGTTGCATCTGATGAAGAGCAATTCATATAAAAAAAGTACTTTTATATGAATTACCCTCCCACACCATGGAGTGGCAGAACTACGTGCACATTCTCGCTCTAGCTATTGAGGTTGCTATCTCGCAGTGCTAAACAACTCATTTTTGTATACGCTCAGTAAATGCAAATTTGGTGGAATTGTACGTGCACCTTGAATGTGGGTATTTATTTATCAGCACAGACATCAGAGTACCTGGCCTCACACTCACAAACAGCAGCAGCCCTGATTCCCTTCACTCCATTGTGACAACCAGACCAGCTTACTGCATCCTGGCCCCCCTGCCGGCGATCATCATGTTTTTCTTTCATTGCCCAGAGTGTTACTGCAGCTTATGGTAACATGTACCCATATAAATATTTAAATCATATTCTTAATTTCTATTTAATAAATAATATTTTAAATTTAAAACTGTCCTGATTTTGTGACTTTCCGATCCCAGTTAATCGAAGATGGTACATACATCCAATTACCTACCCTTTATATATATCTTTACTTTTAAATACTGTTAGAGGTATTTAAAGAGTGTAAGTTTTATGTTATGGATGATTTTAAAGAATTTTAAGGTTAAAGCATAGCACTAAGATTTATATATAAGTTTTTGTATAAAGTTACAAGATGAATCTTTGTTATCTCGTTATATTGATAAAGTCCCTGGTAATATGCTGTTGTTTGTAAAGAACTTATGCTAATTTGAATTATAAATATTTGATTAATAATAATGCCTTTTATTAAAATTATTAATAGTAATAGAGAAATAACTATACTAGCGTTATTCAAAAAGTTATGCAATGAAAAGTTAAATTTCCCATATATTTTAATTCCTAAATTTTCAAAATAGCTGTTAAATTTAGAATTGTAACTAATGGTTTCGATACTTATATAACTAAAGCAGATAAAATGTTACAAAAGATTTTATAAAAATACTATAAATAGTTTGAATAAGACTGTTATCATTGAAAATAGTTAAGGAATTATTACTTATTCTAAAGATAAAAAAATATTTACAATTTTATAGTTATAACTTTGAAGATTTTTATTAATTCAGTAGAGATATTGGTGATTTAATTAAAGTTTTTAGAAAACTTTCAATTATTGGAAAATAGTTCTAATTTTTTTATGAAAAATTTAAATTTCTTATTAATCTAATCTTAAGAGAAAACTATATTGGTTACAACAAGAATTATAAGCAACAAAAGGTTTATCTCAAGGTGATCCTTCTTGTATTACCAGTCTTAATAATTTTTATTTACATTTTTATGCATTGCTAATTTTTTGTGAAAATAATAACTTTACGATTTTCAGATTACTATTTCCAAATATATTTTCCTTTAGTGTTTTGTGAATAACATTTACCAATATTCAGAATAAAATAACAAAAATTTATATCCAATTCAGAATCCTTATTCTAGAGTTTTAAGTAAAAGCCATTTCTTGGAAATGTTCACATGTGATAATATTTATTTCAGAGTCTTTACTCGATAATTTTATCTTCAAACCATCAATTTGAGATAATATTTTATGCTTCTGGGAAGATAAAGCTACAGATAGCTGCATATGTAGAATAATAAAAGGCATTTATATTCAGAACACTATATCATATATAACATTACTTACATTTGCTTAAATAAATATGTTCTAAGTTCCAAGAAATAGAATGCTCATGGAATTGTGCACCCTCGACCCAGATTTTAGTGAGTGAGATCTTAAGAGGATTTGTTTGTCGGTATAAAATATTTTATTTTAAAAACATTAAATCTCAGCTTAAACAAAAGAAACAAGTAGAACATTTTTTTTTTTTATTTTCCAATCACAATGTTTACTTTTATTTTTTAAAGGATTTTTCACGTTTCATGTCTTTAATATATATTCTGCATTGTTCTTAATTATTTCTTGTATTTATATATATTTTAAAAATTTTAGCTTTACTAACTGTAATTTTGGGTTTAAAAGTAAATTTTTTTTTGATACATTTTTTGCTCTTTAATTACTTTAACTACTTATTTTAAATTTTGATTCCTTTGGTAATTGTTTAATGGCCATTGTTTTTCTTGAATCTTTATTATTATTATATGCCAATAAAACCCTCTTGTAGCGGGGCTGATGCACGTTAAATCCATTAGTTTCAAGTCTTGTATTTCATGTGGATGTATTCCTCATCAATGGACCGAGGCCACAATTACGAGTTCTGCCACAACAACCCTCGTGTTGCTTTAAGTGATTACAATGAATTTTCAGTCAATCAATCTTTATAGAAGTAGGGACTGAACGAGAGATTAGAAGAAAACATCAACGGCCACAAGCTCTCAAGTGATCTTAGTTTTGTTCATCATGGCTGAGAGGATACAAGTACATGAATCAGTCTCATCATGTACAAATTTGGTTCATTGATTGCTTATTACCGTTACACTTAGAAGTAACGAGCTATTGACGATGACTTTGTAGATTTCTTGAACCTCGGCCAGGTAGAGGGTGACATCATGAGATGGTATTCTCTCTCTCCAACTTTCACACCAAAGGCGGGTCTTTAGTGACATCGACTCGAGCCCTCGAATTTATGGAAACAACGTCGGCCTTGAGTTGTTGACTTCATGATCACTACATGTGGCCACGTCTAACAGAGCATGGCTTTAAAGTATTTAGTCTTAAGTTACCATTTGTGACGTAATGAATTTAATTGAATGCAATGCTAAAAAAGTTTTAAACTTGATACATGAATCTATTAAATCTTTGTTTTTACATTGAGCAAATGAAAAAATGCATTATATAAAAAAAAAAAAACCCAATTTGTTCTTGCAGTCGGTTTTTTTTTCATTTATGATTTCTTAATAAGTTGATTATTTGTAAGTGTTTAAGCTATCATGACTATAATTTTGTTTCAACTTATGTTAGGTTCCAAATCTTGCTCGTTTTTGGTTAATTGATTGATTGATTATGGCGTATATGGAGAAGTAAATACTATAATCCCCTTTAAAACATACATTTCCAGATTAATAAATATAAAAGTATTTCATGCATTGTAATAAAAAGTTCGGAACATTTTATTGATTTCATTGCTTTACCCAAAAAGTTTATTGTAAGTGATATTGTGCCGGAAATCAATTTGAGTAGAAGTTCCAGATAATTTTAATCGATAACAATTACTGCACTGCATACCCAATAATTTGAAATTGTGTAAAAGGCCAGGGGCAGGGATCATTTTGCTGAAAAATCTGAACTCCCAGAATTTCTTCTGTTCTGTTTATTGCCTAATTAGAAATTACATCCATGGACTGGATGTTAACCCAAGTCTCTTCAAATTATTTGCTGGAATAAACTGGTTTTTTCCAAATCTGTTTGATAATTGTATGTTTGATTTCTTTTCTTTCGAGGTAAAGGCAATCGGTAAAAAATTTGATGTCAATATTTACAATACCCAATTACTGATGGTGATATTATACGGTTGTTCATTTCATTTTTTATAACGATCCAAAAGATACTCTAATCTATGCATTATAAGTAGCAGTTGAAGGAAAGTTCATGGAATAACTTTTGGGGATTTGACTGAAAAGTTTTGGAAGAATAGATAAAATGAGCAGAATTTTGAGAGTTTCTATCAGTTCATCTACAGCATAGCAAATAAATAGCCAGGAAGGCCACTGTGAAATTTAATAGGATTTATGTTATAAGCAAAATAAGTATTTGTAAAGTAATGCCTGTCTTATTAATAATGTGTGTTGGCTTTTTAGATGCATCTGTAGCTACAAAAAAAACCCTAATTTGAATTCAACCACTAATTAAACAAAATATTAATAATCTATTATTAATAGTTGAGAGGTACATTGAAAACAAAATCAGCTTTAAGTTTTCATTAGCACAATGTGAACGAAAATAGTGAGACAGACGGGGTGCATCAATTATTGCAAGCCTAAGGTATCACAATTATTGAAGTTGATCGTAATCTATTTTAAAATTATTATTTGAAGGCATACGATTTATAATTAGAATTGTACAATATTATTTACAAATCAAATGAAGTAAGGGAGACTGTTGATATATATATATATACATATATCCATCAGTATGCAATTCAGAAAAATAGCACAACATAATCTAAAAATGTAAATTTAAATTCAATACTATAAACGATATAAACTACTACTATTAACTATATAACTAAAAAATCTAAAAAATCCAAAAACTTAAAAAAAAAAAAAAAAAAAAAAAACAAAAAAAAAAAAAAACAAATGCCAAAAGAACCGAAAAATTTATGAGAAAATATATATATATGTGTGTTAACATATACAACATATTATATATTAATAACATGTATATACATGTTATAGCTCATACATACTATATATATATATATATATATATATATATATATATATATATACATATATATACATACATCATCAACACACACATACATACATATAATACACACACATACATACACACACGCACACAATACTGTCATCATCACGTCAATATCATCATCAATATCATCAATAATAACACACACACAATAACACACATATATAAAAACACAGACATTATTACATATTATTATACACATATATATAATATCATCATCATCAATATTATATATGAGTGATATATATACATATATAATACATTATATATATACATATATTATATATATGTAATACACATATATATGTTAATATATATATATATATATATATATATATATATATATATATATATATATATATATATATATATATATATATATATATATATACACATATATGTAATACACACACACACATATACACATATATAAAGTTAAATTTTTTCCTGAACGCAGATTTTGAAAATCTTCTTTATGTAAGGAAATTCTGTAGAAGATGCTCATAGTTTTTGTTGAAAAATATTTTCTTGAAATCATAAACAAGACTTAAAATTTATATGAAAAACCAAAATAATATTTATGCAAATCAGATAAAAATATTTATAAATAATTAATCTAAAAGTTCAAAATCTAAAACCCCCAAAACTAATGAAATCTAAAGAACCAGAAAATCGATAAGAAAAAGATAAGTGGAAGAAATACAAAATTTTAAGTAATGGCATATATATAAATATATATGTGTGTGTGTGTGTGGTGTGCGTATGTATATATATATATATATATATATATATATATGTACAGATTTGTATCTATATGTATATATATATGTGTGTGTAAGTATATATTTGGATGTATATATATATATATATATATAATGTTTTACACAAATTTATCATAAAAGGTTTCTCTGCAAAAGTATTTTAAATTCATTTGCTCAAAAGTTTTTTAAAAATTTAATTTTAGAAAACTTTTAAGCAAATAAATTTCAATAAAAAATCATGGCAAGGAGAATCGGATGTTTTCTCAAGAACAGTTATGTTTGTTTTAAAAGTTTGGTAAATGATATAATTCTACGTGTTGAGAAAATGTCTGTTATAGAAATTTTTCTTTGTGATGGTGAATTAAAAATAAACTGACTAGCTTTCGAGATAAAAGAACACGGGTAAAAAAACCCAGACTATTACTTCTATACGAGCTCTAAGAAAAGTGTTGTCTGTTGAATTTGTTATCACTTTGTAATAAGATTTAACTTCGGATAGCGACTTTTCTGGGTTTTGCAATACTACTTTCATTATTTGGAACGAAATGAAAAGTATTTTGTCTATGGTAGAAGATGTTCTTTTTTTTTTTTCTAGTGCGTGGAAGGGGCTTAAATATCTCATTGGCTGGATAGAACTCTCAACCTTTGACATTTTGATGCCGACATGTAATTGAATCGAATGATGTAAAAGAATGCTATTCTATTTTTTCCCTCAATCTATAGGGGTATCATTTTTCTTTCTCCATGTAGTTTCAATCAAAGCCTCTTGGTATCTTTTTCATCAGTGCCTAACATTACTAGTACTCATTTTTATTTATGCTCTTTGTTTAAAAAAGAAATTAATAAGAAATTGATTGGTATAATAGCGATATATATATATATATATATATATATATATATATATATAACTCAATAAATTCAAGCTTTTCTCCTAATTGTTAAAAATATACTGTAACAAATGATTCTAATACGATATTTATTAATGTTAAAAATAAGAAATATATATTCTGTTTAAGGATATTAAACTTTACAGAAATTTTTCACGATGAGAAAATATAATTGCATAAAAATATGAACTCAGATTTCAGTCAAGAATATAAATTTTAGGGGGAAAAAAGATTGAATTTCATATTTTATCTTTTATACCCTTCAAAAAATGCAAATTCTTTTCTTTGTGCAGATTTTAGAAATGGACAAATTAAGAATAAGGATTTTTGTCAACGTATTAAATGTAACTTTATTTTGAACAACTCTTTAAGTTCCATTTATTGGTTCATTAATGTTTCTCTCGGAAGCAACTGGAGGGTTATTGGGGACGGACCGACGGGTCTTTAGAGGTATCAGGACTCGATCCTACGACTGGACAAATATAGCACCAGCTGTGAATCCACGACCATGACCACTAGGCTTCTTTGGTCACATAAATGATATGGCAGATTCTTAACTTGAGAATTAAGATGAAATTAAGACTCAGCTTACAAAAACGTTATTGCATATTGAATGCACATTTTTTATGCTTAAACATAATAATGGTACCTGATATTATTGTATTCATGTCATTATGCAAACTTATCATTTGAAGTCATACGACGGTATGTCTTCAGCCATGTTATATTAAAAGTAGAGCTTTGTTAGTTGCCGTCATCTTGTCTTTGTCTTAAGATTGCGGCGGCCCTCTTTACATCATTTGCATCTCCTCACCACTCCATGGAGTGGCAAGAACCATATTGTTATTCTCGCCTTGCCATTCTGAGCCGGATGCAGTAAGCTGGATCATCCTGTTTTTCTTTAACTGATCAGAGTATTTCTGCAGTTTATAGTACACGATGTATCCATATGTAAATATTTAAACTAAATTCTTAATTTCTGTTTTTAATAAGCAATATTTTAAATTTTGAGCTGTCCTAGAGTTTTGCGACTTTCTGATCCGAGTTAACTGAAGGTGGTATATACATTCAAGAGATTTTTTCAGTTATCTAACCAAAAGAAAGGATTGAGTCCCATGATTTCGGAAGATGCGTGGCCAATTTCATTCCACTCAAAATTTCTAAAGAGAAGGGGCATCAGAGATCTACTAAACGTTCCACTGAAACATCGTGTCTGAAGATTTTGTTCTACATTTTCTAGAATGCTACTAGCATTAAAAATGCCATATTTGCGTAGAAAATGTAAATGCGACAAGCATTTTATCCGATTGTAAATATCACTAATATTCTAAATTAATTACGATAAATTAATTTTAAGATTAGATTGTACTCTCTAGCTATCAGGTCATTTAAAGTAATCTATGCAAACCCAACAGCTAAAAATTCATTTCTTTACAGCTGTTTGTTCTCACTCAAATGATCTGTTTCTCTACAACTGCTGGCTAATTTTTTCAATATTAGAGATATTTGAATATAGAATGATACTTTACATAAAGAAGCAATTTTTCTGTTCGTAAAGAATAAAGACAGAATCATTTTTCTAATTAGAGTAGTGGGCAAATTATTAGATTCATTTGAATGTAAGAAAAAGAGCCTATTGACACCATTTTTTTTTCCTGTTCACTAGTGAAACATGAAGTAATTTCGATTGAGCAGTTATCATCCTCACATATGTTTCTATACATGCTACTATTAATGTAATTTTCAAAGGTTATAATAATATTAAATTCTTCCATTTAAAAGAAATTCCTAATCCATCATTATACAAAAAAAAAAAAAAAAAAAGAAAGTCTAATAATATTTGAAGCTTTCTCCCTGAAAATCAATTTGATAGTTCTTTATCTTAAGTCTTCCGCTTAAGTTATTCGTAAGAGTTTTTGGTCAAAGTCTACTCCGGGCAAAAAGGTGTAAAAAAAGAGATAAAAATAAATAAATGGCTTTCGACTTTTGACCAACACTTAAAGGCCTCCTGAGAGCTTCTCGAAGGCGATTTTCGAATATCCAGGGAGTGCTTCAGACATTCTAGACGTCTCTCTTGAGGAATTCTCTTCCAAAGAAATGTCACTTACACCAACGAAAGAATTCCCTCCTCAATTTCTAAGTTTTCATTAAACGTGAAGGGCAGAATTAAGTTGATAGCTCTTCAGTTAAAAATGAAGTTTAAAGGCTTTATAATTTTCTTTTAAAAACTATTTTCTTCGAGATGTTTAGTATTGAAGGGAATGTAATATTCTAAAAAACAAATGGTATTATTTTTTAATTGTATATATTTAAATTCCAATTAAAATATTTAAAAAGAAATGTAAACAAAAATACTAAAAGTTTATTATTTATTCCTCCTTAATATATGTGCTTTTAAATATTTCTACCTTAGTTTTAAAATACAAAGGAAAAATTTGATATGCATTCCATCTCTATATATGACAGTTTAGTCTTGATTCCAAATAATTGATTGCCTTTATAAAAACATCTGAATTTCGAGTACTGAGTTGAGAATATTTGAAACCGCATAAACGATAAACTTTTCCAGTGACGAATATATTTCAAATGTTGAAATTCTATTCCATTTTAATACCTAACCTCATAATATTTCTATTTGGAAGGTGAGTGAGTGATAGTGGAGTTTAATAGCACGCTATTTGGCGCAAATAAGGTATAACTGTGATCTAGACGATTGAAAAATTGAAAAAAGAAATAAATGAAATAAAATTTAGTAAACACAAGAAGGATAGAAAATAGAGTGAGTGAATGTAAGTGTTGGTCGTTCTAAAAGGCGTAAGAGTTAAATGTCGCTATATGTTGCGTCAAATAAAGTATAACTGTGATTTAGACTCTTGAAAAAAGTAATAATTGACAAGGATCAAAGATACATAAGGAGTACTGGATATTTCGGTGATTGTGGTATGATTGTTTATTAAGGTCGTACTGAGAAGCAATACGAGAGCTATTTGCGATGAAATGACTTATTTTGAATCTCAATTAAATGACGATAATGAACTTGAACTGGCACCTCCTTCTGCAAACTTCCACGCCACGACCATGAAAGGACTAGAGTCCTCGACTAGGTTTAACGTGCTTCAATTCCGCTTCACGGCGGGTCTTTAGTGACATCAGATTCTTAACTCACCAAAGCAACGCCAGGCGCAATTCCGCAACCATGATCATTAGACTACTGCGCCCACTTGGGTACCACGAGGGCTCGTCACTCATGCTTACAAAAGACAATAAACCCCATCGAGAAGAAAGAGATCTCTAGAGTGCCTCGGGGTGATAATTCTCGTACCTACTTAAAGAAGATACGCCACTGAGGGCTTATTTGGAAGGTAGACAAAATGAAAAAAGATTTCTGTAAAAAAAATTGTGACCAATTACAATAAGAAATATGAATTAGAATCACTAAAGATTCCCCAGTAAATTAACAAAAAGAAGAGAACAAGCTTATAACCAATATTTATTCAATGATCGCAAAATATTTGGTAACAAAGCATTTATTTAGGTTCGTATTAAAGTAAACGCATAGCATTATCAATTATTTTAAGTATCACGATCTTGAATTTGTTTAATCTGAAAGAATTATAGTGAAAAGAAACATATTGTGATAAATAATCAATAGCTCTATGGATTTTTTTTGAAAAGATACTATTATTCCGAAGTTGATTTTTTAGATGGATTTGTGAATGATTTTTTAATGTCCCCTTTGGAAGAAACTCGAGGGTTATCAAGAGATCAAAGCCATCGAATTAGGATATCACTTGACCGTAGTTCAAAACTATGTAATCCATCACTCATAACCATCATTTAATTTCTAATAGTTCAAAACGTAACCGAATTACGAATGGGAAAGGGGAATGAGGTAACTCATTGTAGTATTGTCCCGTATCATTTTTTCTTTTTCTAAGAAGTCCAAGAGAATGATGCACTTCGCATTCAAAACATCATCGCCAAAATTTTCGTATTCTTTTTTTCTTCTTCGCTTTGTTTGGAGCAGTAACCTATTGTTTTCATTGTTGCTTGGTTTCCGATATTTGACGATGAATCCGGGTCTAATTGACGGTAACAATTAGACGCAAAATGACGACAACTCGTCGCAACATCAATCAAAACTAACCTATTGTCACATTTGGTTCGGAGACATTGAATATATGACAGCACACAATGGTAACATAAATTGTTTTATAGCATTCTCTATCGTCAAAAACAGGTGATTTTTGAACCACTTTCATAATATTGAGTACATTTTAATCAAAATGAATACATATATAATAATTTTTTTGGCCGAAGTTGTTTGTTACTATCGAAATCATTTAAATGAATTTTATAGAAATACAGAAAAATAGCCCGTAAAAAGTTTTTTTTTAATTATAGTACTAACAATTTTAAATACTTAAGGACATTTTCTGAGTGCAAAAGTTATTGTAAAATATCTGTTTAGAATCTATATATATTAGAATATATTCGTTGAAGATGGTTGTACACTTCTTATCTTTTACACATATTTTCAGTTATATTACAATAAAAGAAAGGATAAATATAAGAAGGAAGAGTATGATCGTTTTTCCACGCTTCCTTTGTCAAGAGAATTCCAAACTGCAGTTTGTTGTATAGTCTTTCCACGAAGTCGTTTCAATACTATCTAAAGAGTTCGCAGTTTATGTGATAGTTTATAGGAAGCGTTTTCATGGTTTGGCAAAGTTTCAGAGTCGATGATTGGTCGGATCCCTTGGGAAGCAGCGGGGATTTGCCATTTCGTGCGTTATATGGAGATTTTTACGTGACCATTTTCGATGAAAACGGAGCCAACGATGTGCAGTGTTGTTTCTTTGAAGGCTATAATATGCCGCTAGTCAAAAAGGGTTCCCTCATCCAAATAGCATTTTTATTCCTTTGCTATCCTCAGGGATTTAAAATACGAATAAGGTTGTCTTATAGTTTTGCAGTCACTTATTCGGAGAAGAAGTTAGTAAATATGGAGAAACTGTAATATAAACTTTTCTGCAATATGCCTTTGAGAATAAGTCCTCAGCCACTTTAAACTCAATTTGAATATTTCCCATTTGCTCTCAAAAATACATTCGTTCTTACTAATATGTTCAATTCAATTTTTTTTTCATGAGTGTTGTTGTCACACAATTTTTATACTTTTATTGATTACATTTTCATAGATAATATCTGTATTGGTAAACTCCAATTATTAACAACTTTTTATATGTTATATATTACTAGCTGAAACACACACACACACACACACGTTTTCATTTATTTTATTTTTCATTATAAATTTGTTATTTTATTTAACGTTTTTATTTTTTGCAATGTTTGTATTTATATTCAGGTTTCATTTAATTCTGACACTGTTTGATGATAGATGGTGTTGCTATCTTTTGCTTTTTCAATTTATGTATATAGCAGATAACTTGTCCGCCGTATTTGCTATATTTCTACACATGGTTTATGATCATGTAAGTTTTTTTTTAACATTGATGTGTATTTTGTGTGATAAATAATTTTTTTTTGTCTCCTTTAGGTATATTAAGTTTTGACATTTTGGATTTCTATGGATTTGCTTGGTTGCTTTCTTAAATGTTTATTTAACAGTTTTTTTTTTTTTTTTTTTTATTTTTTTTAAAATTTTTTTTTTTTTTATATATATTTATATATATATATATATATATATATATATATATATATATATATATATATATATATATATAATAGGCCAGTAATTAAGCAGCGCTTAATTAGTAGGATTTTTACCTTTATTACAGATTTGGCGACAGAACTAGATGTTCCGAGAATAAATATTTATTCTTCTACAATACTTATTGAGAGTATATATATATATATATGTATGATGAACTTTGAATTTCTGCTATTGTGGATTTGTATGTGCGTGTGTTAATTATTTCCCATAAAAAGGAAATTTATTATATTTGCTAGTGAGTCTCAGAGAGAGAATTAAATCTCGATTTGCTAGTTAATTTTATGGACCTTATTTACACTTTACAGCTAATGAACCACATAATAATGTAGCGTTCTGTGGTTATAAAATCAGAGTAACCTCTTTTTTAGTAAAATTAATTAAAAGTATACCAACTAATTTTTAATATTATTCATAAATAGTTAACTATAATTTTCGGAAACGAGATTAGAAATTTCTTTTAAAAGCTGGGAAGCAACTATATAGTTAACTATATCGAAATACCTAAGAACTTAAAACTACAAAAATTACCAAACTTGTCAAAAAAAGTCCAGCTTGACTTTGACGCCTGAGCTTATTTTGTACCAAGGTTTAAGTCAATAATTAAATTCAATGTATGAAATTACATTAAACTAAAGTTTTTGAAAAGTGTAATAAGCTGTCATAACTAATCCTGAGAAATTGGAAGAAACAATCTTTCTCTCTCTCTGTAAATCTGTCGTCGAGACAGAACTTGAATGACAGATAGAAAATCCCTTGAATCGAAAACTGTGTAGCGAATACAATACAAGAAATTGAGAACATAATTTATTTAAATTAAAATACAATTTCAAATCTTTTACATTTACAAGAATTCCCGAAATTTAGAAATTTTTTTAATCCACACATACAACATGACGAAAATGTTTTGAAAAATTCATAAAAACGTAATAATAATTTGGCAAAAAATGTCACCGTTTCGGGTGTACTCGGCAAAATCTCTGTATAGTCTATTAAAAAAAATAATAAAAACGATGATGCGATATATGAGTGATTCAGTGCTATTTCTATTTTTCTGGCTATGAGGGTTTCCAAGCCACACTTCATGCTTGATAATAGCCTTGGTAAGGTTAAATGTTCCACATATTAAGTTGGCAAACAAAGACCGAACTTGACTGCGCCTGGGCATATATTCACTTTATAGCTAATTAAAATATTAATTAAATTAAACATAAATTGTTTTTTCTTCCAAAGAATGGACTTTCTTTCACTCATAGAAAACCAACTACAACGGCTTTTCCAAAGCAAGGCGACTTCAGTTTAAGTTATAATAGAAACCTAAAGTAATAAAAAAGTATATTTTAATGCAATATCAAAATTGACCCAAAATATTCCAAGAAGGAAGCTAAATAAAGAAGAAATGCTTTGATGGTCCTAAGATAAAAGTAATGGTAATATTAAAATTATGATTATTTTTACCATTTCTTTAATTAATTTCGTCAATTTCTAATTATATATAAATTAAGGTAATACAATAAATGACAGGTAAAAAATACTTAATTTATATGAGATTTATTTCAATCCAATAAGATCTTAAAAGAGAAATTTAGCAATGTTATAGTATGTTTTTAAAAATTCAAGTCATTACTGGTGATAGAGGTAGACTGCACATACGTAATTCTTTGCCATGGGGTATACTGTCTTTGGTAAACACGGGTGATATGTCCTCTGAATACCCTCTGAGTACCCTGGATGTTCTCTATTTTCGATCCTCTTTCTTTTGATGGAAAGTTTTCTTTTTTTATTCCATTTTACGCCTGGATTTCTGTTTCACATAGTTTGGTGCTGAATGGTCGCCAGATCTAGCTCGTGCACCATGAAACTTAACTTTCATTCACACTCACTCTCCACCTGACTTTCACTCGCAATCGAAAACACCTCTTCCACACATAGTTACACCATAGTTACAGACACTCAACATATATATCGCGAAGTCAAAAACAATTCCCCTCCTCGCACAGGCATCGCAGTCATACATATCTTACCCTCCACTCATGTATCATAATCACAGCCTTTCTACTTTGCGTATAAAATAATTAAAATCCAAAGCGTAAATTTGATTTAAATATCAATCCCAGATTCCAATTTTTTTTTTTTCTACTTCAGAAAAGGTAATATATATAAGTAAGATTTTATAGTAAGACTTTTTATAAAAAGAAATATATTTATCTTTGATCTTAATTATCAGCCTGCTCCTAAATTTAAATGGTTTTCCGGTTGCAGATGGTGAAGTATTTCCGAGATCTTACGATTACTGAAAACTCATTAAGAGATTCTTTCAAGGGATTAAAAAAAAAAAAAATTTCTTGGTCAGGAGTTTAAGGAATAAACAGTGAATTTATAAGACACGAAAATTTTTGATAACCTCTACATTTTTAATTCTAAATAAATATATATATTTGAAGTCTAGAACCAAACAAGAACTTAAGTTTATAAATGGAAATTATATTTAATTTTGATTTTCTCTATAAGTATGGTAATATTACATAAGGAAAAAAAATTCTTTACTAATTATTTTCATGCTTGTTGGTATTATTTTAATGATTAAAACAGTAATAACTCTTGTTTTTTGAATATTTTTAAAACTTTAGTAACTTTAATAGAAGTTCTTATGTCAAATTTTATTATTTTATATTCAAAACATTTTTTTCCTTCATTTTCTTTATTCCTAGCTTTAAAATTTCAGAAAAAGAATACTTTTAAAGTTTTAATTAACCTACAGAAATGAATAAGAATTGCCTTAAAAATTGTTTAAATATTTTTGTAGTAAATTGCTTTCATATGAAAAATAAATTTTTTATTGAATAGAGGAATTTAGCAGAATAAGAACTGAATATAAAATCCTCATTTTTTCTTAAAAAAATTGCGCCTTCCTTATTTTAAAATATATTTCGAAAAAAAAAAAATGTTTGGAAAACTTCATTCAAAATTCTTATTTCTTTTTTGTTCCGGATTAAATTTCTGAGTAAAAAAAATGAAATTTTAATGAGCAAAATATTTATTTTGAACATTCTTAACTTTAGTTTAAAGTTCCGAAAATCAAACAACATTTCAAACGATAATTTCTTATACGAATAATGAAACAGAAAAATGTTAAAGTAAATCAATTCGTTACCTGCGGCCAATATTTGGAAGTTCCCAGATAACTTCATTTTTTTCTTTTGTTGAAAAGACAGAAAACATTCAAGTTTTTTTTAATTGAATTCTGTAAAAATAAATATTTATGAGTACATCAATTTCTTCGTAAATGCGAAATCGATTTTTTCCATGACATTGTTTTATAAATTTGAGAGCAGCCGTTATATGTTATTATGGAACTTTTAATTAGTTTTACGTACTTTCATTAAGAGATTATTCTTGGAAACATGCATTAAGATTTCTTCTAATGTATTTATTAAGAAATTAACTTTAATGCTACATTGTCCGTTGTAAAATACCATTAGCAACTATTATGTGCCAAAATAATCTTTTGAAGTAAATATTATGTAAGTTTGTGCTCGTCTGAGTGCACTGTTAATAAGAATGACAGCCATATACTTAGTTACGTAGCATAAGAATTTGAACTTTATCGTGACTTTCTAAAGCTTTTTAGTTAACTTTGACATGCTTGAAAGGAATTGTCAGAATAAGTTCAATTTGTGAAATTTTAAAGTTGAATAATTTTTTTTTCCAAATAAATTTTTTTAAAATTTTCATTTCAGGAATGTTTCAATTTCTTACATCAGAATTTTTGTTTTTATCCTTAGATATCTTTAAGGATGTCTTTTAGTGTAATGTTAATGATTAGGACTTTAACTCTTTTGTTGACACCCATGACTTACTTATTGAGAGAGCGATTTTATTAAATTATCTAAAATAATAATAGCGTATGCTAAAATGTTACTGTTTGGAGGAAATGGCGTCAACAAAAGTGCGTGGGCATAAAGTGCAAGATTCAAAATATTGACGTTATAATGCATAGTGATAATACTAGTTAAATTTGGTTTGCTTAACGTATATTTACATTGCTAAGATATGTTAAATTTAATATTTTATCGTCTGATTTTATTTTAATATCCGAAAAGGATTTGTTGTCTACTTTAATAATTTATTGTTTGTCATTTTTTTTTTTTAAATATTTAATTAAATAGAGTTGATTTTTATTGCAGAATCGTCTGTTTTTGTTCATTTTGTTCTTAGCATTGACGATGTTTTTGTTGTTCAGAATGTTTCGATGGTCAAAATAAAAATGTATTTGGAATTTGAAGAAGATATTTTTTCTTGATAGTAATTCCTTCCGTGGAGCCTAGGGCGTCGAAGTACACTAACTTTACGCTAATTAATGTTCACTGGTGATATAGATTGAGAAAATAATGGCAACCCAATATAAAGAGGCGAAACTTTCATCCTTGATTGATCTCTCTACCAAAGGTGAATGCATTTTATAACTTGAATAAATTTTAAAAAAATAGTAAATGTTTTTCAAAAGTAGTAAAAATTTTATAACTTGAATAAATTTTTAAAAAAGTGTTAAAATAAAATTAGCAAAGCCAATTTCAATTTTTAATTTTTTTATATTTTTCAAATAAATTATTTGATAATGGATTATATTATATGTATTTTTAAATTAGTCGTTTCCAATAACTATTTCCACAACTGGTTTGAAAAATAGAATTGGTAAAAAAATAATTTCGAAGTTCGAATATTGTTTTGGGATTTGTAGTACGGTCCAAATAAGCAAAAGTGTAATATTTTGTAAAAAGGTTTATTTTTGCCATTTGTGTGTGTGTATATATATATATAAAGAACTAAAAGGTAAAAAATAAATTTTTTTGTTCGGCTAGGAAGAAATTAAACAAAAATGCTCTGAAAACGACAGTTTATCGTCACCATAAACAAAAACAAATTTCAAACTAGCAGAACTTTTTTGATTGAAATTTAAGTGTTGTGCTTATTACAATTGTCTAACTGTTTAACTTATGATTGCGCATAGAACTCTCGTTTTTGGTCAAAATTTTTCACTAAAATTTCAAAAAAAAAACCACTAGGCAACCGCGATCGCTTTCTATCATTATAGGAAATTGTGTATATATATATATATGTATTTGTGTGTGTGTAATGATTCAACTTTAATGTGTAATAATTTCAATGAACAGATACTTTGATTTCCTAATTTTTCCCATTCTCTAATTCTAAAGTAGAGTTCATTTCTATTTCTTGATCCAATTCCAAATTATCGTTTTATTTATTTGATCAAGTGCTCATGAAATTTGTTTAGTCGTAATAGTTTCCCATAGTCGTAAATCTATCAGAAATAATCCCTCTAAACTGGCAGACATCAGAGATTTCCCTGAGGATCCCTTCATCTTGTACCACGTGACAGAAAGAAAATCTCCAAATATCCCTACCTGTAAAATCAACGGCAGAGAGAAATTCTCTCTTCTTATGCTCTTAAGCGCTAATGCTTGTACGCAGCTCTACTCTTGTCTGTCGCAATCAGAAAAAGCTTGGTTGCGTCTCTTGCCTTCTATGATTTCATAATGTATATCTTGTTGAATCTCTCTTTAAGCTAAAATGAATAAATAATTTTGATATAAAGAAACGAATGTTCTATTTGGTTATGCAATTCGGAAGTATCATTAATGTTAGAGCAAATTTTTCAAATCTTAACACACACACGACTTATTTCTTCTCATGTTTTTAATTTCCCTTATTCTTAGTATTCCTATCTGAAATTGGGACTCCATGGTATGTTTATCGCACGATATATAAATAGGAAAGAAAAAAAGATACAAATGTATGATCTGAATAGGGAGTTCTGACGTCATCTGAGAAAAGATTAATCTGAATCTCATAAAAAGGGAGCCAAGGTAAAACTACGAGTTAAGTGGACTTGTGGAGTTGACAAATTTAACAGTATGTTTTCGTAAAGTTATAATAGCAACAATATTACTTAGGTATATGAGAAAATATGTAAGTTGTGGTAAAGAATTAGATGAGCTTTTGCGAGAAACGTTTCTATATGTAATTTTCATTTAGCTTAAGAGAAAAAAGTGAGATAAATACTTCGTTTATTGATTCTTATGTGTGCTATTAAATTTAGAGGAAGATTTTAACCTCTACATCCTTATTTTTTTTCATTCGTTGTTACTAAAGCAAAAAATTTTAGTCATTTCTTTTTTACGCCTCTCTCTCTCTCTCTCTGTGTACATTTAACATATAGTTTTAATTAAATACATGCTAAAACAAGGTCATATAGTTATATTAAGATGGTGAGGAAGATTTAGAAGTAAAATTTTTTTGGAAAACTAAATTATATTTTTTTCTACATAAGAAAAAACCCTAACTCTTAATTTTTTTTTGTTTACAGAAGTAAAAGAAACAAAGTTCCCTAGAGACTCTACAAGTCGACAATCTTTAAAATTTCATTACGCTGAAGCAAGACAGATTTTAAGATAAAGAAGTTGTTTTGTAAGATCTATTTTTTTATAAGATGTTGACTGTAAAGGGCACATAAAAACGAACGAAGAATTTTTTTAATGGTGTTTGAAAACGTACACTGAATGTTTGCCATTTTACATTTCTTTCTCAGTGAAAAAGTAATTTTACGCATTGAAGGGAACTGAATGTACGTATAAGGATCTTAGAAACTTTTTTGTAAATTTTTATCTTACATAAAAGTTGAAAAAGAAAGCAAAATTTTCTTAGTTGATTAATTGGAAGAAAAACATTGATTTGTTTGCGTGCATCTTAATTAGAAGAGGATTATTCTTGCTGTACTCGTAAATTTCAAGTAATTATGTTACGACAGATGTACATCTTAGAAGTACGCAATACAGTATTTGTTAATAAATCTTTCTCAGGAAGAAAATACTCAGTATTTTATGTTGGTACTCTTCGGTTCCTGAAGTTGAAAAAAATAAAAATAGAAATTGTGATTATTTGTAAAATCTCTCTCTCCTCTTTAAGTATTTAAAAAATAATTTTATTTTTAGTTTATGTTTTTACTTTTAAGTTTAAAATTTTGCAAAACACCTTCTTTTGCAGATAATATGGATATTAAAGGTAATCAGGCCATTTTGATATTTTTTTCCTCAGTAAATTATTTGATACCAAGTCTTATTTCACTTTAACAGAAGAAGTAATGGAGAACAGACAGAAATTATTTTAATGAACAGAACTTTTTATTTCTGCTTGAAATGAGTCAAATATAAATAAGAAAAGAAGCCAAATTCATATGACCTTGACTTATGTTCCCCCTGTTCCGCAGTAGTCTAGTGGTCAGTGGCGTTTCCGTCGAGTCGTGAGTTCGAACCCTGATGCCTTTAGAGATATATTGTTGCGGAGCTAATGCTCATAAAATCCGTTAAGGTTCCAAGGCCCTCCCCCCACTTTTACTTGGTGTCGAAGTTTTGAGAGAAAGTAGCCAACTCAAGTGTCGTCCTCGTCACGTAACCAAAGTTCAAAATCGCGAAGTCCGTGACCAATAACCCCAGTGTTGATTTTCAGTTGGACGTTGATAAGTAATTAATCAATCAGGAATTCGAGGGCTAGTGGCATAATGCCCAAGGAGACTGAGCATACCTAAAGGGCTTAGAGCTACAAACCAGCTCCACGGGAGACAACCATCCCCCCCCTCCCACTTGGCATTTATTGGCAAAAAGATTTTTCTCCCTTTGCAATAATAAAGGGTAAGATAAAACAGTAGATGAAACAATAAGGAACAAAAGATATTACATAATTTCAGAATTCAAAAGTAAATAAAAGCTTACAATGTGTTTACAGAGTAGGACGTAATAGTTCTTAAACTTAAAATTTTTATTTTTCATTCTTTTTTTAAATGCATATCAATCTGTATTCCATTGACATCACAACTTCCTGCAAACAACGGATGCTGGCACTATGACTCTCACCCACAGTTAATCTGCCTGGTGACGCCGTTGGTATAAGGAACTCACTCAGAAAGGAAGATTAATATATTCAGAAATGAAATCAAAAACTGAAACAATTATGACATTTGTTGAGTAATTTGACGAGTCTTAAGAATACGGTTTTTATGCTTGGAATACAAACTAGAGTTTTCACACACGAATCTCAGAAAAATAGGTTTTGCTTCAACAACAGGACGATTTAAAAGAAAACTATTGGTAAAAGGCAAGACAGCATTTACAACAGAACCACATGAACGTAAATTTGTATTTTTTTAAAATTAAAACAATTTAAATAACAAACGAAGGGATCATAACTAGTTAAGAAGGGAGTAATAAAACCTGAATTAGAATAAAAATTTAAGTTTGGTCTTGAAATATACGACTGAACCCAAATACAGGTATTACAAGTTGACCTCCAGAACTTCCAGTCAGAGAGAAAGAGATAAGCTTATTTCTTAAAATCTTGATTAATGAGACCGAAGGGCAGGGACTTTCATTCTCTCAACATTGTAAAGTCGTGCCCCCAGAATTTGTGGAATGGTTCGGTAGCGTGAAGGAATCACATCGCTTAAGTAAAAATACTTCTTTATTGTACAATTGTATCAGTTATACTAAAGTTAGAAGGCGTTTTCGCTTTGTTACTCTTCGTGCAATGTTACAAGCAAAATATTTCATACAAAATACCTCGAATAGGAATATATCCACATGAATTTAGTCCCGAGAAGATAGAATTCACCAAAATCACGAGAGCAGGAATTAGCCTAAATCGCATCCTCTCTCGCTTACTTCTTGCGGGATCGCCTTCATTCGCTCTCTTCGCCTGGATCTCCTCTATTTATTTTTCTGTCCCTTTTAAATCATAGGATAGGGCTAACTCACGTGCCCCTTCGATTCATTTTCATTTTCGATTGGACTGTCACATTTCATAGACAACCTCCGTTTCTAATTTCCAACACCATTCGCTCTTATCGGCTAATATTCCGTTTAACGCACGTGCATGCAGATGTCGGATGTCAAACGGCTAGACCCTAAATCCATATATATATATATCTATGTCATGGTTCACAATCCTTCACAAAGGTGAATCAACAATGCCATCTCTGTGTAGCAGAGTCAGGTGTTCATGAATGTAGCAGACCAAAGTAGATGACCCTCAGATTTGGCTCATTTTTTGCTTTGGAATAAATAGTAAACTTTTTATTACGCCTTTGAATGAAAAATTGGGAAACACAAAAAGGAGTTCAATACAAAAGTCTCTGACGGGGGGGGGGTACCTATAGCCTAAGTTATAACATCAGTGGCAGCAAATTTCGCAAATGAGTTTTAAGTTTTCAGTTTCGTTGAATGAAATGAGTTTTTCAGTTTCGTTGTAATAATTTTCGACGTGGGACCAAATGTCAAAATAAGTACATGTTGTAAAAATTAGAATAAGCAGTAAATTTTTAATGATATTAATAAATGTCAATTTTTTTTCTGGAACTCTGCGTAGCAATATTGATGATAAATTGTCGGAATAAATAGAAACTTTGAAGTTATGAAAGATGGCCCAAAATACGGCAAATCTGATTGCCAAAAGTTCCCCCTGGAAAACTGAATTATAAGATTTTGGTTTAAACATTATAGACCCTATTTAGGATACCTTAATGGAAGACAAACACGGCAAAACCAATTTCGGACCCAATCCTTGATCTGTCGGTGTATGTCTCCTACTGGGATAGCCCCGAAAATATGTGAAGAAAAAGAATTTGCTATTCAGAGCGAATAGCTCTGAGTGAAATATTTGAGTCGAATGGGATATTATTGATCAGACAAAAAAAGTTTAAATTACGTTGCTTCCAAATTTGATATTTAGGGGGGTTAATTAAGAAATAGTTAATTAAGGGGGGGCTCGGGAGAGCCATCAGACAATTGGAATACCTAAACATTTATAAAATTTACAAATTTTAATGCAGGAGTTTTTAGTTAGAAAATTCGATCTCTACTAAAGACGCTACTACCATGAACACCCTTGTTGTGGACTGATGGGCATTTAAGCTCACAATAGATGCGGTTTTCTCAATCGAAATCTCCAACCTTAACCATGCCAGATGCTCAATATTAAGATTAATTAAAATATTGAGTTATGCTCTCATTCACTTCTGGAATTTCCGGATGAAATAACCACCAGATCATCCGCAAAAGCTTGAACTAAAAAGGTTTCACAGTTAATATCCAAAATACAATTAAAATAAAAATTCCACAGAGCGGGTGCAAGCACCGAACCCTATGGATAGTGACGAGTAATTAGATGCTTTATCATAAATTTAGTATTAAAAAAATATGTCGATATGTTTTGTAAGAATGAGTAAACTTAGAAGCAGATTAGGAAATGAAGATTTAAATTTTTTTTAAAAATAGAATAAACCATTTTATATTGTCGAACCCGCCCTTAATATTAATAAAAGTAACAGCAATATATTTTGTGTTTTATATGCGAAAACAAATGGATAGTTGCGTCATCACAGCTAAAATTTTCTTTTAACTAAAATTGAAGTGGACGAAGAATACGTTTTGATGAATCCAGAAATATAACCTATTGACAAAAACACGTTCAACTTTTCTCTAAGGTTGGTAACAAACAAATTGGTCTATTCGATACGGATGACCAGGTTTAAGAAGTAGTTACAATTTAGCACCTTTTAAATTATTAGGGATATAGAAAAATTGTATACATATACTGATAAATTTCACTAAAAGCTTAGGAAAATTAGAAAAATATCTTTCCCAATTCCCATATTCTAAAAAACCAAGAACGGGAGCCTTCCTACCAATGAAAAGCTTTTAGACGAAGGATACCTCTTCGATGAAAATCACTGGAGGAGGTGTAGATTCTTCAAAATTCAAATCAAAGTTTCTTTGGACTTTGGGAAAGAGAAGGTATTAAAAATTCACCCTTCTGTTCAGGAGAATTATCAGACAAAACTAGAGGGCTATTGGCGACAGACCTCACAATTTCAAACCTCAGTGAAGTGACGAGGATTAGATTTGATCTGGTACCTCTTTCTCCAAACTTCCACACCATGCCTTGGAAAGATTTGTAGTCTCCAGAGTTTGTGGGCCGTGGTAGCCTAGTGGTCAAGATCGTGGACTAGCGGCCGGTGGTTTTCGTTCAGTCGCGGGTTCCATCCGTGGACGCTAAAGACCCGTCGTGTAGCCGGGGCTGATGCACGTTAAATCTGTTCGGGGCCCAAAGTCCTCCCGTTGGCGTGGTGTGGATGTTAGGAGAGGGGGGTGCCAGCTCAGGTGTTATCCTCGTCACTTGATCGTGGTTCAAAATTACGAGGTCCGTCGCCAAAAGCCCTCGTGTTGCTTCTAATGCGACGTTAATAAAAACTAAACTGAACTAAACTAAAGTCTCCAGAGTTTTAGTATGCATAAGTCCCGCTATATGACAGAGCTTTAGTAATATCAGGATTCGATTTCACGACTGGATAGAAGTATCACCTACCAAGTATCAGCGATAATGATTAATAGTTGAATATTTACTGTTCCACGCAGTCAGTTCCCCTTTTGAAAGCACTTAAATAACTCTACAAGTGACATACTTAAAAATTAAATAGCTTTATCTTTATTCCGATGTAAAGCCGAGAAAGAATTATTTATTTTATTCAAAGTACAGAACCGTAACACTCTTGAATATCGTTTTAGAATATCCGTTTTATGTATTTCTTTGCTGCGAATGAAAGTTTTCACAATACAAAAGAAAAAACGGAAATATTCCCCCCCCCCCCTTCTATGCTGAAACATTGAGCTATTTTTCAAAAGCGTAAGAGAAGCGAATTTATGCATCAAAGCTGTTTCGAGTAATAACCCAGCCGTTTTTTTCTAGATTTTGAGTAAGTCGCTTTTTTTCTTTATCAAAGATCATCTTTCTTCCATAAATGTGTCAGCTCTGCTTACTACCCACAAAAAAAAACAAAACAAAAAAAAAAAAAAAAAAAAAAAAAAAAA